>JBBBDQ010000934.1:2450000-2477500 GCA_037127315.1 Ascarosepion bandense
TCTTTACTTATTCAGCTCATCTTGTCGGATTCTGATTCATATCTTCAGCTCATATATATTAAAAATAATAAACTAGTTCTGTAGATCTTGAAATAAATCAATAAAATTATATATATATATATATATATATATATATATATATATATATATATATATATACTACCGGCCATAATTATTAGGCAATCCAAGTTTTTTAAAATAAATGATGTATTTCATACTATTTTTAGGATTTATTGCCAAGTGGATAATTCTAAATGAAAATAGAATAGTTCTTTTGTTATTATTACTTTGCAAAATTTTGCAAGGCAAATAGCGACAATTTACCCATCGCAGCCTGTAGATTTGCTACATATATATATATATATATATATATATATATATATATACTATTTTTAGTATTTATTGCCAAATGAAAATAGAATGGTTCTTTTGTTATTATTACTTTGCAAAATTTTACAAGGCAAGGAGGCAAAGAATCAGCCTAATTTTTTTTCATTCTTTTATTGATGAAACTGCAATATAGGTAATTATTAAATATTTATAAAGTCCTTGGATGCCATGTTATTGTGCAGTATTAACAAAAAAGAACCATTCTATTTTCATTTACAATTATTCACTTGGCAATTAATACTAAAAATAGTATGAAATTCATCATTTTTAAAAACACTGGGGTGGCCTAATAATTATCGCCGGTAGTGTGAGTGCATATATATATATATATATATATATATATATATATACTTCAACACAAAGTACAGACCAAGGCAGTTTCACGCGCTCGTGATCTTCGGTCGACTAAAAGCGTTTTTTTTTTTGCGATGACTAAATAGTCGGATGTGCGTTGTGGTACAGTGGATATCGGAACGAGAAATCGTGAAGCCGAGTTCAAATCCAGTTGAATTCATTGCATTCACTTACGAGCAAATACCCTTGGGAAAGGTATTAACCCGTCTCCTCCTTCCAGTTATGGGTTAAATAACAGTTCAGAATGGGTTCTATAGCCTTGGCTGGCAACCAATCTACCGCAGAAAGCAATGGCAACCTACTGCGTGATAATCTTCTGCCCAGTCAGTCATGTTTCTTTCGAGACATGATCGCCCAAACGATCACGTATCACGTATGGCACTTAACTGACTGACATAATCTGAACATTAAGCACTTCACTGAGTAGGTTGGTATTTAACTTTTGGTTTTTCTTTTTTCGTCTTTTATCGTTCAAGCTTTTATTTTGTCTAAGGTGTTAGGTCTAATGTCACGTGTCTGTTAGTCACACACTTTCGTATAAATATACATATATATTTATGTATATATATATATATATATATACATACATAAATATATATATTTATATATATATATATATATATATATATATATATATATATAGGAAAAACTACTAAAAAGTTGTAAGTTTAAAAATGTATTTTTTTACAGTATTTATTTATTTCTATTATTATATTTGATATTTCAGACCGTCCTCGGCCTTTCATCAGAAACAAATGATTTTAAAATTTAAATTAGAAACGTTTTCGCGAGGAGCGTTCGTCTGAGAGATTGTTTACATCGTGTGACGCAGAAAGTGACAGATTTTTTTTAAAAATATTTGTAAACGTAAACCTATCTTTAATAATACTTATAAATGTTGTTTTAAAGAAAACATTTTTAAGTGTATCTAAAAAATGTTTGACTATTGAAATATTTATAAAGATTCAAAATACCTGAGTCCCTATTTAACCCTAGCCTATATGTATTTAATTTTAAAATCCAGTATTTTTATTTCTTTCTGCGTGAGTATGTAGAACTAAAATTAGAATCGATTAGTAATCATTTGCAGTTTTCTAATGTGTGTCCTGGTTGATTGAAGTGTTCTGCTAAGGGTGAATACGGGTTGTTTTGGCGTATGCTTAGTTTGTGATTATTGAAATGGAATCTAAAGCTATTTCCAGATTCACCAATATATCCACTATTTGGACATATTGAACAGAAGAGAAAATATATTGTTTTGGCTGTCACAGGTGAGGCGTGGTGGGTATAATTTGATGTTGGTGTTGGGTAGAGAAAATACTGTATCATTTTCTAAATGTTTGCATAAGAGACAGCGAGATTTCTTACATTAGAAATTCCCAGATAGGTTTGTATTTTTTTAGATATTTGGTAGAAATGAGGATAGCTGATAGGTTGGGTGTTTGTCTCATTGCATTTATGGGTGGTTTATCGAAAATGTCTTTGATTTTTTTGTTTGATTAGAGGTTCGTGTAATCATTTTTTAAATTTTGAATAAGTCTGTGGGAATATTGATTGTGGTTAAAAACCATGGGAATTCGGTTGTTGTTTTTTCTTTTCTTGTATGTGAGAAGTGTGTTACGATTTATGTGGATGGTTTTATTTAGTGCTTCTTTTATTATTTTTATTGGGTATTTACATTTTAGAAATTGCTTTGTTAGGTTGTTAATGTTGTATACAAACGTATTCTTGTGTGAGAACAATACTGTTCTTCAAGAGATGTGTTAAAATCAATGCATCCTTTTACATCCCAGATCTTCAAACTTTATAGTTACCTAATTCACATATTTGATTGAACAATATTGACATACCTAAAGCATTTTCTCCAACTAACAATCCCTAATTTTCTAAATAACCATGAATTCATATTATATTTTGAAAATGAATTATTTTCACCATTTATTTTAACATATTACCCGAAGAAGAGCAAAATTGAGAAACATGAAACTTTTTGTATAGTGATATAATGCTTTTATAATAATATTGTAATAACAAAATTACAATATTAAACTCTACTCTGTATCAAGCACACTTTATAAAAATATATATATATATATATATATATATATATATAGATTGATTGTTTATTACTTAGTTTTTGGTCCTAATAGGGTTAGACCAGTACACATTTGTATTAAAAAAGGGTTCTATACAATTATATATTTTGAATATTTTCCATTTTTAAACGAGTTATTTCGCAACCTAGGTTTCTACCATGAGTGGTGTTTTCAGGCGATTTTTAAAAATCGCCTGAAGACACCACTCATAGTATAAACCTGGGTAGCGAAATAACTCGTTTAAAAATGGAATATATATATATATATATATATATATATATATATTAATCATAAGAAAATGAAAGAACGCGTAGGTTGGTTTTAATCTCCGTATTCTTTCACTGTCTTATAACATATATATATATATATATATATATATATATATATATATTACAAGACAGTGAAAGAACACGTACGTTAAAACCCATATATATATATATATATATATATATATATATATATGTGTGTGTGTGTGTGTGTGTGTGTGTTTTTAAATTTCCATACCCCATCGTGGGCTTTTGTACAGGAGTAGAGGTTCATTCCTTGTTTCCTGTTCCTTCTGAAGTATTTTCAAATCTACACTCTTAACGTTTCGACCTGAACTCTGATATTTCATTCGCTAATTAAATTTTGATCTTTTCAAGCCTAGGGTTACGTGTCTATCTTTCCTTTAGTGGTTCCCTTCTTCACACTAATTCAACTTCACACAGTAACACCCTACCTTGGGTGATTCTTGGGCCTAGTCTTGGATGAAAATTAGTAAAACTAATTTTGCAAATATATATAGTGTATTTGGGCAGCAAACTCTCTTTTATACAGGTCTCATTAAAAATAACAGAAAAGGTATTATAGTTAAGTTCACTATATAATTTTTTATTTGATCTTATGATTTTTTTTTCTTTTCAGAACATAGCGAAAAGCGTAATAGCACATGAAAAATTACATAAAAATTTAAGCAAAATACTTTTTCTCTCATTTTTCTTGAACCTGCTTAGATATAAAAAGGTGAGGACAATAGTCCGAACAATGTAAATACTGTAAATACTACCTCATCTCAGAAATATAGACAAATAGAATGATCTATTATTAAACGTCGTACAAATGGCAACAAAGATGAGGACAATAGTCCGAATAATGTAAATACTGTAAATACTACCTCATCTCAGAAATATAGACAAATAGAATGATCTATTATTAAACGTCGTACAAATGACAACAAAGATGAGGAAAATAGTCCGAACAATGTCAATACTGTAAATACTACCTCATCTCAGAAATATAGACAAATAGAATGATCTATTATTAAACGTCATACAAATGGCAACAAAGATGAGGACAATAGTCCGAATAATGTAAATACTGTAAATACTACCTCATCTCAGAAATATAGACAAATAGAATGATCTATTATTAAACGTCGTACAAATGGCAAGAAAGATGAGGACAATAGTCCGAATAATGTAAATACTGTAAATACTACCTCATCTCAGAAATATAGACAAATAGAATGATCTATTATTAAACGTCGTACAAATGGCAAGAAAGATGAGGACAATAGTTCGAATAATGTAAATACTGTAAATATTACCTCATCTCAGAAATATAGACAAATAGAATGATCTATTATTAAACGTCGTACAAATGGCAACAAAGATGAAGACAATAGTCCGAATAATGTCAATACTGTAAATACTACCTCATATCTGAAATATAGACAAATAGAATGATCTATTATTAAACGTCGTACAAATGGTAACAAAGATGAGGACAATAGTCCGAATAATGTAAATACTGTAAATACTACCTAATCTCAGAAATATAGACAAATAGAATGATCTATTATTAAACGTCGTACAAATGGCAACAAAGATGAGGACAATAGTCCGAATAATGTAAATACTGTAAATACTACCTAATCTCAGAAATATAGACAAATAGAATGATCTATTATTAAACGTCGTACGAATAGCGAGAAAGATGAGGACAATAGTCCGAATAATGTAAATACTGTAAATTCTACTTCATCTCAGAAATATCGACAAATAGAATGATCTATTATTAAACATCGTACAAATGGCAACAAAGATGAGGACAATAGTTCGAAAAATGAAAATACTACTTCATCTCAGAAATTTAGACAAATAGAATGATCTATTATTAAACGTCGTACGAAGGCGACAAAGATGAGGACAATAGTCCGAATAATGTGAATACTGTTAGCACGTTGTGTATTTTATTCTGGAAAAAATTATTTATTACTAAGATGATTTGTGTGTGCTACGATGTTGAGATGTGTATTTTGTAGAAACGGCCCACTATTTCGATAAAATTCGTATTGTAACAATGTGTGTCTTTGCAATAGTTTGTATAATATGCGTACTGTTTATATTAGCACTATGAAATTTGTACACTATTGTGTTCACTATTGTGATGAGGTATGTCTATTATTTCAAGAAGTACGTATTTTAATATCAAGAAATATTCATGTTGCTGCTATGAATTAGGTATTGTTCTACAGAAGGATATCAAAGTTACCAGAGACCGAGTATGTGAGGTTTTGGAGAGGATGAAAACTAAAACGAATCTTATACTTAGCATCAAGAAGAGAGGGTTGAGGTTTCTGGGACACGTAATGAGTAGTGTGTGAGTCAGTTTTGTTTAACGGCATATCAACCTCTGTGGGTCATTTAATGCTAAAAAGTTGGGGTGTTAATGTATCTTTTTTTTTTAATGTGAGGAGGTTAATTTAGTCAGATTTTAAAGAAAATTTGTTTTTATTCTCTTTTATTTTAGAAAACTGAAAATGTATTCTAGTTTTGTATTCAAAAATGTTTTCCTTCAAAAATGTGTTGCGGGAATAATTTTTTCTTCAAAAATGTCTATTTTTCTATAAAAGTAAATTTATATGTTTATATATTTCTATAAAAGCATTTCTATAATTTCATAGTGTTTGGCCCCTGTTTGGGGATAACTATTTGCCCAGAGCTGGGACCATAACATGTGCTATCAATCTGGGTCAGGGTGGACCTGGGAACAACAGCAATTAAGAGGTGGTTCTATGCTCCTCACAACTTCCCAATCAGAGGCCTTGCTGCCGGATGCAGTTTACCGTCATGCCCAGAACCAGTAATGAGGAAGGAAGACCTGGAGAATCTGATGTTTACAGAACGGATATAGGAAAAGAGAAACAGGGGAGAAGGCAGCGTGAGACATAATTGATGGACTTGAGAGAGTCGATGGCGGAGCGGGTTTTGCAAGAGATACCAAGAGGAAAATTATTGAGAGTTGCAAGGGATAAGGGCAAGTGGAAATCCATAATCACCTCCGTCTGAAGAGACACAGCATATAAAGAAGAGTAATAATGTTGAAGTTTAAGTGTTATTATTGTGAAGTGTGCATTTATTATGATGAAAATTGCATGTTACTGTTGTCAACTGTTTTTTTTTTTTTGGAAGTCCACGTTATTGAAGTCCACGTTTTTGGCAAAATATGTAAACTGCGACACAAAGATCCGAAGGCGAATTGGCATGGCAAAGGACGCGTTCCAGAACCTGAGTAAAGTATTAAGAGACAGGAAAATTTCACTAGAAACAAAGAAGAGAGTGCTAGATTGCTATGTGATGTCAGTTCTTTAATACGGCAGTGAATGCTGGATAAAAAACTTGAAGAAGCGGAAATGTGGTTCTACAGAAGGATGCTAAGGATATCATGGACCGAGCATGTGAGCAATGATGAGGTTTTGGAAAGAATGGCAAAGAAAAGAGTATTAATAGTGAGCAACAGGAAGAGACAACTAAAGTTCTTGGCACATGTAATCAGGAAGGAGGGCTTGAAGAACCTGATACTGACAGGCCAGATAGAGGGAAAAAGCGACAGAGGAAGGCTGCAGATAACATTATTGAAGGGCCTGAGCTTGCGTGGTGTAACAGGAAAAAGCGTGCTAAGAGCCACCAGGGATAGGGAGATGTGGAAAGCTATGATTGTCTACATCCTGAAGGGACAGGGTACATAGAAGAATATATATGCCAACTGTTTATAAGAAATTGCAATGTAGATATAAAATGGGGGATCAAGTCTATATTATAATCAATAAACTGATCCCTCATTTTGTGGCCATGCTAGCGTAAAAATCTTTGGACTAATGTCTCAGCCAATCGCTCACATCACTTTTGACTTCATTGTCACTTTTAAACTTCGTGCCTCTTGTGAACGCTTTTAAAAGACCAGACAGGTGAAAGTCTGAAGGGGCAAGGTCTGGGCTGTAAGAGGGATGAGGGAGCAGTTCCCAGCCCAGCTCCTTGATGGTCTGCACCGTTTGGGCTGTTGTATGAGGCCTTGCGTTGTCTTGATGAGTAGGCAAGGTCATCATGAACAATTTTAAAATCAGCATATATATTCTCTCTATCTTTCTTTATTGTATAAAAAAAAGAAAAAAGTTAAAAATATATTAAGTTATACAAGGGTCATTCAATAAATAAGGTGAATTCTTCGGTATAAGGTCTTCTAATAATGCTTTTTTAAAAAAATTTTCCTTTACTTCTTTTTCAAAGAGATTTAATTTTTTTTGCAGGTTGAAAAAAACTTTGAGAGTTTTGGAGATTAACAAAGATGGCCGACCAAGAAGCATGCTCCAGGATTGAACAGAGGCCAGTTATCAAGTTTTTGGTTGCTGAAGGGTGCAAACCAGTTGAAATTCATAATAGAATGTCAACTGTGTATGGTGCCACATGTTTCAACCAAAAAATTGTCTACAAGTGGGCTAAATTGTTTAAAGAAGGACGGAGCAGTGTTGAGGATGAAGACAGACTTGGGAGGCCTACAGAAGTGAGGTCTCCTGAGGTGATTGAATCAGTCAATGACATCGTTCAGTCTGACAGAAAGGTGACAGAGGATGACATTGCTAAACTGCTGAGACAGGCTAAGAAAGACATAAAGGACAAACGCAGGGGTCATCAGTCACATGGAGTCGTCTTGCATCAAGACAACGCAGGGCATCACAGAGAAAACTAAACGGTGCAGACCATCAACGAGCTGGGCTGAGAACTGCTCCCTCATCCTCCTTACAACCCAGACCTTGCCCCTTCAGACTTTCACCTGTTTGGTCCCTTAAAAGCGTTCACGAGAAGCACGAAGTTTGAAAGTGGCGATGAAGTCAAAAGTGCAGTGAGCGATTGGTTGAGACATCAGTACAAAGATTTTTACGCTGAGGGAATACGGAAGCTTGTGTACGGATGGGAAATGTGTGTGACACTGCTGGGAGACTATGTTGAAAAAAAAGCTTCTATCTGTATTAGAAGTCCTTATACCGAATAATTCACATTATTTATCGAATGACCCTCGTAGAAGTCCTTATACCGAAAAATTCATCTTATTTATTGAATGACCCTCGTAGAAGTCCTTATACCGAAAAATTCATCTTATTTATTGAATGACCCTCGTAGAAGTCCTTATACCGAAAAATTTAACTTATTTATTGAATGACCCCCGTAGAAGTCCTTATACCGAAAAATTCACCTTATTTATTGAATGACCCCCGTAGAAGTCCTTATACCGAAAAATTCACCTTAATTAATTGAATGACACTCGTAGATGTCCTTATACCGAAAAATTCACCTTATTTATTGAATGACCCCCGTAGAAGTCCTTATACCGAAAAATTCACCTTATTTATTGAATGACCCCCGTAGAAGTCCTTATACCGAAAAATTCACCTTATTTATTGAATGACCCTCGTAGAAGTCCTTATACCGAAAAATTCATCTTATTTATTGAATGACCCTCGTAGAAGTCCTTATACCGAAAAATTTAACTTATTTATTGAATGACCCCCGTAGAAGTCCTTATACCGAAAAATTCACCTTAATTAATTGAATGACACTCGTAGATGTCCTTATACCGAAAAATTCACCTTATTTATTGAATGACCCCCGTAGAAGTCCTTATACCGAAAAATTCACCTTATTTATTGAATGACCCCCGTAGAAGTCCTTATACCGAAAAATTCACCTTATTTATTGAATGACCCCCGTAGAAGTCCTTATACCGAAAAATTCACCTTATTTATTGAATGACCCTCGTAGAAGTCCTTATACCGAAAAATTCACCTTATTTATTGAATGACCCTCGTAGAAGTCCTTATACCGAAAAATTTAACTTATTTATTGAATGACCCCCGTAGAAGTCCTTATACCGAAAAATTCACCTTAATTAATTGAATGACACTCGTAGATGTCCTTATACCGAAAAATTCACCTTATTTATTGAATGACCCCCGTAGAAGTCCTTATACCGAAAAATTCACCTTATTTATTGAATGACCCCCGTAGAAGTCCTTATACCGAAAAATTCACCTTATTTATTGAATGACCCCCGTAGAAGTCCTTATACCGAAAAATTCACCTTATTTATTGAATGACCCCCGTAGAAGTCCTTATACCGAAAAATTCACCTTATTTATTGAATGACCCCCGTGGAAGTCCTTATACCGAAAAATTCACCTTATTTATTGAATGACCCCCGTGGAAGTCCTTATACCGAAAAATTCACCTTAATTAATTGAATGACACTCGTAGATGTCCTTATACCGAAAAATTCACCTTATTTATTGAATGACCACCGTTGAAGTCCTTATACCGAAAAATTCACCTTATTTATTGATTGACCCCCGTAGGAGTCCTTATACCGAAAAATTCACCTTATTTATTGATTGACCCCCGTAGAAGTCCTTATACCGAAAAATTCACCTTATTTATTGAATGACCCCCGTAGAAGTCCTTATACCGAAATATTCACCTTATTTATTGAATGACCCCCGTAGAAGTCCTTATACCGAAATATTCACCTTATTTATTGAATGACCCTCGTATGCTTCTTCTATGAACTGTGCATTTTATGATGTTGAAATGTAAATGCTACTGTGATGAAGTACCTGTTTTATAATGATTCAGTGTGGCTATAACTGCTATAAAATGTGCATTTTATTGTGATGAGTATAAATGTTATTGTTATGATGTTCGTATTTTATTTTTTTAACATGTTTGTTGTCATGAACATTTTGTGTTGAAGTGTGTATTTTATTTTACTGAAATGTATATTCTGCTGAGGTTTGCGTTGTGGTGCAGTGGATAGCGGCTCGGAGAGAGAAATCGATGAGTCGAGTTCGAATTCCAGTTGAATCCATTGTATTCACTTACGCGCAAATACCCTTGGAAAAGGTATTAATCCGTCACTTCTCTCCAGTTATGGGTTAAATAACAGGACAGATTGGGTTCTATAGTCTTGGCTGGCAACCAAACAACCACAGAATGCAATGGCTATCTATTGCGGGATAATCTTCTGCCAAGTCAGTCATGTCTCTTTCGAGACATGATCGCCCAAGCGTGTTTCCTATATGGTACTTATCAGAATATCAGTCAGTTGACTGATATTCTGATAAGATACTAGCAGTATAGCCCGGAGTTTCTCGGGTGTAATGAAAGCTTTAAAACTAATCCATGATCCTGGAGCTCAGACTCTTTGGACGTTGGCACGAAAAACTAAAAAGCAATAGTTGTTTCCAGTTAAAGCGAAACCGTAGACTGAAAGAAAAATGAACGGATGTTAGTCAAATTTTGATTTCCTGGTATCGATATCGAATAAGTTTTTTCGGCTTAAACTGAATTTTGAAGGCTACATAAGTCCTCTGAGTAAATGGTATCATGGCTGAGACTAAGAACTACAATTATACCTACTTAGAACCAAATTCGAAGCAAAAATTAAAATAAAAGGGCTGAAAAAATACAGACATACAGGGATATAAATAGACACACACACAAACATCTTGCCTTTTATATATATATATATATATATATATATATTATCGATTTTCTACACTATTATAAGAACTGCAATCTTGGGACTTCTGAATATCGTTTCTTATGTCTTTGTCTGTGAGTGTATGAAATTTGATTAAAATCGGACCACTCTTTCCATAACCCAATTTATTCGATTATCAATTTTCGATATTTATCGGGGGGTACCTCGGCACAAAACCTACATAAGAACACTCGCAGATGCTTATAGTACAACTGTGTAAATTTTCAAGAAAATCGGTTCAGCCTTTTCGGAATCTATAGGTAACGGACACGTACACACAGATACACACAGAGACAAAGTTCCATTTATAAATAAGTTTAGATGTCATTGTCATAAACTGCGTATGTTATTACGATGAAGTGTGTCTGCTTTCGTGATGCTGTGTATAAGTTATTGTAGCGAAGTGTGTCTTTTAATGAAATGTGATATTACTATTATTGACGTGTATATGTTTCTACATACACGGATATATATGTAAATAAATGTATCTTTGTTGTATTACCACAGTGACCACCACAGCGATCCGACCGAAAACTAGTTTAATGTCGTTTAGCTCTCTTGCTTGTAAGGCAGCCGTCTACATTTTCACCTGTCTTTCTACCTGATTTTCCCCGCTTTCTGCTTTCTCTTCTTCCCCCCACCCTTTCACGGCGGACTTTTTCTCTTTCCTTTTGTATGGTATGTGTCTGTTAACATAGTATTTCTCTCTAGTAACATACAACACACACTAACTCCTCTTACTTTACTCTCCTTATTATGTCTACCTTACTCTCCTTTTCTTACTCTCCTTACCTTACTCTCCTTATCTTACTCTTTTTAGTATCACCACCTTACTCTCCCTCTACCTTACTCTTCTTTATCTTACTCTCCCTACCTTACTCTACTCACTCTCCCTACTTTACTCTCCTTATCTTACTCTCCCTGCCTTACTCTTCTTAGTCTCACTACCTTACTCTCCTTATCTTACTCTCCCAACCTTACTCTTCTTAGTCTCACTACCTTACTCTCCTTTTCTTACTCACCCTACCTTACTCTTCTTAGTCTCACTACCTTACTCTCCTTAACTTACTCTCCTTATCTTACTCTCCCAACCTTACTCTTCTTAGTCTCACTACCTTACTCTCCTTATCTTACTCTCCCTACCTTACTCTTCTTAGTCTCACTACCTTACTCTCCTTATCTTACTCTCCCAACCTTACTCTTCTTAGTCTTACTATCTTACTCTCTTTATCTTATTCTCCTAATGTTAGACGCTTACTTCCTCTACCTTACTAAACGTTGCTCTTCTCTGTTTACTCTATCAACTGACACAATTTTCTCTTTGTCCTTTATTACCTCTTCTTTATGCTTTTAATGTGTGAATGAATTAAGTTTGAAAAACTCCCTCCCCCCTCTCTCTCTCACACTCGCTTTTATATTTGCTCTTTTTTATGCTTTCTCTCTCTTTTTTTATTTCTACTTCTCTCACTCTCACTCTCACTCCACCTTTTCTGCTTTTGCGTTTTCGTCTACTCCCTCGCTCTCTTTCACTCGAACATATAATGCTTCTCTCTCATTCTTTCCTTGTATACCATTTCCTTCTCTCTCGTTGCCTCGCAGTTTACGTCTTTACCACTAACTGCCAACTTCTCCCCGCCCTAAAACAAAGTAATGTTGCTACACTCCTCTCCCACCACGCTTAATTCAAACGCTACCACTATTACCGAAACATACACGACTACTGTTTAGTCCCCACCTTTTTTCACCCCCTCTTTTTTGCTTTGACTCGCTCGCGGCCGTCCATTTCTCGGGACACTGACCAAGAAGACTATGTAGCTACACTGATATCGTTTGATCTTGTCCACAACCAGCCCTTTTGGCTGAATGATAGATCAACGATCCAACTGAAAGAATACTCCGGCCATCAAGCGTTTCCAGAGAGCCGAATATTGGAATGCAAATAAGATAAAAATCACTTTTTCAGCTGGTTGACTCCTGATCTTTACAATCTCAATACCCTCAGCGGCCAGATTTGGGTGCTGTTAAACTCTGTGATAAGAGATGTGAATATCGTCTAGTCACATTGTAGTTATACTTGTCTCCTGTCAAACAAATACAAAAAACTGGTACCATATTTTCAAAAGAAATATCTTTACGTATAAACTTTTGCATGATAACGATGCATACGGATGTAAACGTTGTTTATATACACGGATTAGAGTTTTAAACAAACGGAAAGAAAATAGGTAAAAATAGTATATGTGCAAGAGTGTGCTTCTGACTACAAAGTAAATATTTACACCTACTCTTAATACATACCTACATCTCTCTCTCTCTCTCTTTATCTCGGTATATATATTGGAACTAAGTTGTTGAACTCGTAGGTTTATTTACATTTTTGTTCATGCATTTACTTTTATAAAGAGTGCTCGATACAAATATAGAGCGTTATACTGTAATGGTTGTTAAAATGTTTTTAAATTCATAGTATCACTACACAAAAAATTTCTCATGTTTCGAAGCCAGCCCATTATGTTTTGGCTTCATCCTCAGGTGATTTTTTTAGAAATAAGAATTATCCAGTTGATTTGATATATCTGCTTGTGTGTGATACTAAATATTTGTAGTGTACTGTAGAAATTAAAGTTCACAGTTTTTTAATAGTTTATTGGAACAATAATGTGCATCACAACAAATATACCAAGTAGTGACGGTGGTTAAAAAAAAAAAATTAAACGAGTTAGTTTCTTTCATGCCGCCCCTCTAACAACATTAAAAGTTTTTTTCTTTTTTTTAAAAAAATTTTCTTTAATTGCCCAGCTTAGTAAAAAACATTCTGTTTAATTGATTATTTGAAGTTGTTCAGTGGCAAAGGAAAAAAAAAAAAGAAAAAAAAAAGAAAAAAAAAAGAAAAAAAGAGAACGAAAGAAAGAAAGAAAGAAAGCAAGAAAGAAATAACGCACACAAAATCAACAGTAAATTTTCGTGCAAATATGACAATGCAGGTTTTACGTAACTTATTCAAAATGGTGACACCTTCTGAAACTATCGATATTCAGCTTTGAAAATACAACGAAGACCATATATGTATACATATATATATATTTTTTTTTTTAAAGCTAGACCTCATCATATACGTATATATTCATTTATGATTCTTTCTTAGTGTTCTTTTTAGGTTCTAGCTTTGTCTTGTATTGATTTCGAAAAAAAGTTTCAGAATAACAACGTGAAAAGGACTCAATAAAACACCGACAGAAAGTAAAAAAAAATTGAAAAAAAACAAAAAAAAAACAAAAACAAAAATAAACAAAAAAAACAAAAACAAAAATAAACAAAAAAACAAAACAAGCAACAAAACAAAACAAAAAAAAAACGCTTTCCTTCCTGAATTAAAAGATTTATCTTTTAATATAAGAAACGAGTGCTTAAAATGGCATGAAGATAAAAGCAAACACACAAAAACAAACATTCTTATATATACATATATATGTTAACTAAAACCAAGTCTCCTGATTATGATACCGAAACATCAATAAATAAGATTAAGTATAAAACACAACTACTACCACGTGTATATATATATATATATATATATATATATATATATTTTATACGATTATTACGTATATACGACATCTGTGACTGAGAACAGCGGTAAAAGTACGCAGTATGTCTTACGGGACTACTACAATTGCTTGCAGCGGACTCCAGTTTGGATGTACATACCCACCGTCAGTGAACAACACATTGACAACATCCCCTCAGGTAAGTGTCCTCTCTTCAATACCAGTTGCTACTACAGTTTTATTTGATAACCCACTGTCCGAGATAATCAACGACTGTACTTTCCTCGAAATCGTTTCACGATCGTTTGCCTAAATTTACTGATGCATTTGGTTTTAAGCGCATCTGTTTATTCATTTCTTGAATCTTTTCACCAGATGTATCTAGTGGCCGTTTCACCAGATGTATCTAGTGGCTGTTTCTGGGAGTCACACGACAGTTAATTCTTCTCAAACACGATGTAATCTTTTCAGCATCTTCGCCTATCCCCGTGGTCAGAGCGATGTCAACCCAACTCCGCATATTATTATTATAATTATTATTATAATTATTATTATAATTATTATTATAATTATTATTATAATTATTATTATAATTATTATTATAATTATTATTATAATTATTATTATAATTATTATTATAATTATTATTATAATTATTATTGTTATTATTATTATTGTTATTGTTATTGTTATTGTTATTATTATTATAATTATTATCGTTGTTATTATAGATAGATATTAGTATTATAGATATTATTAGTATTATAGATAGATATTAGTATTATAGATGTAGATATTAGTATTATAGATAGATATTAGTATTATAGATAGATATTAGTATTATAGATAGATATTAGTATTATAGATAGATATTAGTATTATAGATAGATATTAGTATTATAGATAGATATTAGTATTATAGATAGATATTAGTATTATAGATAGATATTAGTATTATAGATAGATATTAGTGTACATAGATAGATATTAGTATTATAGATAGATATTAGTATTATAGATAATATTAGTATTATAGATAGATATTAGTATTATAGATAGATATTAGTATTATAGATAGATATTAGTATTATATAGATAGTATTATAGATAGATTAGTATTATAGATAGATAGTATTATAGATAGATATTAGTATTATAGATAGATATTAGTATTATAGATAGATATTAGTATTATAGATAGATATTAGTATTATAGATAGATATTAGTATTATAGATAGATATTAGTATTATAGATAGATATTAGTATTATAGATAGATATTAGTATTATAGATAGATATTAGTATTATAGATATAGATATTAGTATTATAGATATATTAGTATTATAGATAGATATTAGTATTATAGATAGATATTAGTATTATAGATAGATATTGGTATTATATAGATATTAGTATTATAGATAGATATTAGTATTATAGATAGATATTAGTATTATATAGATATTAGTATTATAGATAGATATTAGTATTATAGATAGATATTAGTATTATAGATAGATATTATATTATAGATAGTATATTAGTATTATAGATAGATATTAGTATTATAGATAGATATTAGTATTATAGATAGATATTAGTATTATAGATAGATATTAGTATTATAGATAGATATTAGTATTATAGATAGATATTGGTATTATAGATAGATATTATATTATAGATAGATATTAGTAATAGATAGATAGATAGATAGTATTATAGATAGATAGATAGATAGATAGATAGATAGATAGATATTAGTATTATAGATAGATAGATAGATATTAGTATTATTAGATATAGATAGATATTAGTATTATAGATAGATAGATAGATATTAGTATTATAGATAGATAGATAGATATTAGTATTATAGATAGATAGATAGATATTAGTAATATAGATAGATAGATAGATAGTATTATAGATAGATAGATAGATATTAGTATTATAGATAGATAGATAGATAGATAGATAGATAGATAGATATGTATTATAGATAGATAGATAGATAGTATTATAGATAGATAGATAGATATTAGTGGTATTATAGATAGATAGATAGATATTAGTATTATAGATAGATAGATAGATATTATATTATAGATAGATAGATAGATAATAGTATTATAGATAGATAGATAGATAGTATTATAGATAGATAGATAGATAGTATTATAGATAGATAGATAGATATTAGCATTATAGATAGATAGATAGATAGATATAGATAGATAGATAGATATTAGTATTATAGATAGATAGATAGATATTAGTATTATAGATAGATAGATAGATATTAGTATTATAGATAGATAGATATTAGTATTATAGATAGATAGATAGATATATTATAGATAGATAGATAGATAGATAGATAGATAGATAGTAATAGATAGATAGATATTAGTATTATAGATAGATAGATATTAGTATTATAGATAGATAGATAGGTACATAGATAGATAGATATTATATTATAGATAGATAGATATTAGTATTATAGATAGATAGATAGAGACAGATAGATAGATAGTATTATAGATAGATAGATAGTATTATAGATAGATAGATAGATAGATAGATAGATAGATAGATAGATAGATAGATAGATAGATAGATATTAGATAGATAGATAGATAGATAGATAGATAGATAGATAGATAGATAGATAGATAGATAGATATTAGATAGATAGATAGATAGATAGATATTAGATAGATGGATAGATAGATAGATAGATAGATAGATAGATAGATAGATAGATAGATAGATAGATAGATAGATAGATATTAGATAGAATAGATAGATAGATAGATAGATAGATAGATAGATAGATAGATAGATAGATAGATAGATAGATAGATAGATAGATAGATAGATAGATAGATAGATAGATAGATAGATAGATAGATAGATAGATAGATAGATAGATAGATAGATAGATATTAGATAGATAGATAGATAGATAGATAGATAGATAGATAGATAGATAGATAGATAGATAGATAGATAGATAGATAGATAGATAGATAGATAGATAGATAGATAGATAGATAGATAGATAGATAGATAGATAGATAGATAGATAGATAGATAGATAGATAGATAGATAGATAGATAGATAGATAGATAGATAGATAGATAGATAGATAGATGATAGATAGATAGATAGATAGATAGATAGATAGATAGATAGATAGATAGATAGATAGATAGATAGATATTAGATAGATAGATAGATAGATAGATAGATAGATAGATAGATAGATAGATAGATAGATAGATAGATAGATAGATAGATAGATAGATAGATAGATAGATAGATAGATAGATAGATAGATAGATAGATAGATAGATAGATAGATAGATAGATAGATAGATAGATAGATAGATAGATAGATAGATAGATAGATAGATAGATAGATAGATAGATAGATAGATAGATAGATAGATAGATAGATAGATAGATAGATAGATAGATAGATAGATAGATAGATAGATAGATAGATAGATAGATAGATAGATAGATAGATAGATAGATAGATAGATAGATAGATAGATAGATATATAGATAGATAGATAGATAGATATTAGATAGATAGATAGATAGATAGATATTAGATAGATAGATAGATAGATAGATATTAGATAGATAGATAGATAGATAGATATAGATAGATAGATAGATAGATAGATAGATAGATAGATAGATAGATAGATAGATAGATAGATAGATAGATAGATAGATATTATTATTATAATATTTTTTTATTTCTGCCATGGCCACACTACTTACCAAGTCTGCAGGAAGACCCAAGGCAGGTCGTGGTGTGTTGTTATGTCTCCATTTCATGTGTTTTCATATCTCCCTAACATCCCTAGCGTTACATATACAAAGTTCTCCTTGGTGTGTGGGCTGCACTTAACAAGACATTTTTTGTATATCTCTTTAGCTGGGGTTTCCAGGGGTTCTTTCAATATGTTTTGTTCCAATTTTTATCATTCCAAGTGCACTCACTATCACTGGTACGATATTTGTTTTCAATTTCCACATTTTTTCTTTTTCAATTTCCAGGTGATATATATATTTATATTTTGACAGTGTTTCGAATTCCTTAGTTGCTATGTTACAATCCGCTGGATAAGCCATACCAATTAAAAGGCAAGCTTTTTCTTTTTGGTTTTTACCAAAAATGTCCGACCTATTTACCTTAATTACTCTGTGTAGATGGTGTCATCCCATAGAATGGTGACATCTTTTATTTCTGCAACCAGTGCTAAGTGATTATCATACCAATGTTTGTTGACATATTTTTCATTATTATTATTATGTCATTTTTCATCATATTTCGATTTCTGCTTTGGTCTTACTACCAACCAAGTCTGAGACCTAAGGCAGGTATTGGCGTGTTGTTATGGCTCCATTTCATGTTTTTCTATCTTCCCTATCATCCCTAGCATTACATAGATAAAGTTTTCCTTAGTGTGTGGGCTGTACTTAATAAGACAATTTTTTGTATATCTCTTAAGCTGGGGTTTCCAGGGATTCTTTCAATGTGTTGTTTTGTCCCATTTTTTATCATTCCAAGTGCACCTACTATCACTGGCACAACTCTTGTTTTCAATTTCCACATTTTTTTCTATTTCAATTTCCAGGTCTTTATATTTTGACAGTTTTTCAAATTCCTTGATTGCTATGTTACAATCCACTGGACAAGCCATATCAATTAATAGACAAGATTTCTCCTTCTGGTTTTTAACAATAATGTCTGGCCTGTTTGCTTCAATTTTTCTGTCTGTGTAGATGGTGTAATCCCATAGAATGGTGACATCTTCTATTTCTGTAACTGGTGCTGGGTGATGTTCATACCAGTGTTTGTTTACAGCTTTTCCATAATGTTTGCACATTACCCAATGTAAATATTGCCCAACTCTATCGTGGCGATTTTTATATTCATTTGGGGCAAGCACAGAACAGCCTGAGATTAGGTGGTTTATTGTTTCTTGGTGTTTATCACAAAACCTTTATTATTATTATTATTATTATTATTATTGCTTAACAGATATCATGGCGTAATTTAACAATCGGATTCGGCTTATATAAAAAAAAATGACCATTGATCTTGGTATTTCTTCACTTCTTTGAAGCAGCAAAATCCTCTCTTAGAATTTTGACTGTCACAAATAGTACTATATTCTGGCACACCTAAGTTTGAATCACATTCCGAATTTTACTCAATCATATTTTCGATTTTGTTTGCCGCTCGACTAAGGGCACAAATTTCAACAGGAAATATTTCGCCTTTCTTAAACTAACACAAGCATGCAATCTCGTGTTTCAAATATTGATGCGTTTTCTCTTCCTTAATTTCTATAGGAACAATCCTTGCCTTCTCTGAAATAATAATAATAATAATAATAATAATAAACACTGGTATGAACATCACCCAGCACCGGTTACAGAAATAAAAGATGTCGCCATTCTATGGGATTACACCATGTATAAAGACAGAAAAATTGAAGCAAATAGTCCAGAAAAAACCCCAGAAAAAAACACCAGAAAGAAAAAACTTGCCTATTAATTGATATGGCTTGTCCAGCGGATTCTAACATAGCAATCAAGGAATTCGAAATTGGAGTAGATAGATCTATCTATCGCCCGGTTTACACTCCACCCACGTCTATTGAACAGGTGTAGAGGCTTATCCCTTGTTACCTGTTTAGGATGTGGTTTCTGGCTTTCTCTTTTCCAATCTTTTCACTATTACGTAGCCCCCTGCACATCTGTGGCGTTACCGCCTTGCTCGGGGTGATACGATTAAAAAAAACAAAAAAAAAACTGTCAAAATATAAAGACCTGGAAATTGAAATAGAAAAAAATGTGGAAATTGAAAACAAGTATCGTACCAGTGATAGTGGGTGCACTTGGAATGATAAAAAATGGAACAAAACAACACATTGAAAGAATCCCTGGAAACCCCAGCTTAAGAGATTTTCAAAAAATTATCTTGTTAAATACAGCCCACACACTAAAAAGAACTTTTTGTATGTAACTATAGGGATGTTAGGGGAGATAGAAAAAACATGAAATGGAGCCATAACAACACACCACGACCTGCCTTAAGTCTTCCTGCAGACTTGGTAGGTAGTGTAACCATAGCAGAAATAAAAATATAGTAATTATAATAATAATAACATCTATCTATCTATCTATCTATCTATCTAACAAACAACAACAACAATAATAGTATTATTATTATTATTATTATTATTATTAATACAGAAATAGAAGATGTCACCATTCTATGGGATTACACCATCTACACAGACAAGATTAAAGCAAATAAGCTGGACATTATTGTTAAAAACCAAAAAGAAAAAAAATCTTGCCTATTAATTGATATGGTTTGTCCAGCGGATTGTAACATAGCAACCAAAGAGTTCGAAAAACTGTCAAAATATAAAGACCTGGAAATTGAAATAGAAAAAAATGTGGAAATTGAAAACAAGTATCGTACCAGTGATAGTAGGTGCACTTGGAATGATAAAAAATGGAACAAAACAACACATTGAAAGATTCCCTGGAAACTCCAGCTTAAGTGATATACAAAAAAATGTCTTGTTAAGTGCAGCCCACACACTAAGGAAAACTTTGTCTATGTAACGCTAGGGATGATAGGGGAGATAGAAAAAACATGAAATGGAGCCATAGCAACACACCACGACCTGACTCAGGTCTTCCCGCAGACTTGGTAGGTAGTGCGACCAGAGCAGAAATCAAAATATGATGAAAAATGACGTAATAATAATAATAATAATAATAATAATAATAATGTCTTTTTGTATTTTTCGTAAGATAGAATTTCCAAGAATTTGTATTGTTGTGTTCCTATTTTTATTATTCTAAGCGCACCTACTAAGCGTTTGTACTGTTTTTGTTTTAAATTTCTACTTTACTACTTTTATTATTATTATTATTATTATTATTATTATTATTCTAACGATTTTACTATTAATCATCACTGCTATCTTAAAAGTCCCTGATTTTGATATCAATGCTCTTTTGCCTTCTAGAATAATATTCTCAAACCGTTTTATGTATTCGGTTCATTTGTCCCCCCCCCCCACCACATTTTTTTTTTTTAGTCCTATGATTCCTCGATAATGCACCGGGTTTTCGGCTCTACCCCTTGGTGGCGAGTAATGGTATTATGTAATCTCCCCACACACAAAAAAAGAAAATTTGCCAGGCCGATTTCGTAGTAGATTGGCACCGTTCTCCAGTCCTCATTGAACTGAAGAGAACGGCTGGAACGCGGAGAGTGTTTGAGCTCGAAGTTCCCAGCTTTAAGCAGTTCTTTCCGAAAATAGATTCTTTTCCGGACACAACTCGCATATCTTGAGCAGCTTCGTTAGCATTGGAACCGTGATTAAAAGCGAAGAAAAGGTTAAATTATATCTGCTTGGCCTTCATCGTCTTCTTCCAAATACCGTGTCCCTTCAGAACGTACACTACCGGCCATAATTATTAGGACACCCCAGTGTTTATAATAATAAACTAATAAGTAACAATAACAAGAAACCATTCTATTTTCATATGGCAATAAAGACTGAAAATAGTATGGTATGGATCATTTCTCTTAAAAAACCTGGGGTGGCCCAATAATTACGACTGGTAGTATATATATATATACACACACAGATATATATATATATAAAATCTACAGGTTGCGATGAGTCAAATGTCGCTATTTGCCTCGTAAAATTATGCAAATTAATAACAACAGAAGACCCATTCTATTTCCATATGGCAATAAATACTAAAAATAGTATGAAATACATAATTTCTCCTAAAAGAAAACTGGGGCGGCCCAATAATTACGACCAGTAGTATATATATATATATATATATATATATATATATATATATATGTATGTATAGAGAGCAAATCTACAGGGTGCGATGGGTAAATTATCGCAATTTGCCTTGTAAAATTTTGCAAAGTCATAATAACAAAAGAACCATTCTATTTTCATTTAGAATTATCCACTAAAAATAGTATGAAATACATCATTCCTTTTTAAAAACTGGCCGGTAATATATATATATATATATATATATATTTATATATATAAAATCTACAGAGCACGATGGGTAAATTGTCGCTATTTGCCTTGTAAAAAGTCATAATAACAAAAGAACCATTCTATTTTCATTTAGAATTATCCACTTGGCAATAAATATACCCCCGACTAATGTTTAGCTATACACACAAATATAAACAAGACTAATGTTTACCAAAACGTTGGTATCATAATAAACTATATCCGATAGTAAGTCTCAAGATCGGAAGATTGGAGTTTTTTGGGGAACATGGAACCATGTCTGAATTGATGTTGTTCCCAGGTGCACCCTGTCTCAGGCTGATAGTGCCTGTTATTGTCCCAGCCAACATCAAATAGTGGACACACAGACAAAAAAAAAATCCCTATGAAATACACTACCGGTCATAATTAGCAATTAGAACGAAATAAACGTTAATTTTTATCTGCTTGGTCTTCATGGTATTCTTCTATGTACCGTGTCCCTTCAGGACGTGCACTACTGGCCATAATTATTAGGCCACCCCAGTGTTTTAAAAAAATGATGTATTTCATACTATTTATTGCCAAGTGAATAATTGTAAATGAAAATAGAATGGTTCTTTTGCTATTATTACTTGGCAAACTTTGCAGTTTCTTCAATGAAAAAAATGACGAAAATTTAGGGTGATTCGAACGAATTCATCTTTGCTTCCTTGTCTTGTAAAATTTTGTAAAGTAATAATAACAAAACAACCATTCTATTTTCATTTAGAAATATCCACTTGGCAATAAATACTAAAAATAGTATAAAATACATCATTTCTTTTAAAAAAAACTGTGGTGACCTAAAATTTATGGCCTGTAGTATATATATATATATATATAATCTACAGGATGCGATGGGTAAATTGTCGTTATTTGTCTTGGTAAAATTTTGCAAAGTAATGATAACAAAAGAACCATTCTATTTTCATTTAGAATTATTCACTTAGCAATAAATTGTAAAAATAGTATAAAATACATAATTTCTTTTTAAAAACTGTTGTAGTCTAATAATTATGGCCGGTAGTACATATATATATATATATATATATATATATATATAATCTACAGGGTGCGATGGGTAAATTGTCGTTATTTGTCTGGGGTGGCCTAATAATTATGGCCGGTAGTGTAGATGATCATGGCTCTAAGCAACTTCCTGCGTTTTGTAGCTTGTAGACGTGTTTGTCTTTTTGCTATTTCTCCTAATCCCTGTTCTGCCGACAATTAACACCAGCTCATTAAGTAAGTTGTCCTCTACTTACCTCTGTCTCGCTCGCCTTCAACATATCATCTGAGTGTTACATTTTCCAAGTCATCTTTCCTCATTATGTGCCATAGAAATTTCAATTGTCTGTTTCTGTGTGACAGAAATTACTCCCACACATCCCTTCCAAAAATGCCTCCCACATAATAATAAGACAGCTAGATGAATGCACCAGTGTCCCTAATGTCTTGTCATTATGTGGGAAGTATTTCGGAAAGATATATGTGGAGGTATTTCTGCCGCATCATGTATAAGTGTTCTTTTTGTTTCCATTTTCTCTAAGACTTCGTTATTGCTCAGATGTTCAGTTAATGGTATTCTCAGCATCCTTCTGTAGAACCACATTTCTACTGTCTCTTGTTTCTTCTTCATTTTTGAAAAGCCTGCATAAAGTGAATAAGCCCCCAACCACACACACAAAATATACAATTCAATCAAATTCATCGGTGAGGACATTGTCCAACATTCACTGCCATAGGAGAGCTCAATTTACTTAACTGTATAAACACTTTCCTTTGCACCTAACGATGTCTGAAAAGAGGCAAAACTTTAACAAAACTTTCAAAATGATGACCAAAAGTTGCAAAAGAAGAATGCAACTGCAAACAATTTTACGAAACATCGGTAAAAATATTTTGTCTATTAATTCAAATAACATTAGAAGAATCGAAAATATTTATCAGACAACCCAATAATTTTTTTTGTTCTTCATTCAACACGTTCTTTTTCATGGCTGTCTACACTGTCTTTATTTGCTTGTTTTCACTGGAAAATAACTGCCATAAAATTTCCTCAACACTATATTCTCAATATTCTTTATAATTTTACTAATTTTGTCGTCTGGTTGGTTTCCACTGATCCTTGCATTTCCAAATAGTTTCATATTTTCATGCGGCTCTCTCTATAATTTAAATAAGAATGTATAGAAAGACCACAAAAACAGAATGTGATTTCTTAATGTCAGTCCTTGCAGATTGTAATGTATCTTTGAAGAACTTCAAGGAAATGTGGTACATGAAGATATCAGTAAATCCAGTTGTAGTTAGAGTCTTCGGGTTGATTGGAAAACGTTCCAATAGACTCATTGAAGGAATACTTGGTAGCCCATGCTTTAAAGAAACTAAACAATTGTATTCAGAAGTACAGCTCACATATTATTAAGAGCTTCATCGATGTAAAATGTCTGTGATCTTATTTTTCTATATTTACAAAAATAATCAGTGGTAAATATCATGATGCCATTTCCAACCTTAGGTCTTTGATTGCAACCTGGAAGGGAATGTGGATACAACGGAAATCAAAGGAAATAATAATAATAATAATAATAATAATAATAATAATAATGAAAAATATGTAAACAAACACTGGTATGAACATCACCCAGCACCGGTTATCGAAGTAGAAGATGTAACCATTCTATGGGATTACACTATCTACACAGACAGAAAAATTGAAGCAAATAGGCCGGAAATTATTGTTAAAAACCAGAAAGAGAAAACTTGCCTATTAATTGACGTGGCTTGTCCAGCGGATTGTAATATAGCAATCAAGGAATTTGAAAAACTGTCAAAATATAAAGTCCTGGAAATTGAAATAGAAAAAATGAAATTGAGAACAAGTATCGTACCAGTGATAGTAGGTGCACTTGGAATGATAAAAAAAATGAAAAAAAAAAAAAAAAAAAACACATTGAAAGAATCCCTGGAAACCCCAGCTTAAGAGATATACAAAAAACTGTCTTGTTAAGTACAGCCCACACACTAAGGAGAACTTTGTCTATGTAACGCTAGGGATGATAGGGAAGATAGAAAAACATGAAATGGAGTCATAACAACACGCCACGACCTGCCTTAGGTCTCCCCGCAGACTTGGTAGGTAGTGTGACCATAGCAGAAATCGATTTATAATAAAAAATGACACAATAATAATAATAATAATAATAATAATAATAATAATAACAGACATCATTGTGAAATACCGAAAAGAAAAAAAAATGATATGGTTTGTCCAGTGGATTCTAACATAGCAATCAAGGAATTTGAAAATCTATCAAGGCATAAAGAAAAAATGTGGAAATTGAAAACAAAGAGAGTACCAGTCATAGAATGTGTGCTTGGAATGATACAAAAAGAAACACAACAACACATTGAAAAAATAATGAAAGAATATATTAATAATAATAATAATGACTGGATATCAGATATCGTTAGAAGCAAAGAATATGGTTTGTACAGTTAAGTAATAACGGTCCTCCCCTAGTGAATTCTGGACAAAATTCCTTACCGATGAATTTGACTGGAAAATGTTCAAATGTCACAATAACGTTCTTTATTCTTGCATTTCCCAACTTGTTCCTTTCTTTCAATATCACTTTTGAGAGCAGTTTGAACGGTTAAATTCTCCGACAAGAATTCAATTAACTTACTTTCGGGAAATGATTAGATCTTGCCTCCTGGTATGGCTCATCCCTTGTTCCCTGTTTAGGATGTGACTTCCGGCTTTCTCTTTTCCAATCTTCTCACTATGTTTTCTTGTTTGTTTTTTTTTCCAATTGGAGTAGATAGATCTATCTATCGCCCGGTTCACACTCCACCTATGTCTATTGAGCAGGTTAAGAGGCTCATCCTGTTTAGGATATGGTTTCCGGCTTTCTCTTTTCCAATCTTTTTACTTTTTTTTTTTCAATTGGAGTAGATAGACTAAACTATCGCCCGGTTCACACTCCACCCACGTTTATTGAACAGGTGAAGATGTTCATCCCTTGTTCCCTGTTTAGGATGTGGTTTCCGGTTTTCTCTTTTCCAATCTTCTCACTTTTTTTTTGAATTGGAGTAGATAGATCTATCTATCACCCGGTTCACACTCCACCCACGTCTATTGAACAGGTGAAGAGGTTCATCCCTTGTTCCCTGTTTAGGATGTGGTTTCCGGTTTTCTCTTTTCCAATCTTCTCACTTTTTTTTTTGAATTGGAGTAGATAGATCTATCTATCACCCGGTTCACACTCCACCCACGTCTATTGAACAGGTGAAGAGGTTCATCCCTTGTTTCCTGGTTAGGATGTGGTTTCCGGCTTTCTCTTTTCCATTTTTTTTTTACCCTTACGTAGCCCCCTGCGCATCAGTGGCGTTACTGCCTTGCTTGATATGATTAAAAAAAAATTTTTCTGGTTATTCCACGGGCCAGTATGATCAGATCCAAGTCGTATAACGGCAGGGGGCGCTGAAAATTTTCCCGCGTTTGGGCCCACTATAAATCTGGACAAATGGCGAAACATCAGAATCTTATTTTAGTTCGTTTATTTATTTTGAAGGATTGCTTGGTCGGCTGAGAAGGTTTTACGACCTTTCGTGTTAATGTTACGGATTTTTATCGGAAATACCGACCTCAAATATTTAAACTGAATTTGGAAGAATTATTTTTTTTTCCCCTGTGATTTTAAACTGATGAATATAAGCAGCTATTCTATTTTGAAACTTCACATTCACGCTGCTTAAATAAATTTTAACGCGTGAATATATTAATAATACATTCGTAATTATACTCACACAGTGATATCATATTTGAATTTTTAAACGCTTTGCACACATATACTTTCCAGTCAAAATTTGATTTGAGGAGTATTTTCTTTTTGTTTCGTTTTACTAATTAAAACTGTATAACATGATAATATGTTTCCTTTTCTTTTTAATAATTTTTCTTAAAAATATGCGCACAGGATTAAAACAAAATAACATGTGTATTCAGAATATACAGTGGGATCATGAAGTCACTACTTCATACCCTTGCCCAAAAACTTATACTACAAAACTATTGATGGTGACCCAAAAATTATACTACCTTTGAAAACCTGTAT
>JBBBDQ010000934.1:2480000-2522500 GCA_037127315.1 Ascarosepion bandense
TAACATAAAACCATTCACCATCAAAGACGATTTTACTTTGTGTTGACAGAACCCTTTGCTAAGCAACAATAACCGTTATCAAACAGCAGACGCAGTTCGTAAATTTATAATGCGGTTCTATGAACGGCTCATGATTAAACGTAATAGACATTCATTGTCTCTTGTATTTAACAGTATATGTTTAGAAAATTATCTACTACCTTGATACGCTATATATATATATATATATATATATATATATATATAAAATAGTTTTAAACAAATCATTTAATATATATATATATATATATATATATATATATCCTAGTGGGTACAGAACGAAGAAAGAATTTTTTCCGTCCAAAACATTAATTTAAAACAGTGCTCGATATATGATGTATAGAGCTGTGATTAAAAAAAAAAAAACACACAGCAATCTCTGCAAAATTCTAACCAAAAGATATACCCGCCAGATAAAAACGTACACTCCAACAGATAATACCATTAATCAACAATTTAGCACTTACACACCAGGCTCTTCAAAACTCTAGAAGACACATTCCCTTCATTATCAATAACCCCAACCAACCTCCCACCACAACAATGAACCAAATATAGGGAGTAGACGATTTCAGTTTTGTTTTTACCTCCCGAAGAAACGTTGGACACCCAACGTTGAAACAAACATATGATTGTCGAGAACATATATTAAAAAATAATGTACATGTTCTGAAACATAATTTATAATATATATATATATATATATATATATATATATATTACCAAATAAATTAACCACGTTTTACTGACTGCTGATGATGTTTTAACCCTGAAACTTTATAGCATTTGAGTTGCAATGTGCTATAATAAAAATAATAATAATTACCATATATCTGTGCTCTAATTTTGTACGGAGCTCTTTTTAAAAGTAAATATCTAAGTGTAGTAGGAACTTCGATTAGTAATAATAAAAATGATCGGGAATTACTTTTTTTAAACCGCTTTCTTCAATGTTATGTTTTCGATTTTGTAATTTTTCCTCATGTTTTGACTGTAACGTAATTTACGCTGTGTTTTTGAAAATGAGCGTTCTTTAAAAGCTCTCATGTAACACGAGTGATGAAAATCGTGTGAGCATCTTTCTGATAAAAAACAACTTTCAATACTTCATTTCCAATACTCCATTTCCAATATATATATATAGTTTTTCCCAATATATATATATATATATATATATATATATATTAAATATAAAACTTTAATCCAAAAGGAAAAGCAGGAAGGTAAATCCCAAAGACCCAATCCTAATTAATATTAATTACATTAATATTAAAACTGATCAAGTTGAAGGATATATATGCACTATCGGCCATAATTATTAGGCCACCTCAGTGTTTTTAAAAAATGATGTATTTTATACTATTTTTTAGTATTTATTGACAAGTGAATAATTGTAAATGAAAATAGAATGGTTCTTTTGTTAATACTGCACAATAACATGTGCATCAAATGAACTTATAAATATTTAATAATTACTTATATTGCAGTTTCATCAATGAAAGAATGAAGAAAATTTAGGGTGATTCGGAAGAGTTCATCTTTGTTTGCTTCTCTTGTAAAATTTTGCAAAGTATTAATAACAAAAGAACCATTCTATTTTCATTTCGCAACAAATACCGAAAATTGTATGAAATACATAATTTCTTTTAAAAACTGGGATGGACTAATAATTATAGCCGGTTATATATATATATATATATATATATAATTTTTCTTAAAAATAAATGTATACAGTGTTCTACCTTTGTGGGAGCGATATAAATGCCGATAATTATATTATGCTCCACAATATTTATTGTCCTGAGCACTTAAAAAAAAAAAGTAACTGCTAGACAGCACAAAATCGTAAACCCTTGGATCCTCTTTATCTGGAATTATATATATATATATATATATATATATATATATATATAAATTAATTTAATTTCGATTGTGACACGGGAATTTCTGTTTCCTGACTTAAAGTTATTATTTATCTCGTCATCAAGCATATTATATAAATAATTATATATGTATCAACCCTTGTTCCCTGTTTAGGATGTGGTTTCCAGCTTTTTCTTTTCAATTGGAGTAGATAGATTAAACTATCGCTCGGTTCACACTCCACCCACATCTATTGAACAGATGAAGAGGCTCATCCCTTGATCCCTGTCTAGGATGTGGTTTCCGGCTTTCTCTTTTCCAATATTTTCACTCTTACGTAGCCCCCTGCGCATCAGTGGCGTTAACGCCTTGCTCAGGGTGATATGATTAATATATATATATAGAGAGAGAGAGTGAGAGAAGCTAGAGGCTGAGAAAAAGGGTATTGTGTGTGTGTGTGTGTGTGTGTGTGTGTGTGTGTGTGTGTGTGTGTGTGTGTGTGTGTGTTTCAGATAGAAATTATATGTCTGTAAACAGAATTTTTTTTCTTTACCACAACGTTTCGTCAAATGATGACATAGACATTTTACACCTTCGTTTATTAAGTATTAAACTACGTCTTTTCACTTCTGAAACCTGACGTTATTTGATGTCTGTATATACATATATCGAGAAAATTGTAATGCAAATGAAAAAAAGTTTAATTGTGACTCCTTTCATTCGTTAAGATTTAACCGGACTCGGTTTGGTGACGTTGTTGTGACGACACATGCGCAGTAACGAAAGATGATGGAAGTTTTAAAATTTTTAAGAGATGTATTTTATCTAACCAAATTCATCGATATTCCTTTTCTTTTTCATTCCATCAACCTTTTTTTATCAATATCTCAATGGGGAATACATTGAAAATGAAATTTATCATGGTAAATGTTTTTTTGTTTTTTTTATCATATCACCCCGAGCAAGGCGGTAACGCCACTGATGTGCAGGGGGCTACATAGGAGTGAAAACATTGGAAAAGAGAAAGTCGGAAACCACATCCTAAACAGGGAACAAGGGATGAGCCTCTTCACCTGTTCAATAGACGTGGGTGGAGTGTGAACCGGGCGATAGTTTAGTCTATCTATTAAAATAAATGTAGTTATACTTATCTTTCTTTGTGTGCCTATATACAGACATCAAATATCGTCAGGTTTCCAAAGTTTCTACATTTAAAAATTTTCTTTAGGCTAAGTGTGAGTCAAGATAAATTATGACGTAAGCGAAGAGACGTAGTTTAATACTTAATAAACGAAGGTGTAAATTATCTATGTCATCTTTAAAATGTCTCTTATATCCGGGTTTCTCTTATATCTTAATATACTTTACCACAGTCTCTAATTTGGGACCAGAGAAAATCTATCTTATATCAGGATTTCTCTGATATCCGGGTCTCTTATATCAGGGTTATACTGTAATTTCTATCTGAATTTTTGCATGCACACACACACACACACACACAATACCCATTTTCTCAGCCTCTAGCTTCTCTTTCTCTCTCTCTCTCTCTCTCTATATATATATATATATATATATATGTATATATAAATTAAAATAAATTTTCAAAATTCAAAAATGAAATCCCTAAGAGAGATCTCACGCCTGTTGCTGAGGAGGCGTGAGATCTCTCTTAGGGATTTCATGTCGAAATGTTCATTCAACATTTTTGAATTTTAAAAATTTATTTTAATTTATATTGACTCTGTAATTTTAATTACATTGAGCTCTCCTCCTGTTTCATTTTTAATATTAAAATTTTTAATATTAATTAGGATCAGGTTCTTGAAATTTACCTTCCTACTTTTCCGTTTCGAATTAAAAAAGTAATTGAATATATATATATATATATATATATATATATATATATATATAATTATTTATATTATATGCTTGATGACGAGATAAAAAATAACTTTAAATCTGGAAACATAAAAATTTCCGTGTTGCAATCTAAATTAAATTAATTTTAGATAAAAACCAAATATAATTATAATTATATTACGCTCTACAATCTATGTTCTATTGAACATTTTTTAAAAAAGTAAATACCGGAGAACTCTAAACCTATTGGTTGTCTTCATCTGGATATATATATATATATATATATATATATACATATATATATATATGTTTTTAAACGCCTGTCTAAATTACGATTTACAATCACTTTCATTATGTGTTGGGTTTTCTTTTTGAATATATATATATATATATATATATATATATATATATATATATATAACTTTAATCCAAAAGGAAAAGCAGCTAGGTAAATCCCACAAACCCGATCCTAATTAATATTAATTACATTAATATTAAAATTGATCAAGGTGGAGAGCTCAATGCAGGTTATATTCAAATTACAGAGCCAATTATAAAATAAAACAAAATTCCGATGTTCGAATTCGTTACTTAAAAAAAGGCCATTTCTACGAGAAAATTCTCATGTCCTCAGCAAATGTGAATATCGGAAATTTGTTTTATTTTTATTTTTATATATATATATATATATATATATATATAGTAAACAAATATGTATATATAGTAAACAAATATATATATATATGTATATAATCAATAAAAATAAATAAATATATATATCTATATATATAATCACAAGGATAGATAAAATTAGAAATACCAGGGACTAATTTATTTTTATAGTATATATATATATATATATATATATATATATATATAGTAAACAAATATGTATATATAGTAAACAAATATATATATATATGTATATAATCAATAAAAATAAATAAATATATATATCTATATAATCACAAGGATAGATAAAATTAGAAATACCAGGGACTAATTTATTTTTATAGTATATATATATATATATATATATATATATATATAGTAAACAAATATGTATATATAGTAAACAAATATATATATATATGTATATAATCAATAAAAATAAATAAATATATATATCTATATAATCACAAGGATAGATAAAATTAGAAATACCAGGGACTAATTTATTTTTATAGTATATATATATATATATATATATATATATATATATATAAAGAAATTTGACCAGAGTATTTTTATTTTTATGGTTGTTTTTTTTTCTCTGTCCTCGTAATTACAGAGCTCTGGGATATAAGTGAGTGAGAGTGAGTGAAAGTGAAAGAGACACAGAGAGAGAGAGATTGAGAAAGAAAGAGTAACATTAAAAAATGAAAATAAATGCACACCTATCTACATTCTAATCCGAAGTTCGCGGTAATTACATCGAATATTCAAGAGATCTGAGCTCGTAACTTCTAATGTATTTTCCTTTTTTTGACATTTTAAATTCAATCTTACAATTAAGTACCCAGAAAAATTGATGTAATCTGTGCCAAACCTTAAAATGAGATAAGTGAACATTCAATTTTACACACACACACACACACACACATATATATATATATATATATATATATATATACTAGGAGTATAGCCTGACGTTGCTAGGGTGTAATGAAAGCTGTTATATATATATTATCGATTTTCTGCACTATTGTAAGAACTGCAACCTTGAAACTTCTGAATATCGTTTTTTATATCTTTGTCTATGAGTGTATAAAATTTGATTAAAATCGGACCACTCCTTTTATAACCCCATTTTTTCGATTTTCGGTATTTATTGGGGGTGCCTTGACACAAAACCTAGCTAAGAACACTCGCAGACACTTATAGTACAACTGTGTAAATTTTCAAGAAAATCGGTTCAGCCGTTTCGGAGTCTATAGGTAACGGACGCACACACAAACAGACACACACACACACACACACACAGACAAAGTTCCATTTATAAATAAGTTTAGATGATATATATATATATATATATACATATATAATTACCTAATTACTTAATGTTTAGTAATATTTAATTTCGAACAGCACACAGTTTTATTAAAAAGTGTTCAGTACAATTATATTGTAGAACAAGAATATTTTTCATTTCTAAAAGTGTTATTACGTGACCAAGGTTTCTACCTAGTTATATCAAATAACACCTCAAGACGCCACATGGTAGAAAAATGGGTAGCGTAATAACTCGTTTACAAATCAATATATATGTATATAACCTGACGATTGCATTTAACATGAGATATTGTCGCCGCTTGGTGTTGTCTTCAATGTCCACTTCTATATTTACTTAATTTCTTTTCCTGATATCGAACACCTTAACACATAAATATAACATACCTTAAACTACACACACACACAAACACATACATACATACATATATATATATATATATATATATATATTAATAATAATCCCCGCAAACATGATCGACCTCTAATATAGTTTTATACGCCTGAATGCTATCATCAGAAAAGAAAACTCAACACATAATGAAAGTGATTGTAAATCCTAATTTATTTCGACAGCCGTGTAAACACACACACACACACACATATATATATATATATATATATATATATATATATATATATGGCCTGACGTCTGCTTTTAACATGAGACATTGTCGCCTTTTGGTGTTGACTTCAACGTTCACTTCTATATTTACTTACTTTCAATTTATGATATTGAATACCTTAACACATAAATATAATATACGTTAAAACTATATATATATATATATATATATATATATATATATATAATAATCGCAAACATAACCGACCTCTAATATAGTTTCATATACCTAAATCCAATCATCTGAAAAGAAAACTCAACACATAATGAAATTGATTGTAAATCCTAATTTATTTCGACAGCCGTTTAAAAGCATATATATATATATATATATATATATATATATTGGTTCTCTTTATCAGTATATATATATATATATATATATATATATATATATACACACTGATAAAGAGAACCAATATATATATATATATATATATATATATGCTTTTAAACGGCTGTCGAAATAAATTAGGATTTACAATCAATTTCATTATGTGTTGAGTTTTCTTTTCAGATGATTGGATTTAGGTATATGAAACTATATTAGAGGTCGGTTATGTTTGCGATTATTATATATATATATATATATATATATATATATATATATGCATATACTGATAAAGAGAACCAATAGGTTTAGAATCCAGAATTAACCGCCATTTAATTTTTAAAAACTGCTCAATAGAACATAGATTGTAGAGCGTAATATAATTAATATCAGATTATTTTTTTTTATTTAAAAGCAATTTAATTTGCATTGCGACACTAAAATTTCAATGTTTCTAAATTTAAAGATTTTTAGTACTCTCTAAATTATATAAATATAATTTGGGTCTGACGAGCCGCGTTAAGAACATCAAAGCGGTGAAATATGTATTATCCATGGTAATAATCGAAAATCCTTTATAAATTATATTACTCTGTTAAATTAAATAAATGAATTTAACATTGAGTTCTCTCGAGTTTGTCTCTTTTGGAATTTACCCGGATTACACACCAAGTGTACTATTTTATATATATATATATATTAAAGAAAGGGATAGATTTTTATTAATCCGACGTTGTTTATAATGGATACATATATTTGAATTGGTTTTGAGTTTAGGTATTTTCGTCTACCAGTCGAAATGTTCGAAAAATCTTATTACAGAAGAATATACTAGAGAGACGCATATTTTTCTCTCATAAGATGTCTGTTTAATAAATAAACGGATTATTTACTCAAATACGAGTTTGCATTAAAAATAATTTTTAGGTAAATACCAACCATTGTTTCTTCTCTTTCAATAACACTTTCTACAAAAAAAAATTCGGGACACTTATCAGTGATGTTCACGGTTGTCTCGCAATAAGTTTGAATCCACTATCGAATTCACACACGAATTTGACAACATTCCACATTATCCCACGACATATATATTTATATATATATATATATATATATATAATAGTGTTGCGACGTAAAACATAAACACATTTGTACGCATAAACGCATTTGAACCTTGTTTATGTCAGAGCACTTATTGTTTTTACGACTTTAGAAAAAAAAAGGGCTGAACCTGCTTCTATGGCGCGAATACCTAAAAAAAGAAAATGGCATCGTGACAAACTCTCAAATTTGTATCTGCCACCCTGACGATGCCATAAATTGATCGCCATAACACACACACACACACACATATATATATATATATATATATATATATATATATATATTCTACCGGACATAATTATTAGGCAACCCGAGTTTTAAAAGAAATGATATATCATTTTAAAGTAGATAATTCTAAATGAAAATAGAATGTTTTTTTGTTTTTACTACTTTGCAAAATTTTACAAGGCAACGAAGCAAAGATGAACTCACCCGAATGATCCTAAATTTTCTTCATTCTTTCATTCATGAAACTGCAATATCGGTAATTATTAAATATTTATAAATTCATTTGATGCACATGTTATTGAGCAGTATTAAAAAAAAATTCTGTTTTTATTTACAATTATTAACTTGGCAATAAATACTAAAAAATAGTATGAAATACATCATTTTTTTAAAACACTGCTATGGCCTAATAATTATGGCCGGTATATATAATTAGTTAGTTTTTGGTCATAATTAAATTAGACCATTACACAGTTGTATTAAAAAGTGTCCAATACAATTAGATTGTAGAGCTGTTGAATATTTTTTTATTTGGAAATGAGTTATTTCGAAACCCAAGTTTCAACCTTCCGGTATCTTCAGGCGATTTACAATAACTGATTTATCGTTTTTCAAACTCTCGAACAGGGATTTTTTACGAACTCATGACTGGAATTTTGAAAAAAATTTGATCTATTATTAAACGTCGTACAAATGGCAAGAAAGATGAGGACAATAGTCCGAATAATGTAAATACTGTAAATACTACCTCATCTCAGAAATATAGACAAATAGAATGATCTATTATTAAACGTCGTACAAATGGCAAGAAAGATGAGGACAATAGTTCGAATAATGTAAATACTGTAAATACTACATCATCTCAGAAATATAGACAAATAGAATGATCTATTATTAAACGTCGTACAAATGGCAAGAAAGATGAGGACAATAGTCCGAATAATGTAAATACTGTAAATACTATCTCATCTCAGAAATATAGACAAATAGAATGATCTATTTTTAAACGTCGTACAAATGGCAAAAAAGATGAGGACAATAGTCCTAATAATGTAAATACTACCTCATCTCAGAAATATAGACAAATAGAATGATCTATTATTAAACGTCGTACAAATGGCAACAAAGATGAGGACAATAGTCCGAATAATATAAATACTGTAAATACTACCTCATCTGAGAAATATAGACAAATTATATCTCCGCACCCTGAAAATTTAGACAGAAATTGTAATCACAGTTTCGAAATTGTTTGAGCCATTTGAATAAACCCAATGTTCATGATTCTACTGCAGCGTTTTGGTTGATTTATTCTTCAGCCTTCATAAATTGCATTTAGCATTGACCCGCTTAGTATAATAAAGGATAATTTTGAGGCGGCAATTTTAAGAAAAATGCTTCAGAAAGAAATTCAATAGTGAAAGCAAAATTTGAAAAATTATTGAATCTTTTCAAAGTAATAGACGTGTTGACGTTTTTTTTTTATTTTCTAAACAAGCAAGCTAAGAATTTTTAGCATTAGAGTGTGGTGGGGGGACTGAAAAATGCTGAATATTAAATAGTTCTACTTCATCAGCTTCTTTTCTCGCACTTCCCGCCTGTGGATTTCCCTTCCGCTTACTTGCTTTCCCGACAGCTACAATATTCAAGAATTTAAATATAAAGTCAATATTCATCTCCTGCCTCACTAACTTACATCCTATCTCTCATGCTTTTTTCTCCGTCCACCCCACTCTCATCGTTCTCATACTCTCTTCCTGACACCCCCTGTAACCTGTCATTCTTTTACGTAACATTCCTCCTATGTAGCCCTCTGCACAACAGTGGCAGTTTGGGGTGACACGATTATAAAAAAAAACTGATTGTTCAATATCTGATCAAAAATTTGTGTGAAAAATGTTAGTGTTAATTTAGCACGGAAAATGAGAAATAAAGGAATTATCAGTGGTCAGGAATAACGAAAAAATTCTGAATAGTTCTATACATTATCATTTGTTATAGATATTGCAAATAATTTTAGCGTAAAAAATACATTGCTTTCGATTTTACTATAGAAATATTAGCGGACTTGAAGGAGAATACCACCTCCTTTAAATTTGTTGTTTTTCATTTTTTTTTTTACTTTTTTCAGCGCAGTCTTATCGATTATTACATAAAATTCCCGATTATCAAAAAAATTTGAAAATATTTAAACATTTTTTAGTAAGGGCTCACTTTCTCATACAAATCGATCTTTCATTTTGGAACTACTCGCGTTGGGGTCTCTTTTTTTCGTTTTTTTTTTCGTTTTTTTTTTGGACGAGTTGTTGCTCTTGTTTTTGTCTTTTTAAAGTTTTCTTTAGTTCTTACGAAGAATTGCTTTATTCAAAAATTTCGGAATGGTTTCAGTAGTTGAATATGCGCAAGCAAAAATGTTAATTGCCCAGGATCGATTTTCTATAAGGTTGTATGAAAAACTGAGCCCCTCTAAAATTGTTTAAATGTTGAAATTTTTACAATTTTTTTGTTAGTCGGAAAGTTTAGGGTGTAATCGATAAGATTGCACTGAAAAAAGTAAAAAAAAAAAATGATAATCAACAAATTTACAGGTGATTGTTATGACGTATCGGAGAGTGGTTCCAAAATGGAAGATCAATTTACTATAACATTGTATGAAAAACTGAGCGACCGCTAAAATTGTTTAAATATTGAAATTTTTTCAAATTTCTTTTGTCAATCGGAAAGTTTAGGGTGTAATCGATAAGATTGCACTGAAAAAGGTAAAAAAAGAAGAAAAGAGAAACAACAAATTTAAAGGTGGTGGTAGTCTCCTTCAGGTCCACCGTAATATTTTGCAAATGTATTGTAAATAATTTTACTGGATTTGTATAGATTATACATTTTTCTGCTACAAAAATACAATGTTTTTGCTATAGAAATGTAAATAAATGTTCTTATCGACATTTATGGTAAATATCTTTGCGAAAGAAACATTTCTTTTACATAAAGTAATTTAGTTTTAAAGTAAAAAATATATTGTAATAATTTTATTATCGGCATTTATTGTGAATTATTTTTTCTATAGATTTGTTAATCAATTCCTCCTACGCAAGGTGATACAGCCACAAAGGGTTACTGAGTGCGGGGAAAAAGAAACAGCAATAGGTTAGAAAACAATAAAATAACAGGAATTGAGAAAGGAGAAGAAAACGATTGAAATTGCGATTTAAGTTTTGAAGATCAAAGATGGCTGGAAAGCAAAAAGCCAGAAGAGAGTTCTATAAGCGGTAAGTTGTGATGTGTTAAGATGGATCGCTAAATAAGTCGTAAACAATAGCTTGGAAATAAGACAACATTCCTTATAGAAAAGGACTGCATATCAAAATATTTCTGAGTTCGAATTCCAGCCGAATTCATTGTATTCACTTATGCGCAAATACCCTTGGGAAAGGTATTAATCCGTCTCTTCCTTTGCAGTTATGGGTTAAATAGCAGGACATATTGGGTTCTATAGCCTTGGTTGGCAACCAGTCTACCGCAGAAAGCAATAGCAACCTACTGCGGGATAATCTTCTGCCCAGTCAGTCATGTCCCTTTTGAGACATGATTGCTCAAGCGTGTATCACGTATGGCACTTAACTGACTGAATATAATTGTTGGAAACATGATTAAGGCTTCTACTGGGCATAAAGTGGGGGATCAGTTTATTACTTCATAACAATATGAAACTGATCCCCCACTAATTACTACTTAATAATATAATACATCTCTCCCCACTCTAGCTATGAGTCAAATAATAGGACAGATTGGGTTCTATAGCCTTGGTCGGCAACCAGTCTACCGCAGAAAGCAATAGCAACCTACTGCGGGATAATCTTCTGCCCAGTCAGTCATGTCTCTTTCGAGACATGATCTCCCAAGCGTGTATCACGTATGACACTTAACTGACTGATAGATTCCTGAGTGCATTTTTTTTATCAAAATTATTAACCCCATTGCATGCGATTTTACTATAGGAATATATTGTAAATAATTTTACGACCGGAATATGTTGTAAATTGATTTACTATAGAATAGCAACTGTATATCAAGAAAGAAGTGATGACATTTTACTATAGTATAGGACTACACACACACACACACACACACACACACACACAAATATATATATATATATATATATATATATATATATATTAATGCAGGTTTCATTGAATAATATAGACAAGTTTTGTCTATTAATTTTGTGTAGGATCCGTTCATACCATCTGATATACTTGATGGTGATGTCGTTGAAAGACAACAAAAAATCACAGTAACTGTTGGTTTTTTTATCGGGTCTAAGCTTATATATATATAACAAAGTTGTGGAACTCGTAGGTTTTTTAACCAGCTGTTCCTGCATTTACTTTTATAAAAAGTGCTCGATACAAACGTAGAGCGTTCTATTGTAATAGTTGTTACAATGGTTTATAAATTCATGGTATCGCTTAAAATATCTCTGTAGTGATACTATGAATTTATAAACAACTCTTACTGTATATATATATATATATATATATATATTGACTACATATATATTTTCTGACTGTATATATATATATATTTCACTATACATATATATATATTTGACTATACATATATATATATATATATATATATATATATATTTAAGCGGCAATGAATGTCTATCGTATTTTGGTTTTAATTTAAGGTGAAAATAAAAACAAAAATTCTCCGGCATTGGATAATTCTTTATTAAGATGGTTCTAAGCTTTCGGCTCAAATGAGCCATCTTCAGAGAGGTTACAAGGACGTTAACACAAAAACATCCACCATCATGATTAAACATAATAGACATTCATTGTCTCTTATATTTAACAGTATATGTTTAGAAAATTATCTGTTGCCTCGATACACTAAATACTAATTTGACTATATATGTCTATTTTGATGATATATATATATATATATATATATTTTTATTATATATGTATCTATTTTTGACTATATATGTATATATAAATATATGACTACAAGCGTGTATCACGTATGGCACTTAACTGACTGATATATATATATATATATTTGTTTTTTACTCTATACATTTGTATATATATATATATATATATATATATTTGACAATATATATATATTTAACTATATACACATATCTAATTTTGACAGACACTTACTGTAGATATGCATTGCAAATAATATAAATATGAAAACGATCTAAGAACGATATTACTATCAAATTATATCGTGAATTATTCAATTATCGAAATATATTTTAAATAATTTTACTTGAGAATATATTGTAAATTGATTGCAACTTGTTTATCATAGTATTTTGAAATGATTTTATATCCGAAACTATTTCTTATTTCTATAAACATTTCTATTAGTGGATACATGTGTCTGATTTTTTATTTTATTAGACAATGAAATTAATCGAAACCGGCCTAAGTTGAGAAGTCTTACTAAAGTAAAAATGGTGGCCGAACTGGTAGAGGTACACTTTGGCTTGAAACGTGGTTTCTCTGACGGAAGCACACATTTAGTATCGTAAGACTGTTTAGGCCAGTGGCGTGATTAGCACCATGCCCCACCCCGCAGAATGCCCCTTACAGCCCCTCTACCCCCAGAATGCAACTTGCGCCCCCCGAACATACTGAACCCACAATAAATGGTACTTTAAACAAAATAAAATACTCTCGGAACGCGGATATTCCGAGATCACGAAAAAAAAAAAAAACGGTAAAAATCGCAGAATTGGCATTTTGAAACTGTACATTACGAATGTTTTCACAACTTTTACCTATTTTTTGGTGATTTCTTAGCTATTTTTATAACCATTTCAGGGCGTTTCGGCTCTCAGCCTTTCTACAATTTCAAGGAATTTTTAAAAGAATCTAAACCCAAACTTCAAAATCATTTTGCTACAGAAAGTTTGATACACAGTCAAAAATTCAGGCGTTTATTTAAAAAATGGAGAGAGATTGTCAGAAAGTGTTAGTATAGAGGGGGAAAAAACGAATTAAATCAAAACATACATGATAATAATTTTCCAGTTAATCCTAATAATTATTTTTTCTAATTTTTTTTCATCACAATAGATCTGCGGAGACAAGGACCCTTGCGCCTTCCTGGGGTCTTGCGGCCCATCGGGAACTTGCGGGGGCCCTAATGATTTACAAAGCGTAGTTTAGATGTAGTACAATGCAGAAAGTACAGGGTACCCAATACGAAACGAAATCAGCACTTAAAATCTTAATTGTTTCAATGTGACAAGGTGTATAACATTACACTATGCCGAAGAGATTAAATCAATTATAGTCTTTATTGTAAATAATTGTATTATCGAAACATATTGTAAACTAGCAGTATAGCCCGGCGTTGCTCCGGGTGTAATGAAAGCTTTAAAACTAATCCAGGGTACTGGAGCTCAGACTCAGCCTAAAGAATATTTGAAATAATAAAATAATTGCGACAATTTACCAATCGCACCTACTATATATATATTTATATATATATATATATATATATAGCCTGGTTGCTCGGTTGCTCGGGTGTAATGAAAGCTTTAAAACTAATCCATGGCACTGGAGCTCAGACTCTTTGGACGTTGGCACGAAAAAACAAAAAGCAATAGTTGTTTCCAGTTAAAGCGAAACCGTAGACTGAAAGAAAAATGAATGGATGTAAGTCAAATTTTGATTTCCTGGTATCGATATCAAATAAGTTTTTTTCGTCGTAAACTGAATTTTGAAGCCTAAATAAGTCCTCTGAGTAAATGGTATCATGGCTGAGACTAAGAACTACAATTATACCTACTTAGAGCCAAACCCGAAGCAAAAACTAAAATAAAAAGGCTGAAAAAAAAAATTACAGACATACAGGCAAATAAACAGACACACACACACAAACATCTTGCCTTATATATATATATATATATAATTGATTTTCTGCACTAATGTAAGAACTGCAACCTTGAAACTTCTGAATATTGTTTCTTATGTTTTTGTCTATGAGTGTATCAAATTTGATTAAAATCGGACCACTCCTTCTATAACCTGATTTTTTCGGTTATCGATTTTCGATATTTCGGGGGTACCTCGACACAAAACCTAGCTAAGAACACTCGCAGACGCTTATAGTACAACTGTGTAAATTTTAAAGAAAATTGGTTCAGCCATTTCGGAGTCTATAGTTAACGGACACACACACACACACACACACAGTTCCATTTATAAATAAGTTCAGATTTAGATAATTTTACTATAGCTAAAGAGGAAATTGAATTGTTATAAAATTAATTGAAATGGCTTTACTATAGGTATGCATTGTAAATTAGTTTGTTATTTGAAATATAGTAAATAATTTTACTATAATAATTTCCAATGTTAAAAATGATTGTAATGAATTTATTATATAAATTAATTGCCGATGAGCTTTATGGAATGTATTTTAAATAATTTTACTACAGGTTAAATAGTAAGGGCACCTCGGTGTGGTGTAATGGTTAGCAAGCTCGTCTCGCTAGAATCATTATAACTGAGTTCGATCCTCACTGGGTACCCCCTTACTTTCAGCTGTGTGTCACGTCTAAGCTACGCTTAGAAAATCACCTTCCTCCGGGTTTGGGGGTTGGACGCAGGGCTAACAACCCTGCCCTATAAAAAACCGTTTGTTACGGAAACAGCAAAACCGCTGCCTTACACACCATTGGGTGTAACGGAAAAGCTTATTTTATAATTAGTTCACTGCTTCACTCTATATACTTATTGCAATGTGTTTATTATAGAAATTGATGGTAAATGATTGTATTATAAAAATATAATTTTAATATGGGTAAATAGTAAATTGTTTTAACGCAAAAAAAATAATTAATAGTTGAAGAGGTTTTATTATAGTAATATATATTATTTTAAATGGTTTTATTATAGAAATTTAGTAAATAGTTTTATATATTTCAAATAATTTTAATATAAATACATATTCAGTTGTTTTAATATAAAAATAATTGAAATAGCTTTATTATAGTAATAAATTATTTTAAATGGTTTATTATGGAAATATAGTAACATTTTATATATATTTAAATAATTTTAATATAGGTAGATAGTCAATATATGGCCGGGAATACCCACTATAAAATGACCATGTGTCACATCAGGCCTTGCGTGGGAAGGTTAGTAAATACAGGAAGATAGTCAATTGTTTATATATAAAAATAATTGAAATAGCTTTATTCTAGTAATATATATTATTTTAAATGGTTTATTATGGAAATATGGTCAAACTTTATATATTTTCAATAATTTTGATGTGGGTAGAGAGTCAATTGTTTTAATCTAAAAAATCTTTATAAAGACTGTATTATAGCTATATTGTATTGTTGTAAATGGTTTCATTACAGAAAATTTAGTGAATAATTTTTACTGTAGATAAATACTTAAGTTATTTTATGATAAAATCATGATTGTAAAAATATATTATAGTAATTTATTGTGACTGATTTTTATGAAATATATTTTAAATAATTTTACTACAGAAACATTGATATTTGCTTTAATATAAATAATCATTTTAATGATTTTATTCTAATGTTTTGTAAATGATTTTATTATAGGAATATATATTTAAATAATATTCCAATAAAATAGTTGTTAAATTGTTTCGCTATAAATAATCATTGTAGTATGTCTATTATAAAAATGTATGATAAATGATGTTATTATCGAAATAGACAGTAAATAATTTTCCGCTATAAATATACGGTAAATGATTGATTTATAAAATGATTGTAGCGATTAAACAATAGAAATGGATTTTAAGTGAGTTTATTTCTAAATATATTATCATCAATTGTGCATTTAAAACCGGGAAGAAACGAATGGGGGTGTTGGGAATTAAAGGTACCATTTCTGACAGATTATTGCATGCATATATACGTCAGAAATGTACAGAAACTAGAAGGAAGGGGATTGGCAGTTGTGAGCAGGTAAAGAGACATAAAAAGAATATATATATATATATATTTTTTTTTAATTCAGATACTTCAATCCAAGGGAAGAAAGCAGGAAGGTAAATTCCAAAAACCCGATCCTAATTAATATTAAAAATTTTATTTTATTATTAAAAAATGATACAGGAAGAGAGCTCCATGTAATAAAATATTACAGAGTATATATATATATATATATATATATATATATATATATATATAAATTCAGGTAAAACTTAACCCAGATGTTTGCTCTAGTAAAGGAAGAGGTTGGGAGGTATTGGTTTTATAGGGTTAAGCTAGCGGAATTTTAGTAGTAATTTCTTCTTTGGTAGTGGGAGGTATGTGGCTTGACCCTTGGGTTAGTAGTGGTGGGTGGTGAGGAAGTAACTTCTTAGCCCAGTTAAAAAAAAAACTAATTGGAAGAATAGGATAATTATTGTAATTTATACTTATTTCTATGGCGACACATACTTATGATCTCCGTTCGTTTATTTAGGAGCATATTTAGGAGCATATTTGAAAAATTGTAATTTTATCTGGATCCAAATGAATAATAACGAAGAAAATAACTGCAAAGCTCAAATCATTATTTTAAAACAGCGCTCAATATAAAAAATAGAGCAATGAATACGTATTAATTATTACGTTAAAACATGCAAAAACTACAGACTACGAAAAAATTGTGCATTTTTGTTTCGAAATTGAAAGAACAATCATTCATCAGGTAGTTAATAATGATCTCCTAGTTACCATTGTTACCTGATGAGAAATTGTTTCCAATGTCGAAACTAAATGTACAGTTCTATAATATATATATATATATATATATATATATATATATATATATACTAGCAGTATAGCCCGACGTTGCTCGGGTGTAATGAAAGCTTTAAAACTAATCCATGGTCCTGGAATTCAGACTCTTTGAACGTTGGCACGAAAGACTAAAAAGCAATAGTTGTTTCCAGTTAAAGCGAAACCGTAGACTGAAAGAAAAATGAATGGATGTAAGTCAAATTTTGATTTCCTGGCATCGATATCAAATTTTCTGCACTATTGTAAGAACTGCAACCTTGAAATTTCTGAATATCGTTTCTTATGTCTTTGTCTATCAGTGTATCAAATTTGATTAAAATCGGACCACTCCTTCTATAACCCGATTTTTTCTATTATCGATTATCGATATTTATCGGGGGTACCTCAACACAAAACCTAGCTAAGAACACTCACAGACGCTTATAGTACAACTGTGTAAATTATCGAGAAAATCGGTTCAGCCGTTTCGGAGTCTATAGGTAACGGACACACACACACACACACACACACACACACACACACACACACACACACACACAAAATTCCATTTATAAATAAGTTTAGATACACTACCGGCCGACCCCAGTGTTTAAAAATAAGTGATGTATTTCATATTTAAGTATTTATTGCCAAGTGAATAATTGTAAATGAAAATAGAATGGTTCTTTTGTTAATACTGCACAATAACATGTGCATCAAATGAATTTATAAATATTTAATAATTACCTATATTGCAGTTTCATCAATGAAAGAATGAAGAAAATTTAGGGTGATACGGAGGAGTTCATCTTTGTTTCCTTGCCTTGAAAAATTTTGCAAAGTAATAATAACAAAAGAACCATTCAATTTTCATTTACAATTATCCACTTGGCAATAAATACTAAAAATAGTATGAAATACATCATTTCTTTTAAAAAGACATTTGTGGCCTAATAACTATGGCCGGTAGTATATATATATATATATATATATATATATATATAAGATATGTTTAATCCAGATAAATCATAGTCTTTAATAGCTGTCGATGATGTGTTTAATTTTTCTTTATCTATCTATCTATCTATCTATCTATCTATCTATCTATCTATCTATCTATCTATTCTTCATTTGTAAACGAGTTATTACGCGACCTAGGTTTCTACCATGTGATGTCTTTAGGCAATTTGCAATAACTAAGTTTACCGTGTTTTTTTGTGTTTTTTATGAACGCTCACGTCATGGATATTTTTTACGTGAGCGTTCAAAAATATTCCCGTTCCCTGAGCGTTCTTAAAAAAAAAACGGTAAAATCATTTACTGCAAACTGCCTGAAACCAACACATGGTAGAAACCTAGTTTGCGTAATAACTCGTTTACAAATAGAGAATTTTCAACAGTTCTACAATATAATTGTATTGAACATTTTTTAATAGAACTGTGTACTGGTCTAAATATGATCAAAAACTAAGAAATCGATATAAATATAATTGCGTTATTTTTTCTTTTTTTTCGGCAATAATATATATATATATATATATATATATATATATATATATATATATATATATAAAATAAAGTACTATGGAAAAGTATTAGGACAAGAACTAGTTTATCTTTTATGAGACATATTGACAGAAAATAAACAATTTAATTAAAGTAATTTTATTTGATTTACTCAACAAATGCTTTATAAAGAAAAAAAATACTTGTTAGTATTTAGTACAATAGCCTTTCGATTTGAAATAATAAAATAATTGCGACAATTTACCAATCGTACCTAGTGTGCGTGTAGACTAAACTATCGCCCGGTTCACATTCCACCCACGTCTATTGAACAGGTGAAGAGGCTCATCCCTTGTTCACCCGTTCAATAGACGTGGGTGGAGTGTAGTTTAGTCTATCTACTCCGATTGAAAAAAAAAAAAAAAAAAAAGAGAAAAGAATATATATTTATACATATATATACATATATATATATATATATATATATATATATATATGTATAAATATCTATGTTTTAAAACTCTACTATATATATCAGCTCTATTATAATAATATCTTTTATATTGAAAATTTATTGCACCATACATTGCAGGTGATTTAATATAAAATCTACCTGCAAATTATTTTCCTTGAAAATCTATTGTAAATATTTTTTATGATTACTATTAAAATTATTGCTATTAATTTTTGTTTTACTAGTCAAATGTAAGATAATACCTTTTCTATAGAAATACAATATTAATAACGAGACTAAATGTTTTAGGTTTCATCAAGTGTTACAAAGCCACAAAGATTTTTACAACGGATATCTGGGGAGGGGGGAGGGGGCTAAGAAGCGGATTCTTACGGAATCAGAATTTGATAAACAAACAAAGCGATATTATTTATACATAAAGTGGGGGATCAGTTCTACATTACAATCAATATATTAACTGACCCCTTATTTTGTGGCCATAGTAGTTTCTACATTTATATTCAAAAGAATATTAATAAATCTAAAAGACCTGCCGGCGTAGCTGATCAATATTTCATTGACTGATTGCTTTGTTTCTTACGGTTTATCAGCTCTTTTCAGGTTATTTAAAGCCAGAAAATATTTTTAGATTGTAAGAACATTTTTAGAAATAATAATAATTTACTGATAAAGTTCTACTAATATTTTTAAGATAATAATTATTAAGTTATAAAGTTTTACTAATCTAACTTATTTATAAATGGAACTTTGTCTGTGTGTGTGTGTGTATGTCCGTTACCTATAGACTCCGAAATGGCTGAACCGATTTTCTTGAAAATTTACACGTCTGTGAGTGTTCTTAGCTAGATTTTGTGTCAAGGTACCCCCGATAAATATCGAAAATCGATAATCGAAAAGATTTGGTTATAGAAGGAGTGGTCCGATTTTAATCAAATTTGATGCACTCATAGACAAAGACATAAGAAACGATATTCAGAAGTTTCAAGGTTGCAGTTCTTACAATAGTGTAGAAAATCGATAATATATATATATATATAAAGGCAAGATGTTTGTGTGTGTGTCTGTTTATCTGCCTGCATGTCTGTATTTTTTTCAGCCGTTTAATTTTAGTTTTTGCTTCGGGTTTGGCTTTAAGTAGGTATAATTGTAGTTCTTAGTTCTTTCGCTTTAACTGGAAACAACTATAGCTTTTTAGTCTTTCGTGCCAACGTCCAAAGAGTCTGAGCTCCAGGACCATGGATTAGTTTTAAAGTTTTGTTTACACCCGAGCAACGCCGGGCTACACTGCTAGTTAACGTATAACTGGGAGAGAAGTGAATTCATATCTTTTTCAAGTGAATATAAACGAACACAATTGGAATTGGAGCGCAGCTCTCTGACTAACAATTCCGAACAACTACATGACCTACACATCCAAGTTTACAGAGACTGGGGTTCCCAAGCAGTCAACCCATCGTTATGTGAAGCCGTTTTTAGTGAGTACTTAGACGGGTGACTGGTCAGGTGCCCCGCAGTTCATCTCCGTGTTCTCGACAAGCTCCACAGGAGAATCTGTAATGTGATAGGCCCCGACTTGGCATCTCGACTCCTGCCACATTCTCACCGGCGGAATGTGGCTTCCCTCTGTCTCTTCTATAAATATTTTCATGGCTTCTGCTCTGACGAACTGCGGTCACTGTTGCCCCCTCCACAAAAACTTACTCGTGCAACCAGACTGGCAACCGGGTCCCACCCTTTTACAGTTAGATCAACCAAATGTAGCTGACAATTTTACTCCATCATCTTCTTTTCTTGCACTTCCCGCGTGTGGAACTCTCTTCCATATACTTGCTTTCCTGACGGCTACTACCGTTAGGAATTTAAATGCAATGTCAATTCCTATCTCGTATCCACTTAACTCCAGCCCTTTCTACATCAACCCGTGTATCTTGTTCTTTTCCTTTCTCTCTACCTTCGCAACTGTCTTCACTCCTGTGTTCATATCCTTCTCTTGCCCTTTCTCTTTCACCCCCCTGTAGCTGGTTCGTCATTCTCTTCACTCTTTCTACATAAATCTGTGTATCTTGTTCTTTTCCTTCCTCTCTACCTTCGTAACTGTCTTCACACCTGTGTTCATATCCTTCTCTTGCTCTTTCTCTTTCACCCCCTGTAGCTGGTTTGTCTTTCTCTTCATTCTTCCACATCTCACCGTGTATCTTGTTCTTTTCCTTCCTCTCTACCTTCGTAACTGTCTTCGCTCCTGTGTTCATATCCTTCTCTTGCACTTTCTCTGACACCCCTTGTAACTGGTTCGCCATTCTCGTCACACTTCTCCAGTCTAAACCTTTACTCTTATGTAACCCGCGGCTTAGGTTGAAACAATGAAAATATCAACACAATATGATATGTTATGATTAATGAACTATTTAACACGTTCAAATCCTTCGCTTTATATTGAAAACAACGCTAAACCCTTCAGCAACACTTCGAAAATGCACTTGACATATTTCTAAATTAGTTTTAAAAAAATGTATCAAATTGTACTTGTTTTAATTCAGTAGTTTTTTTTCGCTTTGAGCTTTCAATACACCCCAAAAGAAAAGGTCTGGTGGTCTCAGATCTGGGGATCGTAATGACCACTCAATTGCTTCTCATCATCCTATCCCCCTACGTCTTGAAATTAAGTCGAATAACTCTGCAAATGTCAGGGATCAATTTGACGCTCTATCATTATCAAAAACACGACCCCACTTCGAGGCGAATAAAAATCTCCTTCGATAATCTAAAAGTTCCCCCTAATTTTTTTCTATTTTCCCGTGTGGACAAGTCTATTGCATTTACTTTTACATCAGTTCCCTTTCCTCAAAAGTCATGGTAATTCGCTAAAGATAAAGAAAAAGTATCTGTGGAGAGCTATGACCATCTACATCTTCAACAGACATGTAAAATAAAAAAAATATAGTATTTGCCGGTCATTTGTATGCAATTTTTTTTCCAAAAAATGCACCAAAAATTTACCCTGTGTCCAATACAACACTATCCTGTATGAGAGGGACGTAACTTTTGTTGAACAAAATTAAATTACAGTAATTTAAGAAAATTTATAAGTGTTGTCAAATCAAAATGTTATGATTAACGAACTATTTAACACGTTCAAAATGCTTCCCTTCATGTCCAATACAACGCTGATCCGTATCAGCGACACTTGTACAAACTATTTGACACATTTCTACATTAACGTCAGAAAATTTATGAAAAAATTTGCTTGTTTTAATTCAGGTGTTGTTTTCGGTTTGAGATTGTAAATAAGATCTTTCAGTAACTTCACAAGAAAATTAATTTAAACAAATGTAATTTATTTTTGCTCAATAAAAGTTAATAAATAAAAAAGAGCATTACTTTTTCCGCGTCCGATATATAAGTTTTCTTGACAGGCTCAGCAGGCCGTAAGATAATTTTCTCAAATTTTAAAAGGAAAACAAAACAAAACAAAACATAACGATGTTTATAAATACAGGCTGCAAAAAAAAAAAAAAAAAAAAAAATTGTTACTTTTTGGCAAAATCCTTTAGATAACAAAATGGGTTGATAAAAATTGGTTTGCTTTTTGTCATTATTAATCCTCACCACACACAAACTCACTAACACATATTTATATACACATACACACAGAGAAAGACAAACACACACACACACACACACACACACACACACACACACACACACACACATATATATATATATATATATATATAGTGAACTGCTATGGGGGAATATTGGTTGTTCTGGCGTATGCTAAATTTGTGATTATTGAAACGGAATCTAAAGCTATTTCCAGATTCACCAATATATCCACTATTTGGACATATTGAACAGAAGAGAAAATATATAATGTTTTGGCTGTCACAGGTGAGGCGTGTTCAATATATCCAAATAGTGGATATATTGGTGAATCTGGAAATAGCTTTAGATTCCGTTTCAATAATCAAAAACTTAGCATACGCCAGATCAACCAATATTCCCCCATAGCAGAACACTTCAATCAACCGGGACACGCATTAGAAAATTGCAAATGTTTACCTATAGACTCCGATTTAGTTCTACACACTGACGCAGAAAAAAAGAAAAATACTGGATTTTAAAATTAAATACACACAGGCTAGGGTTAAATAAGGACTTAGGTGTTTTGAATCTTTATAAATATTTCAATAGTTAAACATTTTTTTAGATACAATTAAAAAATTTTTCTCTAAAACAAAATTTATAAGTATTATTAAAGATAGGTTTACGTTTACAAATATTAAAAAAAATTTGTCGCTTTCTGCGTCACGTGATGTAAACAAACTCTCGGACGAACGCTCTCGCGAAATACGTTTCTAATTTAAATTTTAAAATCATTTATTTCTGATGAAGGGCCGAGGTGGGTCTGAAATATCAAATATAATAATAAAAATAAATAAATACTGTCAAAAAAATACATTTTTAAACTTACAACTTTTTAGTAGTTTTTCCTATACATATTAAGACAGTATACGTGGGTCATCACTGTTATATATATATATATTTGTTTTTTCAAGACTTCGTACCGGGCCCAAATGTTATAAATTTTTCCAGTGTCTGAAATCGCTTATTGAGGGTGGACTAGAGACTGATCATCTCTGGTCGGGTTGGTGCGGTGAGGGGGTATGATGTTGAAAGACCCGAAACCTCTAGTGATCCACGCAAAGACATCACTGACGACTACCTCCTCTAGCACCAATACTACGGTGCGTATGTTTGAATATATATATATATATATATATATATATACACCTAATGAGCCAGACGGACTTACCTAGGTTTCACCTAAACGGATCGTTAGGGAACTTAGGTAGGTTCGTCTGGCTATTTAGGTGTTTATTTATTTATTTCCCTCTACCTCTGTATTGAGCACTTTCTGTTAGTTGATTACTCGTATCGGTTTTTTTTTCTTTGGGCTTCGTGCTGATCTCGGTCCGAACACTTTTGACTGACGTTCATGTACTAAGCTCTTTCTTTTTTTAAAACCATTTTTTCTTCCTTCGATAGTTTTTGATGACGGTTTCTCGACACGAGTATAATTATTACAATCTCACTTATATATATATATATATATATATATATATGTGTGTGTGTGTGTGTGTGTGTGTGTGTGTGTGTGTAATATATATATATATATATATATATATATACACACATATATATATAATATGTATATATGTAATATACATATATATACATATACATATATATGTAATATATATGCATAATATATAATATATATAAACATATATATATATATACATATATAATATATATATGTATATATATATATCAGTCAGTTAAGTGCCATACTTGATACTTGGGCAATCATGTCTCGAAAGAGACATGACTGACTGGGCAGAAGATTATCCCGCAGTAGATTGCCATTGCTTTCTGCGGTAGACTGGTTGCCGACCAAGGCTGTAGAACCCAGTCTGTCCTGCTATTTAACCCATAACTGGAAGGAAGAGACGGATTAATACATCTCCCAAGGGTATTTGCGCGTAAGTGAATACAATGGATTCAACTGGAATTCGAACTCGGCTCCCCGGTTTATCGTTCCGAGCCGATATCCACTGTACCACAACGCACATCACATATATATACATATATATATATAATATATATCCATATATATATATATATTATATAGATATATATTACATATGCATAATATATATATATATATATATATATATATATATATATATATATTACTCGTTCTAATAATCTGTCAGACTTTAATAACACCCGCGTTTTAGAGGTGTTGTTGTTTTACTTAGGTTGGAGTGATTAATATAAAATATAAACTGTATATTTATTTACATCTGCTGACCTAAATAATCGAGAAATGTTGTTAGAAAAATATGCCTCCTTCGGCAGGATTCGAACCTGTGTTCACTACGGGAAATCATCAGTACGTCTACGAAATTCTCGATTCGGGTTGCGGAAGAAAAAACGAATCAGCTAAACCTTTTGCTAGCATTAATTATTATGTATTTATGGTATAAATTGTAAAGTAGACATTTAAGAATACTCATCCCGAATATTTCTATGATTGACAAACAGCAGAATATTGATATATTTTTTTTTGTGACGTATATTTCTCAAACCTTAACCGTTATTTATTTGTTTATTTTTTTAATTTTTTTATTTCTTTTCTCATTTTGAGATAGACTGACTGTTGCTGAGGAGGCGTGAAATCTCTCTTAGGGATTTCATGTTGAAATGTTCATTCAACATTTTTGAATTTTGAAAATCTATTTTAATTTATTTTATATTGGCTCTGTAATTTTAATTACATTAAATTGGCTCTGTAATTTTAATTACATTACTCCAGTATCATTTTTTAATATTAAAATTTTTAATATTAATTAGGATCCGGTTCTTGGAATTTACCTTCCTACTTTTCCGTTTCGGATTAAAGTAATTTAATAATAATATATATATATATATATATATATATATATATATATATAATAAAGGCCATAATTATTAGGCCACCCCAGTGTTTTAAAAAAATGATATATTTCATACTATATTTTAGTATTTATTGCCAAGTGAATAACTGTAAATGAAAATAGAATGGTTCTTTTGTTAATTCTGCACAATAAAATGTGCATCAAATGATTTTACAAATATTTAATAATTACGTATATTTTAGTTTCATCGATTAAACAATGAAGAAAATTTTGGGTGATTCGGACGAATATAATAATATTATTTCTGTTTTAATATTGAACACTGTAAGATTTAAAATAAACGTTAAGGAACAGTAAATTTCTTAACTTTCATTCACATTATATATATATATATATATATATACAAGTTTTATATGATTAATGTTCTGAAATTCTGAAAAGAAAAAGAAAAAATATAAAACCACATGAAAAATTGTATATAAACTTAAACATAATTCTTTGTCTGTCAATTTTTATGAAACCCGCATAAAAGAGAGGTTGTTGCCTAAATGCATAATACATACATATATATATATATATATATATATATATATAAAGGCAGTGGAATGTCGTTAATTTACTTCCTCCACGTAAATGAACTGTCACTGCCTGATGATAGTGTATTGAACACCTACACTTAATAGCTTTTCTGTTGATATATATATATATATATATATATATATATATATACACTACCAGATGAGGTATTGTCATTTCAATGTCGAAACAAAATGTACACTTTGTAATAGATAATAATAGATAATAAATAGATATAATAAATATTCATAGGTCTATATTATATATCGAGCACTGTTTTAAATTAATGTTTTGAACGTTGTAAATTTTTCTTCCTTCCTTATTCATTCGGATATATATATACCGATCAAAAAGAGACATTCACTTAATTACCAATAACCCCAACCAACCTCCACGACAACAACGAACCAAATATAAACAGAGAATGATTCCAAACCTTTATTTCCCCTGAGGAAGTGTTTAAATCCAAACACTGAAACAAACATATGATTGTAGGGAAGAGGACATATATAGAAGAAATTATGTACATGTACATGTTCTAAAACATTATATATATATATATATATATATATATATATATATAGTTATTTTATATTTTTTAATTTTAAATTTAACAGGTTAAAGATAAGATTAATAATCAAATGTCATTAAACAATATTAACTTCCACAAAAGTAATGCGCTTCTCCATACATTATTGGAATTGAAAAAATAACAGCAACCCAATATCGTAGCTAAATCCAAAACTTACAATGGAAAAGGAGATAAATGTAATCTATACCTTTTAGAAAAAAAAAAAAACTTATCTTAAACCATATCAATAATCCTAATTTGCTTAATAAAGAAAGTGATTTAATGACCGCATGAAGTCATAGAAAAAAAATACTTACTTAAATTCTTAGACAGATTGATTTAGATTCCTCTGTATGCTTGCCTATTTCTTTCTTTCTTTACAATATTACTTTTAACAATTATGAATTAAACCCCTTTTATTTTTGCTCCCTACATTGTTTAATATTTAATTTTTAATTCTTAGTTCTAAATTTTACTTCTTAGTTTCATCTTATACTTTATTATTATTTTTATTTAAAATTTTAATTTTCTCTACATTTTTGATCACATGTAATATTTGAATATTTGAATTTTAAAGTCTCATGATTTTTTTTTTTTTTTTTTTTTTTAATCATATCACCCCGAGCAAGGCAGTAACGCCACTGATGCGCAGGGGGCTACGTAAGGGTAAAAAGAATGGAAAAGAGAAAGCCGAAAACCGCATCCTAAACAGGAAACAAGGGATGAGCCTCTTCACCTGTTCAATAGATGTGGGTGGAGTGTGAACCGGGCGATAGTTTAGTCTATCTACTCCAATTGAAAAAAAAAATAAAATAATAAAGGAAAAGAGTGAAAAGATTGGAAAAGAGAAAACCGGAAACCGCATCCTAAACAGGAAACAAGGGATGAGCCTCTTCACCTGTTCAATAGATGTGGGTGGAGTGTGAACCGGGCGATAGTTTAGTCTATCTACTCCAATTGAAAAAAAAAAAATAAAATAAAGGAAAAGAGTGAAAAGATTGGAAAAGAGAAAACCGGAAACCGCATCCTAAACAGGAAACAAGGGATGAGCCTCTTCACCTGTTCAATAGATGTGGTGGAGTGTGAACCGGGCGATAGTTTAATCTATCTACTCCAATTAGTTTAATCTATCTACTCGGGAACCCCTTCCTAAACTAGAAACAAGGCGATCAACTCTACTCCTGTCCAAAAGAAGGGGGTGGAGTGTGAGACCTGGCGATAGAAGGTACTATCTACTCCAATTAAAAAAAATAAATATGTGACTGAAGTTAATGAAGTTTTAACTTGTATAAGTCAAACCTAAATTTCATAATTAAGAACAATTTACACAAAAATTAGGCAGAAAAGATAAGAACCGAAAAAGAATAAAATAAAATAAAAAATACAAGTAAAAATAAGTAAATAAATAATTCAAAAAATAATAAAAAATAAGATCACACTGGCTAAACTCACCAAGTTGCAGGCTTGCTGACAGAAAAAGTTAAGAAAATTTCAAAAATTATCTTCATTCTGTTTCTTCTATACAGTTCTGGAGAGTTCTGGAGAGATTAAGTTACCTTAAGCAAGCAGTAACAGACAGTAGTGTGATGGAGGGGGGGAATCACCTCCAAGCCATGTGTCCAGTTAGCAAGGGAATGACAGAGAACAATAAAAAACAAAAACAAAAAAAAAACATGGCCGGTCTTAGAATTCCTACATATAACCAAAACCCTAATATACCAAACCTAAATTTCATAATTAAGAACAATTTACACAAAAATTAGGCAGAAAAGATAAGAACCGAAAAAGAATAAAATAAAATAAAAAATACAAGTAAAAATAAGTAAATAAATAATTCAAAAAATAATAAAAAATAAGATCACACTGGCTAAACTCACCAAGTTGCAGGCTTGCTGACAGAAAAAAGTTAAGAAAATTTCAAAAATTATCTTCATTCTGTTTCTTCTATACAGTTCTGGAGAGATTAAGTTACCTTAAGCAAGCAGTAACAGACAGTAGTGTGATGGAGGGGGGAATCACCTCCAAGCCATGTGTCCAGTTAGCAAGGGAATGACAGAGAACAATAAAAAAAAAAAACAAAAAAAACATGGCCGGTCTTAGAATTCCTACATATAACCAAAACCCTAATATACCAAACCTAAATTTCATAATTAAGAACAATTTACACAAAAATTAGGCAGAAAAGATAAGAACCGAAAAAGAATAAAATAAAATAAAAAATACAAGTAAAAATAAGTAAATAAATAATTCAAAAAATAATAAAAAATAAGATCACACTGGCTAAACTCACCAAGTTGCAGGCTTGCTGACAGAAAAAAGTTAAGAAAATTTCAAAAATTATCTTCATTCTGTTTCTTCTATACAGTTCTGGAGAGTTCTGGAGAGATTAAGTTACCTTAAGCAAGCAGTAACAGACAGTAGTGTGATGGAGGGGGGAATCACCTCCAAGCCATGTGTCCAGTTAGCAAGGGAATGACAGAGAACAATAAAAAAAAAAAACAAAAAAAAAACATGGCCGGTCTTAGAATTCCTACATATAACCAAAACCCTAATATACCAAACCTAAATTTCATAATTAAGAACAATTTACACAAAAATTAGGCAGAAAAGATAAGAACCGAAAAAGAATAAAATAAAATAAAAAATACGAGTAAAAATAAGTAAATAAATAATTCAAAAAATAATAAAAAATAAGATCACACTGGCTAAACTCACCAAGTTGCAGGCTTGCTGACAGAAAAAAGTTAAGAAAATTTCAAAAATTATCTTCATTCTGTTTCTTCTATACAGTTCTGGAGAGATTAAGTTACCTTAAGCAAGCAGTAACAGACAGTAGTGTGATGGAGGGGGGAATCACCTCCAAGCCATGTGTCCAGTTAGCAAGGGAATGACAGAGAACAATAAAAAAAAAAAAACAAAAAAAAAACATGGCCGGTCTTAGAATTCCTACATATAACCAAAACCCTAATATACCAAACCTAAATTTCATAATTAAGAACAATTTACACAAAAATTAGGCAGAAAAGATAAGAACCGAAAAAGAATAAAATAAAATAAAAAATACAAGTAAAAATAAGTAAATAAATAATTCAAAAAATAATAAAAAATAAGATCACACTGGCTAAACTCACCAAGTTGCAGGCTTGCTGACAGAAAAAAGTTAAGAAAATTTCAAAAATTATCTTCATTCTGTTTCTTCTATACAGTTCTGGAGAGATTAAGTTACCTTAAGCAAGCAGTAACAGACAGTAGTGTGATGGAGGGGGGAATCACCTCCAAGCCATGTGTCCAGTTAGCAAGGGAATGACAGAGAACAATAAAAAAAAAAAACAAAAAAAAACATGGCCGGTCTTAGAATTCCTACATATAACCAAAACCCTAATATACCAAACCTAAATTTCATAATTAAGAACAATTTACACAAAAATTAGGCAGAAAAGATAAGAACCGAAAAAGAATAAAATAAAATAAAAAATACAAGTAAAAATAAGTAAATAAATAATTCAAAAAATAATAAAAAATAAGATCACACTGGCTAAACTCACCAAGTTGCAGGCTTGCTGACAGAAAAAAGTTAAGAAAATTTCAAAAATTATCTTCATTCTGTTTCTTCTATACAGTTCTGGAGAGATTAAGTTACCTTAAGCAAGCAGTAACAGACAGTAGTGTGATGGAGGGGGGAATCACCTCCAAGCCATGTGTCCAGTTAGCAAGGGAATGACAGAGAACAATAAAAACAAAAAAAACAAAAAAAAACAAAAAAAAAACATGGCCGGTCTTAGAATTCTTACATATAACCAAACCCTAATATACCAAACCTAAATTTCATAATTAAGAATAATTTACACAAAAATTAGGCAGAAAAGATAAGAACCAGAAAAGAATAAATAAAATAAAAATACAAGTAAAAATAAGTAAATAAATAATTCAAAAAATAATAAAAATAAGATCACACTGGCTAAACTCACCAAGTTGCAGGCTTGCTGACAGAAAAAGTTAAGAAAATTTCAAAAAATTATCTTCATTCTGTTTCTTCTATACAGTTCTGGAGAGATTAAGTTACCTTAAGCAAGCAGTAACAGACAGTAGTGTGATGGAGGGGGAATCACCTCCAAGCCATGGTCCAGTTAGCAAGGGAATGACAGAGAACAATAAAAAAAAAAAAAAAAAAAAAACATGGCCGGTCTTAGAATTCCTACATATAACCAAAACCCTAATATACCAAACCTAAATTTCATAATTAAGAACAATTTACACAAAAATTAGGCAGAAAAAGATAAGAACCGAAAAAGAATAAAATAAAATAAAAAATACAAGTAAAAATAAGTAAATAAATAATTCAAAAAATAATAAAAAATAAGATCACACTGGCTAAACTCACCAAGTTGCAGGCTTGCTGACAGAAAAAAGTTAAGAAAATTTTAAAATTATCTTCATTCTGTTTCTTCTATACAGTTCTGGAGAGATTAAGTTACCTTAAGCAAGCAGCAAGCAGACAGTAGTGATGGAGTGGGGGAATCAATTTCCAAGCCATGTGTCCAGTTAGCAAGGGAATGACAGAGAACAATAAAAAAAAAAAAAAAAAAACATGGCTATCTTAGAATTCCTACATATAACCAAAACCCTAATATACCAAACCTAAATTTCATAATTAAGAACACCAAGCACAAAAATTAGGAAAAGATAGAACCTAGCAAGAATAAAATAATAAAAAAGAAAAGTAAAGGCTATGCAAATAATAATTCAAAAAATAATAAAAATAAGATCACACTGGTTAAACTCACCAAGTTGGTATTTGCTTGACAGAAAAAAGCTAAGAAAATTTCAAAATTATCTTCATTCTGTTTCTTCTATACAGTTCTGGAGAGTTCTGAGAGATTGGCTACCTTAAGCAAGCAGTAACAGACAGTAGTGGGTGGATGGAGGGGAATCACCTCCAAGCCATGTGTCCAGTTAGCAAGGGAATACAGAGAACAATAAAAAAAAAAAAACAAAAAAACATACTTATCTTAGAATTCTACATATAACCAAACCCTAATATACCAAACCTAAATTTCATAATTACATATCAATTTACACAAAATTAGCAGAAAAGATAAGAACCGAAAAAAGAATAAAATAAAAAATACAAGTAAAAATAAGTAAATAAATAATTCAAAAAATAAAAATAAGATCATACTGGCTAAACTCACCAAGTTGCAGGCTTGCTGACAGAAAAAAGTTAAGAAAATTTCAAAAATTATCTTCATTCTGTTTCTTCTATACAGTTCTAGAAAGCCTGGAGAGATTGGAACACCTACAAGCAGTAACAGACAGTAGTGTGATGGAGGGGGGAATCACCTCCAAGCCATGTGTCCAGTTAGCAAGGGAATGACAGAGAACAATAAAAAAAAAAAAAAAAAACATGGCCGGTCTTAGAACTTCTACATATAACCAAACTCCTAGAATATACTGAACTCAAATTTCATAATTTAAGAACAATTTACACAAAAATTAGGCAGAAAGATAAGAACCGAAAAAGAATAAAATAAATAAAATACAAGTAAAAAATAAGTAAATAAATAATTCAAAAAAAAATAAATAAAAAATAAGATCACACTGGCTAAACTCACCAAGCTGTAGGTTTGTTGACAGAAAAAAGTTAAGAAAATTTCAAAAATTATCTTCATCTGTTTCTTCTATACAGTTCTGGAGATTAAGTTACCTTAAAGCAAGCAGCAACAGACAGTAGTGTGATGGAGGGGGGAATCACCTCAAGCCATGTGTCCAGTTAGCAAGGGAACAGACAGAGAACAATAAAAAAAAAAACAAAAAAACATGGCCGGTCTTAGAATTCTACATAACCTAAAAACCTAATATACCAAACTCAAATTTCATAATTAAGAACAATTACACAAAAATTAGCAGAAAAGATAAGAAACCGAAAAAGAATAAAATAAAATAAAAAATAAAGTAAAAATAAGTAAATAAATAATTCAAAAATAATAAAAAAATAAGATCACACTGGCTAAACTCACCCAAGTTGCAGGCTTGCTGACAGAAAAAAAGGAAAATTTCAAAAAATTATCTTCTCATTCTGTTTCTTCTGGAGAGTTCTGGAGAGATTAAGTTACCTTAAGCAAGCAGTAACAGACAGATTTACGCCTTTTTTATTTATTCTCGCTGCAGCTTACTATTTTGTTCTTTAAAATAATTTGAAATTTTAAACATTAATTTTCATTTTGTATTTACATGCAACCTGAGGATATTTAAATTTTTTCATCTTGTTATTAAAAAAGAAGTAACTTGACTTTATAAAATTTAATTCCCATGAACATCGAGTGAACTTAAATTCAAATCAATTAAACTGTTAGTTTGAAATATACACCTGATGATCACATGACGCATGAAACTCCGAGTCGTACCATAGACGTAGGATAATATGTACAGTTATTAATATACATATGATACAGCTCTATTCATACATTGAGCACTGTTATATATATATATATATATATATATATGCAAAACTCCGAATTCTACAAGCTGATGCGAGCATCAATCAGCTAAGTCACAGAATTTATTTATATATATATATATATATATATATATATATATATATATATATGGGAGGGCAATTAACAAATATTTATTTTAATCCAAAAATCTCTTAATATTATATTTAGTGTTTGAGTAGATATTATATAATGACAACCGGCCTTTCGAACCTTTATTTCTTGGGTATACACGCATGTATACCTATTGAATATTACTTTTGTAATAATAATAATAATAATAATAATAATAATCCCTATATATATATATATATATATATAGTCCTGTGCAAAGGTATTAGGACAAGAACTATTTTATCTTTTATGAGGCATATCGATAGAAAATAACCAATTTAATTAAAGTAATTTTATTAAAATGAATATGAAAGTCATTTCTACTCAAAAATTAATAATGGTTGACAATGCATCATCTAAAAAAAATGAAGATTAAAATACAAGTAAAAATGAATAATAATTGTTGATACTGCTTCCTCTAACAAAACGTTGACCCTAATAAAATATTAATAATAATGGCTGAAAATGTTTCATTTTATAAAAAATGAAGGCGAAAGTAAATACTTGTCAAAAAACAATTTAGTTATAATTATATACGCATATGGGATCACGTACAAGCATATGTCAGTGATGAAGAACTTTATACTTAACAGTGCAAATATAGATTCTAAAAAATCAACACGCAGGTAATTTATCGGTCGAATTCGAGAATTAAAAACATATCAACGTTTCAGAAACCTACAAAGTATTTGTAATAAGCAAAACAAATATAATTGAAAATGTCTAACAGATTTACCAAATGCGACTAAAAATAATAATTTAGAGAATTTATATATATATATATATATATATATATATATGCTAGCAGTATAACCCGGCGTTGCTCAGGTGTAATGAAAGCTTTAAAACTAATCCATAGTCCTGGAGCACGAAAGACTAAAAAGCAATAGTTGTTTCCAGTTAAAGCGAAACCGTAGACTGAAAGAAAAATGAATGGATGTAAGTCAAATTTTGATTTCCTGGTATCGATATCAAATAAGCTTTTACGTCGTAAACTGAATTTTGAAGGCTAAATAAGTCCTCTGAGTAAATGGTATCATGGCTGAGACTAAGAACTAGAATTATACCTACTTAGAGCCAAACCCGAAGCAAAAACTAAAATAAAAGGGCTGAAAAAAAAATACAGACATACAGGCAGATAAACAGACACACACACAAACAATTTGCCTTTTATATATATATATATATATATATATATATATATATATATATATATATATATATTATCGATTTTCTGCACTATTGTAAGAACTGCAGTCTTGAAACTTCTGAATATCGTTTCTTATGTCTTTGTCTATGAGTGTATGAAATTTGATTAAAATCGGACCACTCCTTCTATAACCCGATTTTTCGATTATCGATTTTCAGTCAGTGTAAACATTCATTTAATTAACGCTTCCAGAGTGGAGACAAAAATTGCTCACAGATTTTTAGAAACTCATAAAGAACACAGACAGGCTCTACCAGTCTAACATAATTCTTACGAAAAGTAAAATCAAACATTTGAAAGAAAAACAAAATACGCACATTTCTTTCAACCACGCACCAAAAAACAAATTATACAACTTGTATAAAAAAAATTACTTACTTGTATAATATAAGTAAGTAATTTTTTTATAAAAAAATTGTTGAGAAAATCAAATTTGTTATTTTTTTATCATCTATGAGATGGAGGTTGTAGTCGAACAGAAGAAAGAAACTACGCATTTAGGTACCTCCACTCAATTTTCAAAAAAACAAAACAGCATATCATAATGTTAAAAGGGCTCAAACTTAATACAAAGTTTTATCATCAAAATGTTTATGTTATTATTAAAGGGAAATATCAACTTTTGTTGTTATTATTTTTAAAAAAAATTAAATTCTTTCTAGCACATTCGAAATTTTAATTAAAATTTCATTTTTTGTTTTCCGTCCGCGATTCAAGGTATGTTTACGTCAGGCGACTATTGAAAAAATGGAGTTGGTCGAGTAAAATGATTTGGGGGCATGTAAATTTTCCCTCGGTCTTGACCGCCGGTTGTGGGATTTCTTTTTCAAATCTCAAAGGCTATATATATATAACTTCTCTTTGCACCTCATGGTGTGTAGGGCAGCGTTTTTGCTGTTTCTGTAACAAACTGGGTTTTTATGGGGCAGGGTTGTTAGCCGTTGTTAGCCCTGCGCCCAAACACCAAACCTGGAGGAAGGTGATTTTATAAGCGTAGCTTAGACGTAACATACGGCCGAAAGTAGGGGGTACCCAGTGAGGATCGAACTCAGTTATAATGATTCTAGCAAGACGACCTTGCTAACCATTACACCACACCGAGGTGCCAATATATATATATATATATATATATATATATATATATATATATATATAATGCTCTCACTCCCTGATTGAGCACTCTGGAAGAAATGGTGGACTTTGAAAAAACAGTAGCTACTTTAGCATCTACACATCGCTCATCAAGTAATGAATTAGAGCACTCTGGCCACTGGCGTAAGGTACATACGCTAAAAACCTGCCCCCTTCTACCGAGCACCCATATCTCAGAGGTAGAATCGCCGACTGACGCCAATTCAGTCGGGTTTCAATCCTGGGTTAAAAAAAATCGGATGTCTAACCGTAATGATGAGCTGTGATACAGCGAAACAGATCTGTCTGCGGATGACTATATATATATATATATATGGGACCTGTTCACATTATTCAAGAGCAGTCTGTGAATATCTTGATGAAACATTTCCTGAGAAATGGATTGGCCGAAGAGGTTAATTTGGTTGGACAGCACGTTCACCTGACTTTGACCCTAATCGATTTTTTCTTTTGAGAAGGACTCAACGACAAAGGTTATAGTCGAAAACCAAGAAGTGTTGGTGATTTGAAAAATTACATAACAAATGCATTTTAAGAAATTAATACACAAAGAAAGTTGTGCAAAAATGTTTTCAGAAGTGTAAAGGGGTAGATTTCAAAACTGTGCAAATTGTGATAGACATCAGTTTGAGCACCTGATAAAATTTAAGTGCTTTTGTATTGTTGTACACAATAAAATTTAATTGCTAATGTAAGAACGGCATTTTACTGCCACTATTTTGCAGGGGGTTACATAGAATGAAAGTTATGAGAAAGAGTGACAGGTTATAGAGGATGTCAGGAAGTGGGTAAGAGAAGGATGAGAATACTGATGAGAGTGGAGTTGACGGAGTAAGGAGCATGAGAGAAGGATGATTGTGGCCATAAAGTGAGGGATCATTTTATATATTGATTGTCATGTAGAATCGATACCCCACTTTATATCCACATTAGTATAGTATAGAAATTGTTTTTTTATCATATCGCCGTAAGCAAGGCATTTTACTGCCACTGTTTTGCAGGAAGTTACATAGGAGGAAAGTTATGAGAAAGAGTGACAGGTTATAGGGGGTGTCAGGAAGTGGGTAAGAGAAGAATGAGAATACTGATCAGAGTGGAGTGGACGGAGATGGAAGCATGAGAGAGAAAATGCAAGTTAGTGAGATAGGAGATGACTATTGACTTTACATTTAAATTCTTGGAGATTATAGCTGTCGGGGAAGCAAGTAAATGGAAGGAAATTCCACAGGCGAGAAGTGCGAGAAAAGAAGCTGATGGAGTAGAATTTGCGTTTACAATTTATTGGTTTCACAGTAAAGAGTGGGACCTAGTTGCTAATCTTGTGGCTCGAGTAAATTCATTTATAGGGGGCACCAATGAGCTAAGTTCATCGGAGCAGAAGCTGTGAAAGTATTTATAGAAGAGACACAGGGAAGCCACGTAACGCCGGTGAGAAGGTGACTGTATCCGAGCTGCCAAGTCGGGATCTATCACATGACAGATTCTCCGTGTTAGTAAATATAATTGCATATGTAATAAATTTTATTTACTGTCCATCTACTTTTAGACCATCCTATATATATATATATATATATATATATATATATATATATATATATATATATATATTTGTTTTTTCTAATTATAAGAGACAGTGAATGTCTATTACGTTTAATCATGAGCCGTTCTAAACATCGTATTTTGGCTTTAATTTCAGATGAAAAAAAAGACAAAAATTCTTCTACATTTGGATAATTTTTTCTAAGCTTCAGAGAGGTTACAGGGACGTTAACATAAAAACATCCACCATCAAAGATGATTTTTTTATCTTGTGTTAACATAAAACTTTGCTAAGCAACGATAAGTGTAACCAAATAGCAAACGCAGTTCGTAAATTTGTAAAGCGGTTCTATGACGTCACACCGCGTGAGAGCTCGAAGTGTTAACAGAACCAAATATTTAAATGCAATGTAATGTGTTATGACCAGATTTAAACGTGATTTTATGAAGAGTGGTTTGTTTTAATCTAATTTAGATGGCCTCCAATATCTGAAGGTTCTTTTTACTGTGTGTATCAGTGAGGATTATTGTATTGTTGACTAAAATCTGTCTGATATATATATGTATATATAGTCATCCGCAGACAGATCTTTTTCGCTGTATCACAGCTCTTGAGTACGGTTAGACATCCGATTGCTTTTACCCAGGATTGAAACCCGACAGAATTGGCGTCGGTCGACGATTCTACCACTGAGCTATGGGCACTCTGTAGAAGGGGCAGACTTTTAGCGTGTGATGTATTCCACACCAGTAGCTAGCGTGCTGTAATTCATTACTAAATGAGCGATGCGTAGATGCTAGAGTAGGTACTGTTTTTTAAAGTCTACCATTCTTCCAGAGTGTATATATATATATATATATATATATATATATATATATATATATATATATAAACTTATTTATAAATGGAACTTTGTGTCTGTGTGTGTCTGTGTGTGTCTGTGTGTGTGTATCCGTTACCTATAGACTCCGAAACGGCTGAACCGATTTTCTTGAAAATTTACACAGTTGTACTATAAGCGTCTGCGAGTGTTCTTAGTAGGTTTTGTGTCGAGGTACCCCCTATAAATATCGAAAATCGACAATCGAAAAAATCGGGTTATAGATGGAGTGGTCCGATTTTAATCAAATTTTATACACTCATAGACAAAGACATAAGAAACGATATTCAGAAGTTTCAAGACTGCAATAGTGCATAAAATCGATAATATATATATATATATATATATAAAAGGCAAGTTGTTTGTGTGTGTGTCTGTTTATCTGCCTGTATGTCTGTATTTTTTCAGCCCTTTTATTTTAGTTTTTGCTTCGGGTTTGGCTCTAAGTAGGTATAATTGTAGTTCTTAGTCTCAGCCATGATACCATTTACTCAGCGGACTTACTTAGCCTTCAAAATTCAGTTTACGACAAAAAAAAAAACTTATTTGATATAGATACCAGGAAATCAAAATTTGACTTGCATCCATTCATTTTTCTTTCAGTCTACGGTTTCGCTTTAACTGGAAACAACTATTGCTTTTTATTCTTTCGTACCAACGTCCAAAGAGACTGAACTCCAGGACCATGGATTAGTTTTAAAGCTTTCATTACACCCGAGCAACGCCGGGCTATACTGCTAGTATATATATATATAAGTGTGTGAAAAAGAAACTGATGGCATACTGCTATATCTAACCAGCTCAGCTGTAAATTGATGAGACCTATTTGTAAGTGTTTTACTGCGCTTAAATTTATAAAACCTAGGTACCATAGCGCCCAGCTTATCCTATTAAAATATTTATAGAAAAGGCATAGGAAAGCAACTTTACGGCTTAGTCATTGGTCTCGGACTGGTTAAATTTGGGGTAAACTTTGATTCGTAATTGATTTAAACGTGTATATATATATATATATATATAGTGGGTGTTTGAAAAGTAACTCCCCATTTTAAAGTACTTACAATTTAGTTATTAACTAGAAATTTTACAAGTAATCGTTATGAGAGGTTTTATTTCAAATTGGATATGGGAACCAGATTTCGCTAATAGCTTTTCGAGGTGCGCTGAAATTGCGTCAACTGATTTCACCAGGAACTCAAATGGTATGGAAGACATAACTTCTTGCATTCGCCCTTCAAGTTCTTTCAAAATATTGGTTTGGTGTACTAGACATGCTTCTTTAAAACAAAATAAAAATTCAGAGTCTTAAATCAGAGTCCTTTGCTGGTCACTCATACTTAAATTATGGGTTAATTTTTAATCACCCTAATCGGAGGCCACAATTTAAACAACCTAAGGTACGCAGATGATACAGAGCTGATAGCAGACATAGAAAGGAAACTACAAGACCTCCTACAGAAGGTAGCAGAAGAAAGTAACAAGAAAGGACTAGAAATAAACTGCACGAAATTCCAATGCATTGTTATCAGTAAAAAGGGCAGCCCAAAATGCCAAATACATGTGGGGGATACCAGAATCAAGCAGGTACAAAAATTTAAATACCTGGGAAGCGTTCTAACAGAAGACAGAAAGTGCGACACAGAGATCCGAAGGCGAATTGGCATGGCGAAGGAAGCATTCCAGAAGTTGAGTAAGGTATTAAGAAACAGGACAATTTCGCTAGAAACAAGGAAGAGAGTACTGGATTGCTACGTGCTGCCCGTCCTTCAATATGGCAGTGAATGCTGGACAATATCATCAAAGATGAAGGAAATACTTAAAGTAACTGAAATGTGGTTCTACAGAAGGATGCTGCGAATAACATGGATCGAGCATGTGAGCAATGATGAGGTCTTGGAAATGATAGAAACAAAAAGTAAATTAATACTGAGCATCAGGAAGAGACAGCTGAAGTTTCTGGGACATGCAGTGAGGAAGGAGGGCTTTGAGAACCTGATGCTGACAGGCCAGATAGAGGGAAAAAGACACGGGGAAAGCAACGGATAACATATTTGAAGGACCTAATCAGGTGGATGACGGAACGATGATTGCATGGTGTAACAGGAGAAGGCGTGCTCAGAGCCACCAGAGATAGGGATACGCGGAAGGCCATGATCGCCTACGTCTTGAAGGGACAAGGCACATAGAAGAAGATATATATATATATATATATATATATATATATATATTACGGAAATTAACGAAATTTAACGAAACTTGGTTATAAGCAACCGACAATTTGTAATGAATTATTTTGAACATTATTTTTACCGATACTCGTATTTAAGTAGATATTCTGTTTTTAATTAAACAGTATTTTATATTTATATCTACCGGCCTGATTATTTCACGATAAATTTTTATGACGAAAATGTGTGCTACCCAGCAGGATTCGAACCTGCGACCCCTATTACATAGGGGAAGCATACCATTTGATCTGGTACCGTCTTGACCACTCGACCATGGATAGCCTCTTGATCAGACGAGGTTCGAATCGGTAAAAATAATGTTCAAAATAATTCATTTCATATATATATATATATATATATATATATATATATATATATATATATATATATATATATATATATATATATATATATATATATTCCATTTGTAAACGAGTTATTACGCGACCTAGGTTTCTACCAGGAGTGATATCTTCAATTAAAATCAAAATATAGAAGAGACCCAGACATAACGTGGAGTATAGTAAAAACAGCCAAGCCTTACAACGGTGGCAAAATATGTAGACTGTGTCACGAAGAAAAGTTAGAGATTATGCTATTCCCAAACAAAAACGAAGTGTTGAATAAAAGAACGGAAATTATGACTAAAAGTAAACATACTAAAAAATACCTCTTACGTTTATACAACCATGCATGAAAACGCCATAATTCCTAGTGATTTTAAAAATTGCGCGTTCAAAAATTCCCTGTCACGTGAACGTTAAAAAAACACCGTTACGTGAGCGTTTTTAAAGAAAACAGTAAACGGTAAAATCATTTATAGCAAATCGGCTGAAGGCACCATTCATGGTAGAAACCTAGGTCGCGTAATAACTAGTTTAGAAATTAAAAATATTTAAAAGTTCTGCAATATAATTGTATTGAACACTTTTTAATATAAATGTGCGCTGGTCTAACCTTATTGTGACCAGAATTTAAGTAATCAATCAATCAATCAATCAATCAATCAATCAATATATATATATATATATATATATATATATATATATATATACTAACGGCCATAATTATTGGGCCATCCCAGTTTTTTTAAAAATGATGTATTTCATACTATTTTTTTAGTATTTATTGCCAAGTGGATAATTCTAAATGAAAATAAAATGTTTCTTTTGTTATTACTTCGCAAAATTTTACAAGGCAAGAAAGCAAAGATGAACTCGTCCGAATCACCCTAAATATTTTCATTCTTTCATTGATGACACTGCAACATAGGTAATTATTAAATATTTATAAATTCATTCTATGCATATGTTATTAACAAAAGAACCATTCTATTTTCATTTACAATTATTCACTTGGCAATAAATACTCAATAATAGTATGAAATACATAATTTTTTTTTAAACACTGGGGTAGCCTAATAATTATGGCCGGTAATGTATATAT
>JBBBDQ010000934.1:2527500-2832500 GCA_037127315.1 Ascarosepion bandense
ATCTAATCTATCTATCTATCTATCTATCTATCTATCTATCTATCTACTTCCATTCATCTATCTATTTAATGGATGCCAATGCTTATTAATTAAACAGTATATTTATTTCCATCTAATGGTCTGGATAATTGAACGGAGAACACTTATTTTTCTCATATCATTTCTCAAATATTCAGACCTACTGTAGATGTAAATAAATAAATATACTGTGTCAGAAATAAACTGAACATCTACTCAAGTATGGGTATTTATTAAAAATAACTTAAACCAATAAATTAGAATTTATCGGATATATATATATATATATATATATATATATATATATATATATATAACACAGTGATGATCCACGTATACTGTCTTAATAATATGTATAGGAAAAACTAGTAAAAAGTTGTAAGTTTAAAAATGTATTTTTCTGACAGTATTTATTTGTTTCTATTATTATACATTTTTAAACTGACAACTTTTAGTAGTTTTTCCCATATATATATATATATATATATATATATATATATATATATATATATATATATATATATATATATATATATATATATATATATATATGAAATGATTTGTTTGAACATTATTTTTGATCGAATCTCCTATTTAAGTAGATATTCTGTTTTATAATCAAACATTATATATCATAATTTTAGGCACCTCCACTCAAATTTTCGATACCTCAATTTAAATTGAATTTCAAAAAATAAAAAAAAGTTCTTTGAAGCTATAATTTTAGCTTTAATTGAAAGCCAAGAGATTAAATTTTATTAATTACAGTAAGCAAAATACACTGGAGTATTTCAAACCGAAATTAAATTGATCGGAATCAAAATATCTTAGGTTTAATTTTTTTTTTAATTTCAAATTTTCCGCCATTTTTCATCGATTATAAACTGTAGTCAGTTCTCGGTTTTAAAAAATCTTACAAAAATACAATACATCTCGCTGACATATTATTTTATTCAAATTACCGAATTTAAACTTACCTGAAGTTCCTTTGAACTGACTGAAATTTTTCAAAAGAAAGTTTCTCAATTACGGTAGCCTTGTTATCACAGCTGTCATCACCTTATTAGAGGCTTTAATCGATGATTTACAGAAACTGGGCAAAAGTATGGAAGACAAATTTGTTATAAAAAGGTTTATATATGGCTGAGACTAAGAACTACAATTATACCTACTTACAGCCAAACCCGAAGCAAAAACTAAAATAAAAGGACTGAAAAAATACAGACATGCAGGCAGATAAACAGACACACACACAAACATCTTGGCTTTTATATATATATATATATATATATATATATATATATATATATATATATATATATTATCGATTTTCTGCGCTATTGTAAGAACTGTAACCTTGAAACTTCTGAAAATCGTTTCTTCTGTCTTTGTCTATGAGTATATCAAATTTGATTAAAATCGGACCACTCCTTCTATAACCCAATTTTTTCGATTATCGATTTTTGATATTTATCGGGGGTACCGCGACACAAAACCTAGCTAAGGACACTCGCAGACGCTTATAGTACAACTGTGTAAATTTTCCAGAAAATCAGTTTAGCCGTTTCGGAGTCTATAAGTAACGGATGCACACACACACACACACACAGACACACGCACATACACACAGACAAAGTTTCATTTATAAATAAGTTTAGATAATCGGAAATACGAACGAGTAATCATATGACAGTGGGTAACGATTGACACTGCATTTAAATGTTTGCCAATTAAAGTTGGCCGGAAATTATGGAGCCCGAAGGGAGTTCTACAAGTGAGTAGTGCGAGAAAAGAAACTTAGCCTAGAAATTACAGTTACATCTAGTCAGCTCTGTATAATGATCGCCCAAGCGTGTATCACGTATGGCAGTTTACTGACTGACTGACGTTATAAATTGAACAATTAACTTTTCTTTTTTTTTTTTAATCATTTCACCCCGAGCAAGGCGGAAACGCCACTGATGTGCAGGGGGTTACATAAATGTAAAAAGATTAATTAGAAAAGAGTGAGGAGTACAAACTAGTTAGAAAGGAACAATAGAAAGCTGAGAACGCAGGTGCAATGACAGATACATAGGTGGAGAGAAAGGGAAGGTTATACAGGGGAGGGGAGAGAGCTAGAGTCCAGTGGTTAGTAGATGAGTATTGACTTTGCATTTAAATTTCTGGAGGTTGTAGCCGTCAGGAAAGCAAGAATACGGGAGCGAGTTCCACAGGCGGGAAGTGCGAGAGAAGAAGCTGCAGGAGTAGAATTGTCGTCTGCATTTGGCTAACCTGACTGTGAATGGGTGGGACCCAGTTGCCAGTCTGGTTGCACGGGTAAACACCTGTTGAGGAGGCATCAGTGACTTAAGCTCGTCCGAGCAGAAGCCATGAAAGTATTTATAGAACAGACAAAGGGAGGCCACATTTCGACGATGGGGAAGTGGCTGCAGTCGAGCCGCCAGATCAGTACCTGTCACATTACAGACTCTCCTTTGGAGCTTGTCAAGAACACTGAGGAGAACGGCAGGGGCACCTGACAATAAATGGCAGCAGTACACCATGCACGGACGAATGGTTGATTTGTATATATGCAGGATGGATTCAGGTGGAAAAAACATCCTGGATCGACATAGTGACCCAACCTATTAAAGAATGAAAACGGTTCCCATATGTTGACATCATTTTGTGGTCTTTTCACTAGTGTTTATCCATAATGTTGAATTTATTACATTTTTAAAAACTTTTTAACAAAACATAATTTAAGTTGATGTTAAACATTGGCGCAAACCATTGTTGATGTATTTCAAATGGAATGATCTATTGACGCATGTTTTTATTTGAGACACATCGTATGTATTTTCAGTATTTCTTCTTCTTCTTCTTCTTCTTCTTCTTCTTCTTCTTCTTCTATGTGCCATGTCTTTTCAGGACGTAGGCGATCATGGTTCTCCACAACCCTTCTACCTTTGGTGGCTCTTAGCACGCTTTCTGCTGTTGCATCATGCAACCCTCGTTCCATCATCCACCTGATCAGGTCCTTCAAATATGTTATCCGCTGCTTTTCCCTGTCTCTTTTCCCCTCTATCTGGCCTGTTAGTATCAGGTTCTCCAAGCCCTCTTTCCTCATTGCATGTCCCAGGAACTTTAGCTGTCTCTTCCTGATGCTCAATATTAATTTCCTTTTCGTTTCCATCCTTTCCAAAACCTCATCATTGCTCACATGATATCGGCAGCATCCTTTTGTAGAACCACATTTCATCTGCTTCAAGTTTTTCGTTTATCTTTGATGATATTGTCCAGCATTCACTGCCATATTGAAGAACTGACAACACACAGCAATCCAGTACTCTCTTCTTTGTTTCTAGCGAAATTGTCCTGTTTCTTAATACTCTACTCAGCTCCTGGAATGCATCCTTGTGCTTTTGGATCTCAGGAATATAAATGTATAGAAACTGATGTGACCACAAAGTGAAGGGTCAGTTTATATATTGATTATAATATGGAATTGATCCCCCACTTTCTATCCAGTAGTCTTCTGTAGAACCTCATTTCAGTTGCTTCAAGTTTTTCGTTTATCTTTGATGATATTGTCCAACATTCACTGCCATATTGAATAACTGACATCACATAGCAATCCAGTTCTCTCTTCCTTGTTTTCCTTCATCTTTGATGATATTGTCCAGCATTCACTGCCATATTGAATAACTGACATCACATAGCAATCCAGTTCTCTCTTCCTTGTTTTCCTTCATCTTTGATGATATTGTCCAGCATTCACTGCCATATTGAAGAACTGACATCACATAGCAATCCAGTTCTCTCTTCCTTGTTTTCCTTCATCTTTGATGATATTGTCCAGCATTCACTGCCATATTGAAGAACTGACATCACATAGCAATCCAGTTCTCTCTTCCTTGTTTTCCTTCATCTTTGATGATATTGTCCAGCATTCACTGCCATGTTGAAGAACTGACATCACATAGCAATCCAGTTCTCTCTTCCTTGTTTTCCTTCATCTTTGATGATATTGTCCAGCATTCACTGCCATATTGAAGAACTGACATCATATAGCAATCCAGTTCTCTCTTCTTTGTTTCTAGAGAAATTGTCCTTTCTCTTAATCCTCTACTCAGCTTCTGGAATGCGTCATTCGCCACGCCAATTCGCCTTCGGATCTCAGTGTCGCACTTTCTGTCTTCTGTTAGAATACTTCCCAGGTATTTAAATTTTTGTACCTGCTTGATTTTAGAGTCCCTCACCTGTATTTGGTATTTTGGGCTGCCTTTTTTGCTGATGACCATGCATTTGGTTTTCTTGCAGTTTATTTGTATTTCAATCTTGTCATTCTCTTCAGCTACCTTCTGTAGGAGGTCTTGTAGTTTTCTTTCCGCGTCTGCTATCAGCACTGTATCATCTCTGTACCTTATATTGTTTAAATTGTGGCCTCCGATGACGAATTCTACTAGGAATAACTTCTACGGTTTTTAGAATATTCTTGCTGTCTAAGTTGAATAGATCCGTTGAAAAGACACATAGTTCACCTATATTACATGCGGTCCATTATATATAAGTAATTCGAGGTTATGAATTTAACCGTTTTCGTATATCGCTCATTTACTAATGAATTAGAGCACTCTGGCTATTGGGCGTGTATAATGATAATATACATGCTAAAAAGTCTGCCTTCTTCTACCGAGCACCCATAGCCCAGAGGTAGAATCGCCGACTGACGCCACTTCGGTCGGGTTTCAGTCCTGGGTTAAAAGCAATCGGTTGTCTAACCGTACTGATGAGCTGTGATACAGCGAAACAAATCTGTCTGCGGGTGACTATATATATATTTGTGTATTTAGGCAGCAAATTTTCTTTTAATCATGTCAGATTAAATAAATTGCAAACATTGTGTCTGCATATTTTTCATAAAATCCGTTCATACTCACATAATCTTTCGCGTATTATAATTGAAAGATGGCAGAAATGAGCTGTAACGTTGACATGTTATTTTCATTCATTTCTTAAAGTACCTAAGTAGTTTCAACCTCTTTCCGAGGTCATCTTCAGGGATGTGAGTTATGGTTTTCATGCTTTAACACGTGCATGACCACGACATTACAGCATATAAAAAAAATTCCATTTTTGGATAATTTTCATGTTCAAATGAACGCTTGTAATTTGTCAATCGTAATCGAAAAAAAAATGTATAGTAATTTTTGGCAACACAGTTTCCCCGTTTACATTTGTTACCATTGTTCAAATAAAGATATATATATATATATATAAATTTGTTTGATATTTTCAAAATCGGGTATGATATACCCGTTGTTAGTAGTGATGTGACTTTAAACGATGGTTGGTATTCCAGGGTCAATGCCGTTTTATAAATATTTGATCTCAATTTTACGGCCCCAGTTTTTTTTTATCATATCACCCCGAGCAAGGCGGTAACGCCACTGATGTGCCGGGGGATACGTAAGAGTGAAAAGATTAGAAGAGAGAAAGCCGGAAACCACATCCTAAACAGGGAACAAGGGATGAGTCTCTACACCTGTTCAATAGACGTGGGTGGAGTGTGAACCGGGCGATAGTTTACTCTATCTAATCCAATTGGTTACAGTTTTTATGAAATATAGTTTTCCCTACATTGTCCTTCGAATAACGAGAGCATGAATGATATTCAGTTGTGTATTAACCGTATTAACAAAAATGATTATCTTGAATTTAATTATGAAAGCGAAAATATATTGGCTAATTTGGGAATTTTCTACGGTAAATTTCCATTCATCATATCTCCTTTCTTAACAAAATTAATGCTGACATAATGTCAGTCAGTCAGTTAAGTGATACACGCTTTGGGCGGTCATGTCTTGAAAGAGACATGACTGACTGGGCAGAAGATTATCCCGCAGTAGGTTGCCATTGCTTTCTGCGGTAGACTGGTAGCCCAATTTGTCCTATTATTTGACTCATAGGTAGAGGAGGAAGACATGTATTATATTATTAAGTAGTAATTAATGGGGGATCAGTTTATTACTTAAAAACAATATAAAACTGATACCCCACTTTATGGTCAGTCGATGTCTTAATCATGTTTTCTCCTATTATATTAAGTGAGTCAGTTAAGTGCCATACGTGGTACACGCCTGGCGATCATATCTTGAAAGTGACATGATTGACTGGGCTGAAGATTTTGGCGCAGTAGGTTGCCATTTCTTTCTGCGGTAGACTGGCTGCCAGCCAAGGCTATAGAACCCAATCTGTCCTTTTATTTGACTCATAGCTAGAGCGGGAAGACATGTATTATATTGTTAAGTAGTAATTAGTGGCGGATCAGTTTATTACTTAAAAACAATATAAAACTGATACCCCACTTTATGGTCAGTCGATGTCTTAATCATGTTTTCTCCTATTATATTAAGTGAGTCAGTTAAGTGCCATACGTGGTACACGCCTGGCGATCATATCTTGAAAGTGACATGATTGACTGGGCTGAAGATTTTGGCGCAGTAGGTTGCCATTTCTTTCTGCGGTAGACTGGCTGCCAGCCAAGGCTATAGAACCCAATCTGTCCTGTTATTTAACCCATAACTGGAGGGAAGAGACGGATTAATACCTTTCCTAAGAGTATTTGTGCGTAAGTGAATGCAGGGAATTCAACTGGAATTCGAACTCGGCTGCCAGAATTTTCGTTCCGAATCAATATGCACTGCACCACGCACACAAACACCAGAGGAAATAAGACCTGTACACAAATGTTTCGAGCGGTTTTAAATTTAAGTTTCAAAAACGTTCAGTTTTTAGTCTAAACTAGCACTATAGCCCAGCGTTGCTCGGGTGTAATAAAAACTTTAAAACTAATCCATGGTCCTGGAGCTCAGATTCAGCCTAAAGAATACTTAAAATAATAAAATAATTGCGACAATTCACCAATCGCACCTAGTATATATATATATATATATATATATATATATATATATATATATATATACTTGGAGTATAGCCCGGCGTTGCTCAGGTGTAATGAAAGCTTTAAAACTAATCCATGGTGCTGGAGCTTAGACTCTTTGGATGTTGGCACGAAAGACTAAAAAGCAATAGTTGTTTCCGGTTAAAGCGAAACCGTAGACTGAAAGAAAAATGAATGGATGTAAGTCAAATTTTGATTTCCTGGTATCGATATCAAATAAGTTTTTTTCGTCGTAAACTGAATTTTGAAGGCAAAATAAGTCCTCTGAGTAAATGGTATCATGGCTGAGACTAAGAACTACAATTATACCTACTTAGAGCCAAACCCGAAGCAAAAACTAAAATAAAAGGGCTGAAAAAAATACAGACATACAGGCAGATAAACAGACACAAACACAAACATCTTGCCTTTTATATATATATATATATATATATATATATATTATCGATTTTCTACACTATTGTAAGAACTGCAACCTTGAAACTTCTGAATATCGTTTCTTATGTCTTTGTCTATGAGTGTATGAAATTTCATTAAAATCGGACCACTCCTTCTATAACCTGATTTTTTCGATTATCGATTTTCGATATTTATCGGGTGTACCTCGACACAAAACCTAGCTAAGAATACTCGCAGACGCTTATAGTACAACTGTATAAGTTTTCAAGAAAATCGGTTCAGCCGTTTCGGAGTCTATAGGTAACGGACACATACGCGCGCACGCGCACACACACACACACACATACACACACACACACACACACAAAGTTCCATTTATAAATAAATTTAGATTTTACCACTGAAAAAAAAATGTGCGTATTTACATCTTATTACCTGATTTTGTATTTTTTTCGAGCGATTAAAATACTTCTAAATAAATTGACGGCAAACTGTGTCCGTCCGTCCGTGTGTCTGAATGCTGACTAACCCACGCCTCACTTGCTCTACATCGGCCTATTACACCTTCTGGGAATCAGGATGATCCCGGGACTGAAAACCTGCTCTTCATCTGGTGCGTGGGCATTCAATATTGGAATCTGTGTCCGAATGAGTAGGGAACATTAAAAATCAACAAACAACAACGAAAAAAAAAATATTAATAAAAACAGTGTACATAAAAATAAATTTAAATCAATAGACAGCGAATTTCATCCGTCCGACCGTGTGTCTGAAACCCCTCAGGCCTCACTTGCTCGACATAGACATATATCTTTTCGGAATCAGTGAGTCAGTTAAGTGCCATACGTGATACACACTTGGGCGATCAGGAGACATGACTGACTGAGCAGCAGATTTTCTCGCAGTAGGTTGCCATTACTTTTTGCGTTAGATTGGTTGTCAAGTAAAGTTATAGAACCCAAGCTGTCCTACTATTTAACCCATAACCGGATAGAGAAGAGATGGATTAATTTTACTCAAGGGTATTTGCACGTAAATGAATGCAACAAATTAAACCGGAATTCGAACTTGGCTCTCCGATTTCTCGGTCTGAGCCCATATCCACAGCACCACAACGTACATTTTGGGAAGCAAGAAACCCAATACATTTTATGTTATATTCATAGGACAGAATGAAAGATATGCTTTAGAACATGTACATACTACAATCTACTGCAAAAGTCTACATTTTGTTTCGACATTGAAAAAACAATGTTTCACCACGTAGTTAGTAATGATGGTAACCTTCATTACTAACTACCTGATGAGACATCATTATTCACTACCTGATGAGACATCCTTACTAACTACCTGATGAAACATTATGACTTACTACCTGATGAGACATCATTACTAACTACCTGATGAGACATCATTACTAACTACCTGATGAAACATTATGACTTACTACCTGATGAGACATCATTACTAAATACCTGATGAGACATCATTACTAACTACCTGATGAAACATTATGACTTACTACCTGATGAGACATCATTACTTACTACCTGATGAGACATCATTACTAACTACCTGATGAGACATCATTGCTAACTACCTGATGAAACATTATGACTTACTACCTGATGAGACATCATTACTAACGACCTGATGAGACATCATTACTAACTACCTGATGAGACGTCATTACATACTGCCTGATGAGACATCATTACTAACTACCTGATGAGACATCATTGCTAACTACCTGATGAGACATCATTACTTACTACCTGATGAGGCATCATTACTAACTACCTGATGAGACATCATTACTAACTACCTGATGAGACATCATTGCTAACTACCTGATTAGACATCATTACTAACTACCTGATGAGACATCATTACTAACGACCTGATGAGACATCATTACTAACTACCTGATGAGACGTCATTACATACTGCCTGATGAGACATCATTACTAACTACCTGATGAGACATCATTGCTAACTACCTGATGAGACATCATTACTTACTACCTGATGAGACATCATTGCTAACTGCCTGATGAGACATCATTACTAACTACCTGATGAGACATCATTACTAGCTACCTGATGAGACATCATTGCTAACTACCTGATGAGACATCATTACTAACGACCTGATGAGACATCATTACTAACTACCTGATGAGACGTCATTACATACTGCCTGATGAGACATCATTACTAACTACCTGATGAGACATCATTGCTAACTACCTGATGAGACATCATTACTTACTACCTGATGAGGCATCATTACTAACTACCTGATGAGACATCATTACATACTGCCTGATGAGACATCATTACTAGCTACCTGATGAGACATCATTGCTAACTGCCTGATGAGACGTCATTACTAGCTACCTGATGAGACATCATTACTAACTACCTGATGAGACATCATTACTAACTACCTGATGAGACATTGTTCTTTCAATGTCGAAACAAAATGTACACTTTTAAAGTAGATTGTAGTTTGTACATGTTCTAAAGTATAATATATATATATATATATATATATATATATATATATTGATTGAGCACTCTGGAAGAATGGTAGACTTTGATAAACAGTAGCTACTCTGGCATGTACGCATCGCTCATTCAGTAATGAATTAGAGCACTCTGGCTATTTGGTGTGTATAATAATAATATACACGCTAAAACGTCTGCCTTCTTCTACCGAGCGCCCATAGCCCAGAGGTAGAATCGCCAACTGACGCCAATTCGGTCGAGTTTTAATCCTGGCTCAAAAGCAATCGGTTGTCTAACCGTACTGATGAGCTGTGATACATCGAAACAAATCTGTCTGCGGATGACTATATATATATATATATATATTGATTGTTTAATACTTAGTTTTTGGTCTTAATAGGGTTAGACCAATACACATTTGTATTAAACGTGTTCTATACAATTATATTGTAGAACATTTGAATATTTTTCATTTTTAAACGAATTATTTTGCTACCTTGGTTTCTACCATGAGTGGTGACTTCAGGCAATTTTTAATAACTTAGTTATTAAAAATCGCCTAAAGACACCACTCATGGTAGAAACCAACGTCGTGAAATCACTCATTTAAAAATGAAATATATATATTCGTCATCCACATACAAGCCTGTTTCGCAGCTCATCAGTGTAGCTAGACGCATCCACTCACCGGGATCGAAACTCGACCGATATGGGGTCAGTCGGATTCGCCACCCCCTAAGCCATCGACGAATGGTATCGGAGAAGGGAAATTTTAACGTGTTGTATATCAGCAGTGTTTACACACGCCAGTCACCGAGAGAACTCAATTTCCTTCTGAAGAGTCACGCATATAGCTGAAGTGGAAACTGTTTTTAAAATTTTCATCTCCAGATAGCTCAATCGCAATATATATATTAAAATTCTTCAAAGCCTTGTCGCGGGTAGGCTGTTAAGTTATTAAGTGAAGACTATATTAACTAATTTATATTTGAAAATTTTAATACACACATTCGCGCCGAAAATGTTTTAAAATAATTTAATAAGTTTTTTTCAAGTATGATATTTTCTGTGTTACATTAAAAGATCACGCTTTCCACGGTTTCTTTCCCTGTGATACTGAGCTGTCATCAATCACTTCACGTGTCACTTCACGTGTGAAGTCATGAATCAATCCACACATCACTCATTTTCCACCTCCATGACTAAGAAATACTTTTGTTCTAAAGTTCTTCATATAAATGTAATACTTGTGTAAATTAGATTAATTTTACTTTGAATTTGCTAATTTTCTAGAAATAAAGAGCCACATATGTATATCGTATTTTTGCAAGATGTTTAAAACCGAGAATTAACTTTAGTTTCCAAACTTGTCAAGCTGTCAAAATGAACGCAAAAAAATAAAAAAATAAAAAAATAAAATAAAATGATGAATTTTGAAAACTTGAAAAAATTGAGATTCCAATCAATATGATTTCTATTTACTGACTGGAGCTATTAAATTTAATCAGTTGGCTTTTAATTAAACTAAAATTAAAGCTTCAAGGATTGCTTTTTGATTTTAAAAATTTCATTTAAAATTAGGTATCAAAAATGAATAGAATTGCCTAGTTTTGCACCCATGACTCACGTATGATTACTCGTTGTTTTTAGTGTAGTGGACAACGAAAAAAATTGCCATTTGTGCGACGTTTCGGCCGTTGTACGCTCCGGCTTTCTTCGAACCGAACCTTTTATTACAATCACTCAGGTATATCAACTCCATTCTGTCAAAATGAACGCCAAAAAAAAATGATGCTAGGAATTTATTACAATCACTGGGGTATATGAACTCCATTCCTTGTCTAATGTCTAATAATAACGTAAAACTGTCCACACTGAAGAATCTATATTAATCCAGGTTCAACGCATTCGAACAGATCTTTATTTTTAAGTTAGCGTGTAATCATCAATCCACTTTTTTTTTTTTTTTTTTAGTAAATTAGTGTTATATTGATTGCATGGTGCATGAAACTCCGAGTCTTGCTACAGACATAGGATATTTAATTGTTTTTAATTGTCAGTTCCGTGTCATGGGAGACTGGGAATGCCACACATGGTGAGACACAAGCTCGCCTCGAGGTTGGCCTTTCTCAGTCGTACGTTGATCGAAGACTCGTTGCTGGCGGGGATAGTGAGGGACGCGTTCCCTAGCCTTACACTTACTCCCCCCATTTCGAGATCGTGCCGTAAGCCTCGGAAGAGATCGAGTTTTCTTCTTGAATGTCTGGCCATTGTCTTGAGGGCCACTCTCAGTCGTACGTTGATCGAAGACTCGTTGCTGGCGGGGATAGTGAGGGACGCGTTCCCTAGCCTTACACTTACTCCCCCCATTTCGAGATCGTGCCGTAAGCCTCGGAAGAGATCGAGTTTTCTTCTTGAATGTCTGGCCATTGTCTTGAGGGCCATTCTCAGTCGTACGTTGATCGAAGACTCGTTGTTGGCGGGGATAATGAGGGACGCGTTCCCTAGCCTTACACTTACTCCTCCCATTTCGAGATGGTGCCGTAAGCCTCGGAAGAGATCGAGATTTCTTCTTGAATGTCTGGCCATTGTCTTGAGGGCCATTCCTCGGTCCAGTGACCTTTCTCAGTGGAGAGCGTCGCAATGGATCCATTATGTGATGTGCTCTGCTTGTCGGAGGATGAGTTTCGCCCGTTCTGGTCTTAGGCGCCAGGTGCGGATTATCTCAGCAACACTGAATTTTTGCTTACCTGGCGATTGGCTCGGAATAGGTTGTCTCTCAGTGACAAGGCCTTCATATGGGACCTGGCGGATTTGGCAGATTGTGAACGCTGCAATCATGGGTTGGAAGAAACGGCTTCGCACGCTTCTACCATTGTTCGTGAATTGGCCCTCTATAGGACCGTGTCGGCGAGTTGACGGCTCGTATCGCGCCGCGTGATCTCGTACTCATTGATTGTGCATACGCCTGTGATAATGTATCACCCCCGTTCTCTGGTGTTCATGTCGCTGCTAGCCACGGCTCGGATAGTGGTATGGACGATGCGAATCACATCAGGATTTGATCTGATATTTTGAGCATCAGCTCAAAATAAAGATCAGAACTGATTAGAAACGGTTGACTTCGACAGGCTTCAGCAAAAGGTGGATAAATATGGCGATCCTGTTTCGCGTGAACGGGGCTAGCCTTGATTTTCTCTTTTTAAGTTTGCTAGTCGCATCTGGGTGGATTTCTTTGGAATCCTTCCTTGGTTAAGGTAGTTTTTTTGTGTACCTCTGTGAATGCTGGACAATATCATCGAAAATGAGGACAAAACTGGAAGCGGCCGAAATGTGGTTCTACAGAAGGATGTTAAGAATATCGTGGACTGAGCATACAAGCAACGACGAGGTGTTAGAAAGAATGGCAACAAAAAGGAAATTGATGCTGAGCATCAGGATCAGACAACTGAAGTTCCTGGGACATGCAATGAGGAAGGAGAGCCTGGAGAACCTGATACTGACTGGACAGATAGAAGGAAGGAGAGACAGAGGAAGGCAGCAGATAACATATCTGCAGGGTCTGATCAGGTGGATGACGGAACGGGGGTTGCCAGGAGCAACAGGAGCAAACATACTAAGAGCCACAAGGGATAGGGAGACGTGGAGAGCCATGATCGCCTACGTCCTGAAGGGACAGGGCACATAGAAGAAGAAGAAATTAATGTGAATGCTTCCCGGCATTGTTTTTTTTTTTTTTTTTTTATGATCCAGGTCGAGATTCCCAACCTTCTCCAGTTTTTTGAATCTCGTTGTTTTTATTTCGACTGGGTCAGAATTTTTATTTTCCAAGCAGTATTTAATTTTTTCGCCCCCCCCCTTTTCCCTTAGTAAGAGGGCCTCTTGATTTTATTTTTGAGGGTTGGACAGGTCTAAATAACATCAATTTATTTATTTTGTATATTAAGTTGAAATTTTGTTTGGGTTTTTTTGTTTCATGTACCCCCCCCCCCCCCATTTCATTACATTTCATGTTAACCCTCTAGGGCCATTCGTATCATATTTGATACAGTATTTCCCTATAAGGAAACATTTGGTATTTCCCTATAAGGAAACATTTAGTATTCATTGACTGAGCAGTCAGTACTGCTTTCATTTGAAATTTATAAAATATTTCTCTTAAAAAATTTTTCAGGAAAATATTTCTTTCAAGGCTTGTTTTCATACTGTATCAAATATGATACGAATGGCCCTAGAGGGTTAAATTTTTATCTATTTTTGTAGATATATTGTATATATTGTGTATATTTTTAGAAATTCAGGTAGGGAGTACCCCTTTTTTAGGTTCCCTGGATGTATGCGGTATTATGGCGTATGGTGGATTGATTGGCGATGACTAGGCCTTTATGGTGAATGGAATATTATAAAGAGTGATTGGGTCGTGAGTCGTATTAGTCAGGTATAGGATAGTTACTGAAGACCATCCAAACTTTTCGTTTTCCCTCCCCAATTTGGCCTTGTGCCACAACAGTGAATTACATAGTAAATAAAGTTTGCATGTAATCATCAATTCACTTCTTTTCTTTAGTAAATTTGGGTTATATTGATTGTATGGTGCATAAAATTCCGAGTCTTGCTACAGACGTAGGATATTTATCAGTTGAGCTATTCATTCATACAGTGCCGAACTTAGCAAGATCGCCACCCCCCGTAGAATGCGCCTTGCGACCTCTCTACCCACAGAATGCAACTCCAAGCATACTAAAGCCACAATAAATGGTACTTCAAACAAAATAACATACTCTCGGAACGTAGATATTCCGTGATCTCGAAAACAATGGAAGAAATCGTGGAGTTGCCGCATTGAAGCTACAGACATTACGATCGTTTTTACAACTTTTAGCTATTTTTTACGTATGTTGAAACAGATATCTATTATCTATTTCTTTCTCAAGTTCATTTTTTTTAATTACAAATGATTTGCGACCTCTTCGGGGCCTGAAGGCTTATATAAAAGATTATATATTTAAAATATATATACACTCCTGATCAAAAATTTAAGACCACTTAAAAATCTTTAAAAAGAAATATTTTTTTATGGATAGATTTTAAACTCCTCCCATTTAACGTTACCAATACTACAATCTAAAAGGTTATGGAAACAAAAAGCTACATTCCAAACATTTTATTTAGAAATTTACATTCACTGATTTAATCAGACCGCTTAATAATATCTATAATCTTAAAAGTGAAAATTTAAGAAAAAATGAATCATTACATCAGTTAGACGAATGCACACACATACATACATAAACATATATACATAAAGACATATATTCATAAACATGTACACATACAAATAATCAAAGAGCACGCGTAAGAACGGATGTCAACTCAAGGATACATTACGTAAATCAGTCAGACTGCTGAAACGCCGATTTGGAAAGTAAAAAATGTATCTTTGAGTTGACATCCATTCTTACGCGTGCTCTTTGATAATTTGTATGTGTAGATATTTACGTATGTATGTGTGTATGTATACATCTTTATGTGTGTATGTGTGTGTATTCGTCTAACTGATGTAATGATGCATTTTTTTTTAATTTTCACTTTTAAGGGAGCGATCTTTATTTTTATTTCTGTTTTTTTTTTCTTTTTTTTCGGGGTTTGTGAATTTCATTCGTGTAAAATCTTCTGTACAATAAAGACGGAAGCTGATGATGGTTCGCCTGAAACAGGCCTTAACTTCCACTTAACCATGGAATAACGTGTCTGTCTTAATTTTTTTTACATATATTTGCTCTATATGTATTTATATACATATATATTTAGAGCTCTCCCAGAGAGTTATTCAACCACTTTATGTACCGGATACTCCTTTGGATTCTTCTATATCTACACCGCATGCTAATATATATATATATAAACAAGATGAAAAAACTCTCAAAAACATAATACGTAGAAATGTTAAACCAGTCGAAAGTAATAATCAAATTAAACTCATTATATATTATAAAAAGTTTAAAACAATTGACCTCATAGTCTATAATAACCCAACAGGCACTAAACTAAATTCTTTACAAAAAACCAATGTAGTGTACCAATTTACATGCCCATTCAGAGATTGCATCTCTGATACTACTCAAAAACCTAGTACATATATTGGTTTTACCACAACCACGCTCTCCCGTAGACTTACATGTCATCTTTCTGATCAGAGTACTATTAAACAACATTTCTCTGAAAAACATAAACATGTAGGTAATATCAGACAGATTTTGGTCAACAATACGGTGATCCTTACTCATACCCACAGTAAGAGGAACCTGCAGATATTGGAGGCCATGTACATCAAATCAAAACAACCAACACTCAACAAAATCAACTTTAAAACAGGAAATAACATATTACATTGCATTTGGCTACATGGTTTTGTTGTCATTTCGCGCTATCACGCGGTGTGACGTCATAAAACCACATTGCAAATTTAGGAACTGCGTTTATTATTTTTGGTAACTATTGCCGTTGCCAAGCGGAGTTTTATATCAACACAAAATAAAATCGTCGGTGATGGTAGATTTTATAATATTTCAGTTTAAACTACCTCTCTGAAGATGGCTCATGTGAGCCGAAAGCTTAGAAGAAAACCAATAAATAATTATCCAAATGTTGGAAAATTTTTGTCTTTATTTTCAACTGAAATTAAAGCCAAAATACGACGTTTAGAACGGCTCATGATTAAACATAATAGACATTCATTGTCTCTTATATTTAATAGCATATGTCTAGAAAATATATATATATATATATATATGACAGCTGTTGTACTTATAGTTTACAATGTTACACTAATTTTACACTTAATCATACATATGCGTCCCAAAATTATATTCATCTGATAAAAATCATATACAAAATAGATTACTGTGTGCAAACTGTGACAAAATTAAGAAGTAAATGTGCGATTAGTCATAATTCAATAAAGTAAATAAAAGCCAATGAATATACGCACAATGACCTATAGATTGTGTGATCGACAATGAGTCTTACGCCTTGGAAACTAATTACACTTCAAATTGATTGATTATTGAGTCGCATTGAGATTTCATTTCGTGGCCTACTAGTCCGGGGCTATAGCTACAGACATTATAACAAATTGAGCAAGGCCAACGAAGAGAAATAAGAAATGGTTATATATATATATATATATATATATATATATGTGTGTGTGTGTGTGTGTGTGTGTGTGTGTGTGTGTGTGTGTGTGTGTGTGTGTGTGTGTGTGTGTGTGTGTGTGTGTGTGTGAAAAGTGTATGTATCTAATATATATATATATATATATATATATATATATATTCAATTTGTTATATACATTATATTATTTATATATTATATATGCGTGGTACTTATTTGAAAGCACTCAATATCAGTGATAGAGCTGACATATTCATATACATAGGTGTGAGTTTGTAACCGTGGGTTTCACGCAGCCGTACATATAACCAATTTTTAAAAAAAAAATTAATCAGTTTGTCTGACGATCGCAAGAGCGTAAAACCCAGGGTTACAAACTTGTATATATATATATATATATGAGTTTGTAACCCTATATATATATATATATATATATATATATATATATATATACTTCCAAGTGAAGAGGACTCGAAGGAAAGCAGACAAGAGGGGAATAGAGTCAAGGAAAAAGAAAACAAGAGGTAGAAAAAAGTTGGTTAGCAAGTAAATTCCTCGAGGTCAAACCCCTAAGTGAATCTTCATTGTGATTAGCCGAAAACACACACACACACACACACACACACACACACACACACACACACACACACACACACACAAATACCCACATACATTCACAGTAAACCGAAAGTATTTGTCATTTAATGTAAATCGTCTGCACAACCACACCAGCATTGCCTGATGATGAGAATTAAACTCGAAACATAGAAATTTCCATGTAGAAATGAAAAATTGACATAACCATATAATTATATTATATTATATTATATATATATATATATATATATATATATATATGAGTTTGTAACCCTGGGTTTTACGCTCTTGCGCCAATTCGGTCGCGTTTCAATCCTGGGTTAGGAAGCGACCGGAATCTTAGCCGTACTGATGAGCTGTAATATAGCGAAACAGATCTGTATGCGGATGACTATAGTATATATATATATATATATATATATATATATATATATATATATATAATGTATGTTTGATAGAAAAAATTAAAAATTAAAAAAAAATTAATTTTAAAATTTCAAGACTAAAACATTAAAATTCAAATTTTAAAAAATTCAAATTTTAAAAATTTCTAGACCAAAATATATTCCTTAACAAACGAAGGGAGATCATAAGTATGTGTTGCCATAGAAATAAGTATAAATTACAATAATTATCCTATTCCCCCAGTTAGTCCCGATAAAAAAATTGCTAAAATTTTTTAAAGTTGACCTGGCAGTTACCTCCACACAACTTACCTTGCCAACTCTGGGGTCAGGCCATATACCTCCCACTACTAAGGAAGAATTACTACCGGCTCCGTCCCGCAGCCCAGCTCAAAAAAAAAAAATCAAAAAATCAATATATCCCAAACCCTTCCTTTATATAAATTAACCTTTGGGCATAGAATATTCTTTAAGCTTTGATTAGAAGGGGGCGAGGAATGCATACCTTAAACTGACATGTTGAAAATGGCTATTTCCGTTTTATCTGAATTTACAGAAAATAATATATATATATATACAATATAATTATATGGTTATGTCAATTTTTCATTGCTACATGGAAATTTCTATGTTTCGAGATTAATTCTCATCATCAGGCAATGCTGGTGTGGTTGTGCAGACGATTTACATTTAAATGACAAATACTTTCGGTTTACTGTGAATGTATGTGAGTGTTTTTTTTTTGTGTGTGTTCGGCTAATCAGAATGGAGATTCACTTAGGGGTTTGACCTCTCGTTCAAGTGTCTCAAGAGTACTGAATTGCTATGTGATGTCGGTTCTTAGTAGAAATTAGAGACATGTCATAATAGAACATTCCATCTTAATGTTTAGCGGCAGTTTGAGATTTTCTTGTTAAAAACTTAAATACTTTTAAGACATTCAGCATTATTGGATTTTATACAATGTTTTCTCTTTCCGAGACTTAGCAGGAGCAAATACTTCACGGGTTTGAACAAGAAATAGACCCAAAATGACGTCAGTATCCACAAAACAGTTCAATCTTTAGTAGCCAGTCATGCTTAGTTTGGACACCTCTGCTTGGCGTAATGGTATACAAACTGGTCTCGTTAGAATCCTTAAAATTGAGTAGAAAGTTCGATCCTCACTGGGTGCTCCACATTTTCAGTCTTGTGTAACATCAACGCTGCGATTAGAAAATGAACAGTTGTGTTTAATTTTGTTTTTAACACATGTAGATAGAAAAAAAGCAAATGTTGATGAAATAGCAAGAGTCGCAAAACACTGCTCGGGGCCCATAAAGGTTGGAGTGGGGCTTGGATGAGTTTGGGGGTCTTATGCACCGGCCCTGTTCCAAGTAATTAGCAAAGGATCAAGTAGCAGAGGAAAAGTATGCCCCACAATAGCCGCGGAAACGTTGTGGTCCAGTGGATATCGGCTCGAAACGAAAAAGCGAGGAGCCGAGTTCGAATTCCAGTTGAATCCATTGTATTCACTTACGCGCAAATTCCCTTGGGAAAGGTATTAATCCGCCAAACATTTTGCCTTTGATATATATATTATCGATTTTCTGCACTATTGTAAGAACTGCAACCTTGAAACTTTTGAGTATCGTTTCTTATGTCTTTGTCTATGAGTGTATCAAATTTGATTAAAATCGGACCACTCTTTCTATAACCCGATTTTTTCGATTATCGATTTTCGATATTTATCGGGGGTACCTCGACACAAAACCTAGCTAAGAACACTCTCAGACGCTTATAGTACAACTGTGTAAATTTTCAAGAAAATCGGTTCAGCCGTTTCGGAGTCTATAGGTAACGGACCACACACACACTCACACATACACACACATGCACACACAGAGAGACAAAGTTCCATTTATAAATAAGTTTAGATATGTTAGCATTGTCCTATCAGTAACATATTAATTAATTCTAAACCACTGACATTGGTTATAGGACCTAATCAGTCCTGCCGTTCAACCCATATCTGTAGAGAAAGGAGAATGGATTAATACTTTTACCCAAGAGTATTTGTGCGTAAGTGAATGAAACGACTGGAATTCGAAATCGGCTCTCCCGTTTCTTATTTTGGGCTGATATCCATTACGCCACAAAGCACCTTCAATTAATTTCTATTAAAAAATAATTTCTATTGTAAATTCTTGTCTATCATACGTAAAATATCCATAGTCTTACGGTCAGGTTGTCAGAAAAACTCCCAAGTTACATTACCCTTTTTTTTCTCACGTGCAATGCATTTTAAAAAACAAATGTATATTTGTTAAACATGTAATCATTTGTACATATAACTATTCTGTTGGTAAGGATCACATTATTTCCATATCACCGACAACCACTTTCTACCTCATTTGCAATGTATTTAAAAAAGAAATGCTTATTTATTGTACAATTTATGGACATATTCCGTTGGTATGGATCACATTAATTCCTGACCACCGACAATCTATCTCTTCTTCATTTGCAATGTATTTAAAAATGAATGATTACCTATTATACATATAATAAGCCTATTCTATCAGTAATGCTTGCATTAATACCTGATGACTATCAATCTCCTTTCTAATCATTTCTAGTGCATTCCTATAGTATATATATATATATATATATATATATATATATATATATATATATATATATATTTTAATTCAGATACTTCAATCCAAGGGAAAAAAGCAGGAAGGTAAATTCCAAAAACCCGATCCTAATTAATATTAAAAATTTTATTTTAATATTAAAAAATGATAGAGGAAGAGAGCTCAATCTAATAAAATATTACAGAGCAAATATATATTAAAAAAGGATTAATTCAAAGATGTTGAATGGCCATTTCGATATGAAGATCCCCACGGGGGACGACACATCACCTCAGAGGTTTTTTCTGTTGCTGAGGTGATGTGTCGTCCCCCGTGGGGATCTTCATATCGAAATGGGCATTCAACACCTTTGAATTAATCCTTTTTTAATATATATATATATATATATATATATATATATATATATATATATATAAAGGAAAAGATACTGTCAGTTGTCATGAATTAATTTCTAACAGAATAGAGACACACACACACACACACACACACACACACACACATATATATATATGTGTGTGTGTGTGTGTGTCTATTCTGTTAGAAATTAATTCATGACAACTGACAATATCTTTTCCTTTTTTTCAATGCATAACATTCAAATAAAGTGTGCAAATAATTTTTCAATCAAATTTTACATAGCTTAGAATTTGCAACATCTTAGGCTTCGTCATATTTTTTTTATTAAATTTCTTTCAAAAAGGGGCATATATTTTATTAAATTACTCAAAATAGTGTCCTATATATATTTTGATAAATTCCTTAAAAAAACACCCCAATATATGTTTTATAAAATTATTTAAAATTGAACCCTATAGATGTTTTACAAATTCTTTAAAATACAGTAGCATATGTTTCTTAAATTCCTTAAAATTGTTTGTTTTATAAAATTCCTTAAAATTCCTTAAAATAGTTTTATTAAATTCTTTAAATTACAGCCGTATATATCTTTTATTAAATTTCTTAAAATATATATTTTTAATAAATTCTGTTTCATACCTCTGCGCTGTGCGACTTAGACATAACTCACAATACCAGCTTTGATATCATGAGTTTCAAGAACAACTATTCTCCTCTAGTGATTTTTCACCGGGGCGAACGATATCTAACGATATAATGCCAGACTGACTGACCAAACTTCCGGCCCAAATAATGTTTTAGGGTTATGATATAATTCGTTTACCTGCCAGATAAGCTGACCACTTTCACAATCTAAAAACAAAAGAAAATTAACAATTGCTGAAATGAAAACAATTTGCCAACGGTTTTAATGAATGAGCAACGCCTTTTCAAGCCTAACGAGAAACAGAAATTAGCAACGGTCACTTTTGTTAACGCATAAATCTTCCTGCAGATAACGTGCAAATAAATTCTTCACAAAGACGCATTTAATTGATAGCTAATTTTTATTGGTTGTTACTTCTGTTTCTAGAATAGTTTTATTTGGTAATATTTTTTTTACCACACTTCATATTTCGAAGAATGCTTTGTAGCATAAATCATGTTCAGAGATGTTTCAGACTGAGAGTCACACGCAACACTTTAACGTCTGATTCAGGAAATTTTCATTTTTTCCTCATCGTTAATATAAAAAGATACTGTATTTACATTACTCGGACTATTGTCTTCATCTTTATTGCTATTTGTACGACATTTCTGCCGTTGTACGCTCCTGCCTTCTTCAGGTGCTAGGAATTTCGAACCGAACACTTTATAACAATCATTGCGCTATATCATCCTCATTCCTTTCGCAATGCTTGATAAGAAGTTATGGGTTATCTCCCTCTAACCCATCAAGTTATTTGTTCAGCACTGCTGTATCCAGGTATTGAACTCACAACACTAAGAGTCAAGTCCAATCGAGCTTTACAAAAGGAATGAAGATGATATACCCCAGTGATTGTAATAAAGGGTTCGGTTCGAAATTCCTAGCACCTGAAGAAGACCGGAGCGTACAACGGCTGAAACGTCTTACAAATGGCAGCAAAGATGAGGACAATAGTCCGAATAATGTAAATACTGTAAATACTACCTCATCTCAGAAATATAGACAAATAAAATGGTCTATTATTAAACGTCGTACAAATGGCAACAAAGATGAAGACAACAGTCCGAATAATGTCCATACTGTAAATACTACCTCATCTCAGGAATATAGACAACTAGAATAATCTATTATTAATCATCGTACAAATAGCAACAAAGATGAGGACAATAGTCCGAATAATGTAAATACTGTAAATTCAACCTCATCTCAGAAATATAGACAAATAAAATGATCTATTATTAAACGTCGTACAAATGGCAACAAAGATGAGGACAATAGTCCGAATAATGTAAATACTGTAAATACTACCCCATCTCAACGTCGTACAAATGGCAGAAAAGATGAGGACAATAGTCCGAATAATGTAAATACTGTAAATACTACCTCATCTCAGAAATATAGACAAATAAAATGATCTATTATTAAACGTCGTACAAATGGCAACAAAGATGAGGACAACAGTCGGAATAATGTAAATACTGTAAATACTACCTCATCCCAGAAATATAGACAAATAAAATGATCTATTATTAAACGTCGTACAAATGGCAACAAAGATGAGGACAATAGTCCGAATAATGTAAATACTGTAAATACTACCTCATCTCAGAAATATAGACAAATAAAATGATCTATTATTAAACGTCGTACAAATGGCAACAAAGATGAGGACAATAGTCCGAATAATGTAAATACTGTAAATACTACCCCATCTCAGAAATATAGACAAATAGAACAATCTATTATTAAACGTCGTACAAATGGCAGCAAAGATGAGGACAATAGTCCGAATAATGTAAATACTGTAAATACTACCTCATCTCAGAAATATAGACAAATAGAACAATCTATTATTAAACGTCGTACAAATGGCAACAAAGATGAGGACAATAGTCCGAATAATGTAAATACTGTAAATACTACCTCATCTCAGAAATATAGACAAATAAAATGGTCTATTATTAAACGTCGTACAAATGGCAACAAAAGGAGGACAATAGTCCGAATAATGTAAATACTGTAAATACTACCTTATCTCAGAAATATAGACAAATAAAATGATCTATTTTTAAACGTCGTACAAATGGCAACAAAGACGAGGACAATAGTCCGAATAATGTAAATACTGTAAATACTACCTCATCTCAGAAATATAGACAATTAAAATGATCTATTATTAAACGTCGTACAAATAGCAACAAAGATGAGGAAATAGTCCGAAAAATGTAAATAACTGTAGATAGTTTCTCCTAACCAACTATGAACCCGACTAGGAATGTTTATATAAAATATATTATTTTTCCCTCTTTCTTTCATTTCTGTTCCCCTTTATTAGCGGTACGTTTATGTCTGTTTTGGGATTGAAAATTTTACTGCCTGACGATGTACAATTAGTAGCAACAGCATAGTAGAAACACACAACTAAATGCAATAATAACGACTAAAATAAAATAATCTATATCTATAAAAGGCAATCTGTGTGTCTGTGTGTGACTGTTCCGTATGCACGCCTACATTTTTTAAGCTACGCCATTCAAACTTTCTAGGGACACATATCTACAGAGAAGCCTGGTCAACACATTCTTTTTTAGTTTAAGTTCAGCAATTTTCCCTTTCGCAATTTTTGGTCAATGGTGCAGACTGTTTACATTTGCTCCGTAAAACATCTATGATCTAAGACGGTTGCTAGATTACGTCACAGAAATCAAATCACACGTGTTAAACGCGATTAAAATATGTTTTTGTTAAAAAAAAGAAAAGAAATGAGCCTTTACATTTAATTTTTATTCCGACGCTTTAAAAATAGATTTGGTCAACAAAAAAATTTGAATATTTTCCCCGTAATTTTTAAACAAAAGAAATATTAAAAAATGTAGGCGTGCATAGGGAACAGTCATACACAGATTCACAGATTGCCTTTTATATATATATATATATATATATATATATATATATATATATATATATATATATAGATTATATTTAATTGTCTGCAGCGAATTTAAAGGTATTTGTTTCATACGCTGAAGAAATTAAAATGTTCTGAGTTGCACGGGCAACGCCGGGTTATGATGCTAGTCAATAATAAATACAGAAGTTAACTAAGAACACTATAAATGGCCCAAAAGAAAAGCATCTAAATCTACAATTTTTCCACTCAATAGTCCCCATAATTCCACTCAATAGTCCCTATAATTCCACTCAATAGTCCCTATAATTCCACTCAATAGTCCCTATAATTCAAAACACAATCCATCACTAAACTGAAGGCATAAATAGTTGAGATAAATCACAACGCATGAAACATTGACTTATGCCTATATGTGTTGACTTAAAAATCCAATTTCGTATATATATATATACATACACACACACACACACACACACACACACACACACACACATATATATATATATATACATACATATATACATATATATATATATATATATATATATATATATACTAACAAAATAGCAAGATCGCCAAGACCGACCGCGGTTTCGCACAACGGCTCGTCAGGCCCTGCACGAGCCGTTGTATGAAACTGTAAACCGCGGTCCGGTCTTGGCGATCTTGCTATTTTGTTAGTGTGTTTGCTCTGCGTTACTGCCTTCTAGTTAAATACTTTTCGGTTGTGTGTATCGAGCACTTTTCTTTTCTGGTTGTTTGTTCCGTTGAGGGTTTTTTTTTCTTTTTACTGGGAGGAACCGTATGTATTGTCGGTCCCAAGCAGTTTTCTTTTTTTTTCCCCCTCTTTGCCCAAAGCTTTATAGCCGAGGGCAATAACGGATTTAGATTCTGCTGGTCATTCATAGTTTTGAGATTAGAATACACGCAGAGTCGGTTTAATAATTATTGTTATTATTGTTATTATTGTTATTATTAATATATATATATATATATATAACTGTAAATTTATCTTTGAACACGTCTCGAAAAAACCACCGAGTATTAACACGGAGGGGAAAAATGGAAACAAAAAAAGAAACGAACTAAGCACTTGAACATTAGTCAAAGTACTAGTCGAAAGAAAAAAAAAACCCGAGGCGAGTAACCTACGTAAAGCGTTCGATACAATAGCAGTGCAAACAAGTAGCCAACTTTCTCTGAAGATCCAATCTGGTGAAACCTTGGTAGGTTCGTTGACACTCTAGGTTAGCTACTTACTGATATATATATATATATATATATATATATATATATATATATATATATATATATTCAGTTAGATAGGTGTGAGTTAGTGACACTTACACCTATATAAATGAATATGTCAGCTCTATCACTGATATTGAGCGCTTTCAAAAAAATACCGCGCATATATAATATATAAATAACATAATATCTATATAACAAATTGCATATATACATATATATATATATATATATATAACTATTTCACACACACACACACACACACACACACACACACACACACACACACACACACAAAATCAATTCGGTCGGGTTTCAATCCTGGATTAAAAGCAATCGGAGTCTAACCGAGCTGATGAGCTGTGATACAATGAAATAATCTGTCGGCGGATGACTATAAGGACCGAGGGGGGGTCTGAAATATAAAATACAATAATAAAAATAAAAAAATACAATAATAAAAATAAAAAAATACTGTCCAAAAAAGGACATTTTCGAATTAAAACTTTTTATTAATATTCTTTCCTATATATATATATATATATATATATATATATATATATATATACTACCGGTCATAATTTTTAGGCCACCCCAGTGTAAAAAAAAAACATGACAAATTTAATACTATTTTTAGTATTTATTGCCAAGTGAATAATTCTAAATAAAAATAGAATGGTTCTTTTGTTAATACTGCACAATAACATGTTCATCAAATGAACTTGAGCCCAGTTTTTGTGCTCTCTTCCCCATGCTAGTCTCTTCTTCCTATTGGCTGGCCGAAGCAAAGGCTTCCTGGCTGCCTTGTAAAATTTCGCAAAGTAATAATAACAAAAGAACCATTCTATTTTCATTTAGAATTATCCACTTGGCAATAAATACTAAAAATAGTATGAAATACATCATTTCTGGCCGGTAATATATATATATATAGCAAATCTACAGAGTGCGATTGGTAAATTGTCGCTACCTGCCTTGTAAAATTTTGCAAAGTAATAATAACAAAAGAACCATTCTGTTCCCATGTGCCTAGAAGTGGCGTTAAAATTTTGATTAGTTTGCGGGATATTTTATATGCGGCCCACTTGTGGAACTTTTTCTGTCTTCTTGCTTTCTTTCATTGATGTTCAGAAAATTAAATGCAATGTCAATCGTTATCTTCCGTCACCTTAATTTCTGTTCTTTTATTGTTCTCTCTCCTTAATAGTGTTTTTCTCATATTCTCTCACACTCAGTAACCATTTGAATCTTAGTGGTATTATTGCCTTGCTTGGGGTGAAATGACTAAAAAAATGACTGAATTTGAATGCAATGTCAGTCGTTATCTTCCGTCTTCTTAATTTCTATTCTTTTATTGTTCTCTCTCCTTAATAGTGTTTTTCTCATATTCTCTCACACTCAGTAACCACTTGCATCTTAGTGGTATTATTGCCTTGCTTGGGGTGAAATGACTAAAAAATGACTGAATTTGAATGCAATGTCAATCGTTATCTTCCGTCTTCTTAATTCCTGTTCTTTTATTGTTCTCTCTCCTTAATAATGTTTTCTCATATTCTCTCACACTCAGTAACCATTTGAATCTTAGTGGTATTATTGCCTTGCTTGGGGTGAAATGACTAAAAAATGACTGAATTTAAATGCAATGTCAATCGTTATCTTCCGTCTTCTTAATTTCTGTTCTTTTATTGTTCTCTCTCCTTAATAGTGTTTTTCTCATATTCTCTCACACTCAGTAACCAATTGAATCTAAGTGGCATTATTGTTTTGCTTTGGGTGAAATGACTAAAATAATTAATAATTTTAAATACAATGTCAATCGTTATCTTCTGCTTTCTTAATTCTTTTATTGTTTTCTCTCTTTAGTAGTGTTTTTCTCAAATTCTGTCACACTTAGCAACACCTTGAATCTTAGTGGCCTAGCCTTGTTTACGGTGAAATAAGAAAACGATTAATCATCATACAATTCCTGCATCGAGTGAAATGTATTGCATTATGATTATTTTTTCAAACTTGACATTAGTAAATCAAAATTAAGTAAATCAATAGTATTATTATTAACTAGCAGTATAGCCCGGCGTTGCTCGGGTGTAATGAAAGCTTTAAATCTAATCCATGGTCCTGGTGCTCAGACTCTTTGGACGTTGGCACGAAAGACTAAAACTAATAGTTGTTTCCAGTTAAAGCGAAACTGTAGACTGAAAGAAAAATGAATAGACGTAAGTCAAATTTTGATTTCCTGCTATCGATATCAAATAAGTTTTTTTTGTCGTAAACTGAATTTTGAAGGCTAAATAAGTCCTCTGAGTAAATGGTATCATGGCTGACATTAAGAACTACAATTATACCTACTTAGAGCCCAAGCCGAAGCAAAAACAAAAATAAAAGGGCTGAAAAAAATACAGACATACAGGCAGATAAACAGACACACACACACAAACAACTTGCCTTATATATATATATATATATATATATATATATATATATATATATATATATATATATATATTATCGATTTTCTACACTATTGTAAGAATTACAAACTTGAAACTTCTGAATATCTTTTCTTATGACTTTGTAGCAAATTTGATTAAAATCGGGCCACTCCTTCTATAACCCGATATTTTCGATTATCGATTTTCGATATTTATCGGGGGTGTGTAAATCAGGTCTTCTTTGTGTTACCACTCTTAATATTCCTTCTGTGAAAAGGCAATATGAACTGAGACAAAAGGAAAAAAAACTTTCTTTACAGAGGCTTTACGTCCTCTGATGGACTTTATCAAGTCAAATGTATGTATTTATTTTGCGACATTTATCTAGCAAAAATATCGTTAGGATTCCAAGATTTTTAAATTTCAGAACGCTTCAAAAATAGTAATAAATTTTAAAAAGCTAACGATATTTTCTTTTGTTTATAAACACATTTTGCAAAATAAAATACTCAAATTTACTATATATACACTACCGGCCATAATTATTAGGTAACGCCAGTTTTAAAAAAATTGATATATTTCATACAATTTTTAGTATTTATTGACAAGTGGATAATTCTAAATGAAAATAAAATGGTTCTTTTGTTATTATTACTTTGCAAAATTTTACATGGCAGCCAGGAAGCCTTTGCTTCGGCCAGCCAATAAGAAGAAGAGACTAGAATGGGGAAGAGAGCACAAAAACTGGACACCAGAGCAGTTCATTTGGTGCACATGTTATTGTGCAGTATTAAAAAAAGAACCATTCTATTTTCATTTAGAATTGTCCACTTGGCAATGAATACTAAAAATAGTATGAAAGACATTATTTCTATTAAAAAACTGGGGTGGCCTAATAATTATGGCCGGGAGTGTACACACACACACACACACACACACACACACACACACACACACACACACACACACACACACACACACACACACACACACGTCGTGTGTGTGTGTGTGTGTGTGTGTGTGTGTGTTTGTATATATATAGTCATCAGCATACAGTCCTGTGGTGGTAATCTCCTTCGGATCCTCCGTTTTTTTCTCTCATATTCTTTTACACCAATGAATTCTTTGCGTCTTCGTGGCTTTATTGCCTTGTTTTGGATGATATGATCAAAAGGAATAAAATAAAAGCTAATTTTATTGTCATAGAATTATTATTACTATGTGATGTCAGTTCTTCAATATGGCAGTGAATTCTGGACAATATCATCAAAGATGAAGAAAAAAATTTGAAGCAATTGAAATGTGGTTCTACAGAAGCATACTGGATATAAAATGGGGGGTCAGTTTTACATTACAATCAATATATTAACTGATCCCTCAATTTGTGGTCACATCAGTTTCTATACATTTATGTTCCTGAGATCCAAAAGCACAAGGATGCATTACAGGAGCTGAGTAGAGTATTAAGAAACAGGACAATTTCGCTAGAAACAAAGAAAAGAGTACCGAATCGCTATGTGATGTCAGTTCTTCAATATGGCAGTGAATGCTGGACAATATCATCAAAAATGAAGGAAAAAAATTGAAGCAATTGAAATGTGGTTCTACAGAAGGATGCTGTGGATGTCATGGATCGAGCATGTGAGCAATAATGAGGCAAAGGAAGGAAACGAAAAGGAAATTAATACTGAGCATCAGGAAGAAATAGATAAAGTTCCTGGGAAATTCAATGAGAAAGGAGGGTTTGGAGAATCTGAAACTAACAAGCCATATAGAGGAAAAAATTGACAGAGGAAAGCAGCGGATAACAAATTTGAAAAGGCTGATCAGGTGGATGACGAAACAAGGGTTGCGTGGTTTTACAGTAGAAAGCGTGCTAAGAGCCATCAAGGATAGGGAGACATGAAAAGCCATGATCGCCTACGTCCTGAAAGGACAGGGCACTTAGAAGAAGAAGATATATGCCAACTGTTTATAAGAGATTATAATGTGGTGATAAAATGGGGGATCAATTCTATATTATAATCTATATATGAACTGATCCCTCATTTTGTGGCCATTCTAGTTTCTATACATTGATATTCTAGATTTATGGGCTTGAGCTAATGGATGACGGAACGAGGGTTGTATGGTGTAACACGAGAAAGCATGCTAAGAGCCATCAAGGATAGGGAGACATGAAAAGCCATGATCGCCTACGTTCTGAAAAGATAGGGCACATAGAAGAAGAAGAAGAAGAAGAAGAAGAAGAAGAAGAAGTCTCGTAGAATTAACCCCCAAATCTCAACATATTGGTATTTGTTGGTATTTTTTTTTATTTTTCTATCGGTCTCCGAAGAGTAAAAAAAAGTAAAACAGGTTAGATTGAGATTCATTTTCTATTTGGTCTTTTTCTTCTATCATCTTGTCAGATTCCGATCCATATATATATATATATATATATATATATATATCGTCTTTAAAAACTCTATAAAAAATAGCTTATTAAAGTGAAACATATTAAATTAAAGTCACTTTTTCCTAGCTGTTTTTTACTTATTATATTCATCTGGTAGGAATTTAATCTATAAGGTCACATGACCCTTTGGATGTAACGTTGGTTAGTTCTTGACTTGACTCAGAGTTGTGCGTTCAATACCAGGCTACAGCAGTAGCTTGCCGGGTTAAGAGAAGAAAGCGTGCTAAGAGCCAACAGGGATAGGGAGACGTGGAAAGCCATGATCGCCTACGTCCTGAAAGGACAGGACACATAGAAGAAGAAGAAGATATTACATCGCAGTCCAGCACTCTTTTCTTTGTCTCTAACATATTTTTTTTCTGTTTCATATTACTTTACGTAGATTTTGGAAAGCACTTTATTTCACTGTGCCTTCAGATTTCTGTCCTATTTTCCACCGTCTTTTTAAATACTTCACATATTTAAATTTTTCTTCTTGTTTGATTTTTTTTTTTTATCCCCAATTTGTAATTTTTATCTTGGGATGTTTCTTTTACTAACATACGAGCATTCCATCTTCATGCAGTTGATGTTTAGTCCTTTCTTCTCTCTTTCCTTCACTATTTTCTGTAGGAGTCAAATTTATGATTTGAACATCTTTTATATTTTATACATTAATAAATTATACATTAATGATCTCCCTGATTCCATAAGAGCCCAAATAGGTTTGTACGCCGATGACACCACAGTTTACTCTCGCCTCCTACAAAAATCTGGTGTCGGCGTCATAGCTAACCTCGCAGCCGAGATTGAAAAAGACCTCCAATCCATATCGGACTGGGGTAAGAAATGGCTAGTAAATTTTAATGCTTCTAAAACGAAGCTACTCTCAATTAACCATCATCGACAATCTCACCTACCTCCCATTAGCATGGACCAGGCTTGCCTCCCAGAGAGTAAAACACTACGCCTCCTTGGTCTCACACTTTCAGCGGACCTCAAATGGAATGACTATATCGAATCCATTGCTAAATCCGCTGCTATGAAAGTCGGTTCTCTGTGAAGGGCCCGGAAATTTTTTCCGTCTAAATCTATCCTGCACATTTATAAATCTACCATCCGCCCGTGCATTGAATACTGCTGCCATATCTAGTCGGGTGCCCCTGCTGTTCTCCTCAGGCTTCTCGATAAGGTTCAAAGGAGGGTCTGTAATGTGATAGATACCGACTTGGCAGACCGCCTGCAGTCTCTCTCCCACCGGCGCGATGTGGCTTCCCTGTGTCTCTTCTATAAATACTTTCACGGCTTCTGCTCCGATGAACTTAGATCACTAGTGCCCACTAAATACGAGTTTGAACGAGATACTAGATTAGCAACTAGATCCCACCCTTTTACAGTGAAACCGATAAAATGCAGCCGTAACTTCTACTCCAACAGTTTCTTTCCTCGCACTTCCCGACTGTGAAATTCTCTTCCAAATGATTGCTTCCCCGACGGCTACAATCTCCAGGAGTTTAAATGTAAGGTCAATAGACACCTCCTAACACACTAACCTGCTCCCATTCTATCAAACACTCTTCCCATCTGCCCAACCCTCATCCTCGCTATCCTTACTCATCTGTCACCTTCCTCCTGACATTCCCTATGTCTAACCACTCCTTCTCTTTACCTTCTCCTATGTAGCCCCATGCGCAATAGTGGCAGTGGAATGCCTTGTTTGGGGTGAGATGATTAAAAAAAAAATCTTCAATACGTGGTTCGTATCTGGGGGTTGTTTCTCTAGTCAGTGATTTTTTGTAAATTCCCCCGTGTTTAGTTGAAACATTGTGTTAATATGTATTTCTGAATATATACATAATATAAATATATTAACACAATGTTTCAACTAAACACGGGGGAATTTACAAAAAATCACTGACTAGAGAAACAACCCCCAGATACGAACCACGTATTGAAGATTTTTTTTTTAATCATCTCACCCCAAACAAGGCATTCCACTGCCACTATTGCGCATGGGGCTACATAGGAGAAGGTAAAGAGAAGGAGTGGTTAGACATAGGGAATGTCAGGAGGAAGGTGACAGATGAGTAAGGATAGCGAGGATGAGTGTTGGGCAGATGGGAAGAGTGCTTGATAGAATGGGAGCAGGTTAGTGTGTTAGGAGGTGTCTATTGACCTTACATTTAAACTCCTGGAGATTGTAGCCGTCGGGGAAGCAATCGTGTGGAAGAGAATTCCACAGTCTTGTGAAGTTGTTGTGGTGAAACCTCGCCGTAAAGTTGTGGTGACCGGTTTGGTCAGAAGCAAGACACGGAACACAGTAGGTAAATTCAAAACAGTTTATTAGTATAATAAAAAACATATGTACAAAATAAGTGTTACTATTAAGTAAATAGAAGAAGTAAATTCGAACGGCAGAGTTACGCTGCGTATCGCCTGAATTGTAGCTGGATTTAATTACGGACTTACCTGCCGTCAATTACTTTCCTGCAGATAATTATATAGTAAGAGGAAGAGTCCATTCCTCGTAGAAGGGCACCATATCATACCGTCAATTATTTTTTAAATCATTTTTATAATTGTTTCCCCATCAAGCAAGTCAGGTACTGCCATTAGTGAGTACGGGGTTACAATGAGAGGCTACCGACGAGAGAAAAGAGAACACTATAGGTGATGTTATAGAAAAGGTAAGAGAGATGCGGAAGTCACGAACGTAGAAGATGGCAATTAAATTTGCATTTAATCTTTTCGACATTATGCCAATTAGAATGTGCGTTGTGGTGCAGTGGATACCCGCCCGGAACGAGAAATCGGAGAGCCGAGTTCGAATTCCAACTGCATTCCTTGCATTCACTTACCCTTGGAAAAAGTATTAATCCGTCTCTTCCATCTACTTATGGGTTAAATAACAGCACAGATTCAGTTCTATCGCCTTGGTCGGCAACCAGTCTACCGCGAAAAGTAATGGCAACCTACTGCGGGATAATCTTCTGCCCAGTCAGTCATGTCTCTTTCGAGACATGATCGCCCAAAGCGTGTATCACGTATGGCACTTAACTGACAGACTGAATATAATAGTTGAAAACATGATTAAGGCGTCTACTAGGCATTAAGCGGGGGATCAGCTTTATATTGTTATGTATTATTAAACTGATCCCCCACTAATTACCATTTAATAATATAATACTTCCCTTACCTCTCTAGCTGTAGCCTGGTATTGAACTCGCAGGAATTAACCAACGTCTCTATCCACTGAGCCATGTGTCCTAAAGGATATAGATATGGTTAGTTCCTGACTTGAATCTTAGAGTTATACCATGTTACAGCAGTAGTGAAAAAGTAAATTGTAGGTTTTGAGGGAGATAACTCTTGACTTCTAATCGAGGCAATAATACCCAAGGAATGAGAATGATATACCACAGTGATTGTAATAAAGGCTTCGGTTCAAAATTCCTGGCGCCTGAAAAAGTTCGGAGCGTACAACAACCGAAACGTCGTACAAATGGCAACAAAGATGAGGACAATAGTCCGAATAATATAAATACTGTAAATACTACCTCATCTCAGAAATATAGACAAATAAAATGATCTATTATTAAACGTCGTAAAAATGGCAAGAAAGATGAGGACAATAGTCCGAATAATGTAAATACTGTAAATACTAGCTCATCTCAGAAATATAGACAAATAGAACGCTGGACAACCTCATTACAGGCAAATGAATGACAACTGAAATGTGCTGAGTATACCATAAACGGAACATGTGAACAACAACGAGGTTTTGGAGGGTATGGGCGTGAAAAAGAAACTGACACTTAATAAAGACAACTGAAGTTTCTGGGACATGTAGCAAAGAAGGTGGGCTTGGAGAATCTGATGCTCACGAGACGGAAAGACGAAAGAAGAGATAGGGGAAAGCAAAGCGTGGTATACTTGATGAACTTGAGCAGATGGATTGCGGAGGTGTGGCTTGAGTAGGATATGAGGAGAAGTGTTGAGAGCTACAAGTGATAGGAAGATGTGGAGGGCCATGGTCGTCTACATCCTGAAGGGACAAGGCGCATAGAAGAAGAATTTTGAATGTGTTAAGATTATTCAATGGTTTAACATGAAAAATCTTAAGCTGATGATAAATATTACCTCAAAACATTGTTGACTTATTGAAGACAGAATGATCTATTATGACAGGTCTCTAATTTGTATTTAGATAAATTGTATTTATTTTCAAAGTTTTTTTAAAAATTTAATTGTTCACTTATATTATCCATTATTATCCATTATTTAAACTTATTTATAAATGGAAATTTGTCTGTGTGTGTGTGTGTGTGTATTTGTGTGTGTGTATATGTGTGTGTGTGTGTCCGTTCCATATAGACCCTGAAACGGCTGAATCGATTTTCTTGAAAATTTACACATTTGTACGATAAGCGTCTGCGAGTGTTCTTAGCTAGGTTTTTTGTCGAGGTACCCCCGATAAATTATAGAAGGAGTGGTTCGATTTTAATCAAATTTGATACACTCATAGACAAAGACATAAGAAACGATATTCAGAAGTTTCAAGGTGCAGTTCTTACAATAGTGCAGAAAATCGATAATATATATTTATAAAAGGCAAGATGTTTGTGTGTGTGTGTCTGTTTATCTGCCTGTATATCTGTAATTTTTTCAGCCCTTTTATTTTAGTTTTTGCTTCTGGTTTGGCTCTAAGTAGGTATAATTGTAGTTCTTAGTCTCAGCCATGATACCATTTACTCAGAGGACTTATTTAGCCTTCAAAATTCAGTTTCCGACGAAAAAAACTTATTTGATATTGATACCAGGAAATCAAAATTTGACTTACATCCATTCATTTTTCTTTCAGTCTACGGTTTCGCGTTAACTGGAAACAACTATTGCTTTTTAGTCTTTCGTGCCAACGTCCAAAGAGTCTGATCTCCAGCATCCTGGATTAGTTTTAAAGCTTTCATTACACCCGAGCAACGCCGGGCTATACTGCTAGTTGTACATAATTAGCTTACAATAAAATTTGTATTTTCTATGTATATTACTAGATAACGCCAAATCGGAGAGCAGAGTTCGAATTCCAGTTGAATTTCTTGCATTCACTTGCGCTCAGATACCCCTGGAAAAGGTATTAATCCGTCTCTGCCCTCAAGTTATTGGTTAAATAATAGAAGAGATTGGGTTCTATAGCCTTGGCTAGCAACCAGTCAACCGCAGAAAGCAATGACAATCTACTGCGGGATAATCTTCTGCCCAGTCGGTTATGTCTCTTTCGAGACATGATCGCCCAAAGGGTGTATCACGTATGACACTTAACTGACTGCCCAAATATAATAGTTTAAAACATGGATAAGGTTTCTACTGGCCATAAAGTGGTTATCAGTTTTATATTTTTATGCCGTAATAAATTGATCCCCCATTAATTACAACTTAATATAATACATCTCTTCCTCCTCTTGATATGAATCAAATAACAGGACAGATTGGGTTCTATAACCTTGGCTGGCAACCAGTCTACCACAGAAAGCAATGATAACCTAGCGCGGGATAATCTTCTGTCCAGTCAGTCATGTCTTTTTCGAAACCTGATAGCCCAAGAGTGCATCATTCGCGGCACTTAACTGACTGATTTGATGCAAATTGAGGACCCCAGAAGTTATGCTTGGATTCGTAATCGGAAGTTATGCAGATGATACAGTGCTGATAGCAGACACAGAAAGAAATCTACAATACTTCCTACAGATGGTAGCAGAAGAAAGTAACAAGAAAGGACTTGAAATAAACTGCACGAAAACAGAATGCATGGTCATCAGTAAAACAGGCAGCCCAAAATGCCAAATACAGGTCAGGGATACCAGAATCAAGCAGGTACAAAAATTTAAATACCTGGGAAGCGTTCTAACAGAAGACGGAAAGTGCGACACAGAGAACCGAAGGCGAATTGGCATGGCGAAGGAAGCATTCCAGAAGTTGAGTAAAGTATTAAGAAACAGGACAATTTCGCTAGAAACTAGGAAGAGAGTACTGGATTGCTACGTGCTGCCCGTCCTTCAATATGGCAGTGAATGCTGGACAATATCATCAAAGATGAAGGAAATACTTGAAGCAACTGAAATGTGGTTCTACAGAAGGATGCTGTGAATATCATGGATCGAGCATGTGAGCAATGATGAGGTCTTGGAAATGAAGGAAATTAATACTGATCATCAGGATGAGAAAGCTGAAGTTCCTGGGTGTCCCAATGTGGAAGGAGGACTTAGAGAATCTGATACTAACAGGCCAGATAGAGGGAAAAAGAGACAGGGGAAAGCAACGGATAACATATTTGAAGGACCTAATCAGGTGGATGTCGGAACGAGGATTGCACGGTGTAACAGAAGGCGTGCTCAGAGCCACCAGGGATAGGGAAAAATGGAAGGACATGATCGCCGACGTCCTGAATGGGAAAAGGCACATAGAAGAAGAAGGGGGTTCAGTATCGTAGATTGGCAGGCGTTTCATAGATTCGGCTGGAGGCACAATATCCTTGCACCGGTCCTGTATAGCTTTATAAATAATACCGAATGTTTTCACAACCTCTTTACCGGGTTTATATAAAAATTAAACAAGTGAAGAAGTTTAAATACCTGTGACGGAAAGTGTGACGCTGAAATCCAAAAGAGTATGGAGAAAGTCAAAGAGGCAGTCTTAAAGCTAAGCAAAATATCATGAAATAGGAAAGTTTTGCTACAAACAAGGAAACGTGATATCTGTCCTGGCAGTGTGTGCTGGACGATCTCCTCAAAGATGAAGAGGAGACTTAACGGAACAGAAATGTGATTCTACAGAAGGATGCTGAAGTTATATTAGACTGAAAAAGTGAGTAACGTTAAATTTGTATAAAAAATGAAAAATATATGCTAATTCTTAAAATCAAGAAGAGCCCGTTTAGGTGTTTGAGGTCCATAATGAGGAAGGAAGACTTGGAAAATCTTATATTCACTGGGCAGATAGAGGGCGAGAAAGCCAAGGCAAAGCGTACTTAATGAGTTTGACTAAATGGATGCCGGAACAGGGCGTAGGAAAAATAACAGAAATACAAAATTTATTAAGAGCTAGGAATAGGAAGTTGTGGAGAGCCATGTTTTCCTACGTTCTGGAAGTACAGGACACATAAAGAATTCTACTGACTTCTTTACGTGCCGTTCCGACATCCATTTAGTCAAACTCATTAAGTATGCTATGCGTTGTTTTTCTTGCGCTCTATCTGTCCCGTGAGTATCAGATTTTCCAAGCCCTCCTTCCTCATTATATGCCTCAGAAACCTATACTGGTTCTTTCTGATATTAAGAATTAGTTTCTTTTTTTTCATTTTCTCTACAAATTTACTCACTTTTTCAGTCTAATATATCCTCAGCATACTTTTGTAGAATCACATTTCTGTTCCGCTAAGTCTCCTCTTCATCTTTGAGAAGGTTGTCCAGCACTCACTGCCATACAGGAGGATATATATCGCGTTTCCTTGTTTTAAATAACTGGACAGATTGGGTTCCATAGCCTTGGTTGGCAACCAGTCTACCGCAGAAAGTAATGGCAACTTACTGCGAGACATGATCGCCCAAGCGTGTATCAAGTAGAACAATTAACTGACTAATTTGTAATCGTTGCACCCCGAATAAAGCAATAAAGCCACTAAGACACTTGGGTTGTAATTTGAGTGAAAATTTTGAGAAAAATAAAACATTAATGATAGAGAATTATAAATGAATAAAAATGAAAAAAAAAACAGATGATAAGGACTGACATTGCCTTTACATTTTTGAAAATCAAAGTTGACTGGAATGCAAGAAGCCCGAATAGTTGTTTTAAAAGCGAGAAGTGCGAGAGAAGAAACTGTTAGCATAGAACTTGCTGTTATTTCCAACAATTCCAACTGTAAAATAATGATACTTTCCCGCGAATCTTTTAGTTCGTTTAAAAGAAGTACCATAAAGAAGGCCAGGTTAGGGTCTAGAATATTGCAGATTCTTTTTGGATTTTATCAAGGACTAGCAGTATAGCCCAGCGTTGCTCGGGTGTAATGAAAGCTTTAAAATCAATCTATGGTCCTGGAGCTCAAACTCAGCCTAAAGGATATTTGTATGAAGTTTGGTGAGAATCGGATAAAAATTGCGGATTTGTATAAAGGACATACAGACAGATAAACACAAAAAATACAAACATCTTGCCTTATATATATATATATATATAATCAATTTTCTGGACTATTTTCAGAACTGCAACCTTGAAACTTCTGAATATCGTTTCTTATGTCTTTGTCTATGAGTGTATCAAATTTGATTAAAATCGGACAACTCCTTCTATAACCCGATTTTTTCGATTATCGATTTTCGATATTTATCGGGGGTACCTCGACACAGAACCTAGCTAAGAACACTCGCAGACGCTCATAGTACAACTGTGTAAATTTTCAAGAAAGTCGGTTTAGCCGTTTCGGAGTCTATAGGTAATGGACACACACACACACAGAGACAAAATTACATTTATAAATAAGTTTAGATCTCTAATTACATTGCAGAAACAGAAGGCCAGGTGTGACAGCAATATTCAATGCACAAAAGAATTGTAGACATAAATGTGTAAGATAGATTCTGTTGGGTATGTGTTGCTATTGTTATATAGGGTTCACTGCATTTACAGGGTATTTGTCGGATAATGTGGCTTGGCATTTTTATGGTGCTGATGGACAAATAGGAACAAACGTTTATAGAAAAGACTTTTGTAATCGATTTATCAACAGAAATCTCTCGATCGATTGCTATATTTCAAAAGAACAGGTTAGGAAAATGATGTGACTTAAGTGCTCTATTTTTTTAGCCTTTTTATATTTTTCAGCCATTTTATTTTAGTTTTTGCTTCGGGTTTGGCTCTAAGTAGGTATAATTGTAGTTCTTAGTCTCAGCCATGATACCATTTACTCAGAGGACTTATTTAGCCTTCAAAATTCAGTTTCCGACGAAAAAAACTTATTTAATATTGATACCAGGAAATCAAAATTTGACTTACATCCATTCATTTTTCTTTCAGTCTACGGTTTCGCGTTAACTGGAAACAACTATTGCATTTTAGTCTTTCGTGCCAACGTCCAAAGAGTCTGATCTCCAGGACCATGGATTAGTTTTAAAGCTTTCATTATACCCGACCAACGCCGAGCGATACTGCTAGTTGTACATAATTAGCTTACAATAAAATTTGTATTTTATATGTATACTACTTGATAACGCCAAATCGGAGAGCCGAGTTCGAATTCCAGTTGAATTCCTTGCATTCACTTGCGCTCAAATACTCCTAGAAAAGGTATTAATCCGTCTCTGCTCTCAAGTTATTGGTTAAATAATAGGAGAGATTGGATTCTATAGCCTTGGCTAGCAACCAGTCTACCGCAGAAAGCAATGACAACCTACTGCGGGATAATCTCTTTTTTTTTGAGGTTGACATTTGCCAGGCTAATCCTAGATTGCATTGATGATATTGAATCATTGGTCGTTACCACAAACAATTACTCGTCCTGGGTACGACGATACACTACATCTGTCAGCAAGCCAATTGATCGGGGAATATTGAAGAGCATGGAACCACCTTTTAATTGCTGTTGTTTCTTGTTACTCTCAGCCTGTTAGGTTCCCAGATTAGGGAAAAAATGTTTTGATTTTTCTTGGGTGTACAAAAATACATAATGGTAAAAATATCAGCAATATATTCATAAGAAAAAATGAATTGTGATAATTCATTTTTATAACAAAAATAAAAATCAATACAACACTAAAATATAAAAGTACATTTTTATAACAAAAATAAAAATCAATACAACACTAAAATATAAAAGTACATTTTTATAACAAAAATAAAAATCAATACAACACTAAAATATAAAAGTACATTTTTATAACAAAAATAAAAATCAATACAACACTAAAATATAAAAGTACATTTTTATAACAAAAATAAAAATCAATACAACACTAATATATAAAAGTACATTTTTATAACAAAAATAAAAATCAATACAACACTAAAATATAAAAGTACATTTTTATAACAAAAATAAAAATCAATACAACACTAAAATATAAAAGTACATTTTTATAACAAAAATAAAAATCAATACAACACTAAAATATAAAAGTACATTTTTATAACAAAAATAAAAATCAATACAACACTAAAATATAAAAGTACATTTTTATAACAAAAATAAAAATCAATACAACACTAAAATATAAAAGTACATTTTTATAACAAAAATAAAAATCAATACAACACTAAAATATAAAAGTACATTTTTATAACAAAAATAAAAATCAATACAACACTAAAATATAAAAGTACATTTTTATAACAAAAACAAAAATCAATACAACACTAAAATATAAAAGTACATTTTTATAACAAAAATAAAAATCAATACAACACTAAAATATAAAAGTACATTTTTATAACAAAAATAAAAATCAATACAACACTAAAATATAAAAGTACATTTTTATAACAAAAATAAAAATCAATACAACACTAAAATATAAAAGTACATTTTTATAACAAAAATAAAAATCAATACAACACTAAAATATAAAAGTACATTTTTATAACAAAAATAAAAATCAATACAACACTAAAATATAAAAGTACATTTTTATAACAAAAATAAAAATCAATACAACACTAAAATATAAAAGTACATTTTTATAACAAAAATAAAAATCAATACAACACTAAAATATAAAAGTACATTTTTATAACAAAAATAAAAATCAATACAACACTAAAATATAAAAGTACATTTTTATAACAAAAATAAAAATCAATACAACACTAATATATAAAAGTACATTTTTATAACAAAAACAAAAATCAATACAACACTAAAATATAAAAGTACATTTTTATAACAAAAACAAAAATCAATACAACACTAAAATATAAAAGTACATTTTTATAACAAAAATAAAAATCAATACAACACTAAAATATAAAAGTACATTTTTATAACAAAAATAAAAATCAATACAACACTAAAATATAAAAGTACATTTTTATAACAAAAATAAAAATCAATACAACACTAAAATATAAAAGTACATTTTTATAACAAAAATAAAAATCAATACAACACTAAAATATAAAAGTACATTCTTATAACAAAAATAAAAATCAATACTGTACTAAAGTACAAATATACATTCTTATCGCAAAATAACAAACGATACATCACTAAATTATAAAAATACATTTTATAACAAAATGAAAATAAAAACAGCAGTTAAAAAATTATAAGCAATTGAAAATCAATACAACACTAAAGTGTAAAAATACATTTTTATCACAAAATGAAAATCAAAACAGCAGTTAAGAAAATAAAATCTTTATAAGAAATTGAAAATCAATACAACACTAAAGTATAAAAATACATTTTTAAAATAAATTGAAAATCAATACACCACTCAAGTGTAAAAATACACTTTTTACAACAAAATGAAAATCAAAACAGCAGTTAAGAAAAATATTTTTATCTGAAATTGAAAATCAATACAACACTAAAGTATAAAAATACATTTTTATAACAAATTGAAAATCAATACACCACTAAAGTGTAACAATACATTTTTTATAACATAATGAAAATCAAAACAGCACTTAAATAAAAATTATATTTTCATAACAAATTGAAAATCATTACACCACTAAAGTATTAATATACATTTTTTAACAAAATGAAAATATATACAACACTAAAGTATGAAAATACATTTTTATAACAAAATCCAAATCAATACAATATTAAAATGTGAAAATACATTATTATTACAAAATGACAATCAATATAACATTTATATATAAAAATACTTTTCTATTACAAAATGGCAAAATTCGAATTTAGTCATAGGGCTACATTCTCATTTTAAAATGTAACTCCCAATTTAATGTATGATGGACTCTCTCGTCCAACTATAACTTTTACAAGACCAGAGAATCTAACATACATAAAATAAGGAGTTACCTTTCAATCATCCTGCAATGACAAATTTACTCACATTATATATATATATATATATATATATATATATATATATATATATATATATATATATATTATAGAAATTAACATGTTTACATTTGTTGACATTACGATATATTTCAGAGCAGATATGGTTATTACGATGAATCGAAAATTGTGTTATATAGGCTTGATTTGACTTTGTTTAGACTGTTGGTCATTCGCTGTCGAGAGGTCGAATCCTGCCAAATGACACATATTTTCGGAGCAAAAATTTATCATAAAGAATCGGTCCGGTAGAAATTATTATTGTTTGAGTTTAAACAAAATATCTACGTAAATACGAGTATCGATCAAAAATAAACTTCAAATAAAACTTCAAATAAATCATTTCATATATATATATATTCATATATATATTATTCAAAAATAAACTTGCGGTCGGGTTTCAATCCTGGGTTATAAAGCAATCGGAGTCTAACCATGCTGATGAGCTGTGATACAGCGAAACAGATCTGTCTGTATATGTATATATGTATGTATATATATATATATATATATATATATATATGAAATTTGTTATATATATTATATTATTTATATATTAGAAATGAGTGGTACTTATCTGAAAGAGCCTAATATCTATCTATCTAAACTTATTTATAAATGGAATTTTGTATGTGTGTGTGTCCGTTACCTATAGACTTCGAAACAGCTGAAACAATTTTCTTGAAATTTTGCACAGTTGTACTATAAGCGTGTGCGAGTGTTCTTAGCTAGGTTTTGTGTCGAGGTACCCCCGATAAATATCGAAATTCGATTATCGAAAAAATTGGGTTATAGAAGGAGTGGTCCGATTTTAATCAAATTTGATACACTCATAGACAAAGACATAAGAAACGATATTCAGAAGTTTCAAGGTTGCAGTTCTTACAATAGTGCAGAAAATTGATTATATATATATATATATATATATATATAAGGTAAGATGTTTGTGTGTGTCTGTTTATCTGCCTGTATGTCTGTATATTTTTCAGCCCTTTTATTTTAGTTTTTGCTTCAGGTTTGGCTCTAAGTAGGTATAATTGTAGTTCTTAGTCTCAGCCATAATACCATTTACTCAGAGGACTTATTTAGCCTTCAAAATTCAGTTTACGACGAAAAACACTTATTTGATATCGATAGCAGGAAATCAAAATTTGACTTACATCGATTCATTTTTCTTTCAGTCTACGGTTTCGCTTTAACTGGAAACAACTATTGCTTTTTAGTCTTTCGTGCCAACGTCCAAAGAGTCTGAGCTCCAGGCTCATGGATTAGTTTTAAAGCTTTCATTACACCCCAGTAACGCCGGGCTATACTGCTAGTCAGTGATATAGGTGTGGGCATGTGTCCCTGGGTTTCACGCTCTTGCGATCATCAAACAAACTGATTCATTTTTTAAAAATATTGGATGTATGTGTACACCAATATACGCAGCCCTACATACATCCAATATTTTTTTAAAAATTAATTAGTTTGTCTGACTATCGCAATTAATCTCGAAACATAGAAATTTCCATGTTGCAATGTAAAGTTGACATAACCATATATATATATATATATATATATATATATATATATATATATATATATAAATGTAAACTTATCGCTATTCTCGAGTACATACGTGGAAGAAAAAATGGTAATAAAAAAGAGAGAGCTAAGCACTTGAACATCAGTCCAAGTACGTCGCCCAAAGACAAAAAACCCGAGACGAGTAACCTAAAACAAAAAGCGCTCAACGCACAAGTAGAGCAAACAAAGAAAGTAACTAACCTAAGGAGCCAACGAACCTACCAAGGTTTCACCTAACCGGATCTTCAGGGAAGCCAACCTTTAGGTTAGTTACTTACCATATATATATATATATAGCTATTAAATGTTTTAAAACATAAAATAAGTTTAATTTTAAAAAATAAATTATAAACTTTTGATTATTATATTTAGTGATTAGTTTAAGTTAAATAAATCTGGATGAATATTTCACAGAGTGTGTCCCTGCTATCGTTACCTTGTGCTAAACTAAATCAAGTTCATAAATAACTTTGCGTAAATCTGTTTCGCTGACATTTACTGCAGGTCAAGTCACAGTTTTCGTTATAAGGGGCTTCAAAAGTTTAGTCAATGTCATGCGGCTTAAATTCCATTTCCGCCGAACATTTGATAACCTTTTGATTTTACAGGTTTATAGTTATTGTAAGGATGCCATGGACGGTGCACAGGAGCAATGACGAGGATTTAGAGAGGACGGTCCCAAAAAGAAAACTGATACTTAACACACGGAAAAAACAGCTGAAGTTTCTGGGATTTCCAGTTGAATTCTTTGCATTCACTTACGCACAAATACCCCTGGGAAAGGTATTAATTCGTCTCTTCCCTCCAGTTATAGGTTAAATAATACTACCGATTGGATTCTATAGCCTTGGCTAGCAACCAGTCTACCGCAGAAAGCAATGGCAACCTACTAGCGTCAAAAATGGCGGTAAAATATTTGAAAGGATTATTAGTTTTTTCCTCACAGTTTATTTCCCTCCCTGAGTGTGACAGGATATATATATATATATATATCCTGTCTGCGGATAACAATATTTACGCTCTCACACCCTGATTGAGCACTCTGGAAAAATAGTAGACTTTGATAAACAGTAGCTACTCTGACATGTACGCATCGCTCATTCAGTGAAATGAATTAGAGCGCTCTAGCTACTGGGCGCGTATAATGATATGCGCTAAAAAGCCCGCCTACTTCCACCTTACGCCCATTGCCCAGGGGTAGAGTCGCCGACTCACGCCACTTCGGTCGGGTTTCAATCCTGGGTAAAAAGCAATCGGAGTCTAACCGTACTGATGAGATGTGATACGGCGAAACAGATTTGTCTGCAGATGACTATATATATATATATATATATATATATATATACAATTGTATTATGACAGAGGGGATAGATATATTAATTCATTTATTGTTATTTCTTTTTATTCTTCTCTTTCTTTTTTCTTTTTCATTCTTTCTTAATTATTTATTTATTTATTTATTTATTTCTCTCCTTACACTTTCTTTCTTTCTTTCTTTCTTTCTTTCTTTCTTTCTCTTGTATTTTAACTATTTGAGATTTTACCGTCTTAAAATTCTCACAATATTTAGTATTCTTAAAGTTATCGATAACATTTTTGGTCCAGATTTACAAAATCTTCGTTTCGTTTAATCTCGTAAACCAATCAATGGAATTTTCATCGGGTGATTTGTTTGGAAAAATATTTTGCCAAAAAAACAATTTTGTGGTTCAATAATTCCTTTCATTTAATTTTTAAGTTTTGTTTAACGGCGTATCAACACCTCTGTGGGTTATTTAATGCCAAAAAGGTGGGGCTTTAAAGTTTGTTCTTTTTCATTATTCGGTTATAGAGAAGGTTGATTTAGTCAGATTTTAATGAATGTTTTTTGTTTTCATTCTTTCTTATTTTAGAAAACTGAAAATGTCTTTTAGTTTTGTATTCAAAAATATTTTACTGGGAATAATTTTTTTTCCTTCAAAAATGTATTATGCTAAAAATTTTTTCTTCAAAGATGTATTGCTGGTAATATTTTTCCTTCAAAAATGTATATTTTTCTATAAAAGTCTATTTTTATGTATATATTTCTGTAAAAGTTTATTTTTTATACTTTCATGGTGTTTTGACCCCAGTTTTCGGGAGTTAACTATTTGCCCATAGCTGGAACCCTAACAGGTGCTACCACTCCGAATCAGGATGGACCTGGGAACAACAGCAATTAAGAGGTGGTTCCATGCTCCTCACAAACTCCTAATCAGAGGCCTTGCTGCAGGATGCAGTTTATCGTCATGCCCAGGAATATTCCGAGTGAGAAGGGTTCTAGAAAATTAGTAAACAAGTTTCTGAGTTAAAACGAAGACATTAGAAGTATAGAGATGAAGTAGACTTTAAAAGGAATTGAAAACCCAATTCTAAACAAGAAACAAGGGATAAATCTCTACTCTTGTTCAAAAGATCTGGGGAGGAGACCTGGCAATAATCAAACCTATCTACACCTATTGAGAAAAATAAAATCTAATCTAAACTTATTTATAAATGGAACTTTGTCTATGTCTGTGTGTGTGTGTCTGTGTGTGTGTCCGTTACCTATAGACTCCGAAACGGCTGAACCAATTTTCTTGAAAATTTACACAGTTGTACTATAAGCGTCTGTGAGTGTTCTTAGCTAGGTTTTGTGTAGAGGTACACCTGATAAATATCGAAAATCGATAATCGAAAAAATCGGGTTATAGAAAGAGTGGTCCGATTTTAATGAAATTTGATACACTCATAGACAAAGACATAAGAAACGATATTCAGAAGTTCCAAGGTTGTAGTTCTTACAATAGTGCAGAAAATCGATAATATATATTAATAAAAGGCAAGATGTTTGTGTCTGTGTGTGTCTGTTTATCTGCCTCTATGTCTGTATTTTTTTTCAGACCTTTTATTTTTGTTTTTGCTTCGGGTTTTTTGCTTCGGGTATAATTGTAGTTCTTAGTCTCAGCCATGATACCATTTACTCAGAGGATTTATTTAGCCTTCAAAATTGTTTACGACGTAAAACTTATTTGATATCGATACCAGGAAATCAAAATTTGACTTACATCCATTCATTTTTCTTTCAGTCTACGGTTTCGCTTTAACTGGAAACAACTGTTGCTTTTTAGTCTTTCGTGCCAACGTCCAAAGAGTCCGAGCTCCAGGACCATGGATTAGTTTTAAAGCTTTCATTACACCCGAGCAACGTCCGGCTATACAGCTAGTCGTAAATAATTAGTAAATAAAATTTCAGAGTTCAGACAATATGGTGTTATCCATATTATTTCAAGTAGCCAAAACCAACATTATTGAAAAAAATATGAGTCAGTTAAATGCCATACGTGATACACGCTTTGGGCGATCATGTCTCGAAATAGACATAACTGACTGCAGATTTTCCTGCAGTAAGTTGCCATTACTTTCTGTTTTAGACTGGTTGACAGCCAAAGCTATTTGTCTTGCTATTCAAACCATAGCTGAATGAAGACGAGATGAATTATATTGTTACATTTATAGGTAGTAATTAGTAGGGGATCAGTTTATTACTTCATAACAATAGAAAACAATTCCTCCACTTTATGCCCATAATAAGCTTTAATTATGATTTCAATTATTATATTGTCAGTCAGTTAGGTGCAATACGTGATACATGCTTGGACGATCATGTCTTAAAAGATGGAAGAAGATTTTTCCCTCAGTAGGTTGCAATTGCTTTCTGTGGAAGACTGGTTGCCGGCTAATGCTATAGAATCCAATCTGTCCTATTATTTGACTCATAGCTAGAGGGAGAAGAGATGTATTATAGTATTATGTATTAATTTGTGAGGGATCAGTTTATTACTTCATAACAATATAAAACTGATCCCCCACTTTAAAACCAACAACGACCTTAATCATGTTTTCAACTATTTGCGTTTACAATTTATTGGGTTCACAGCAAAAGGGTGAGACCTAGTTGCTAATTTTGTGGCTCGTGTATATTCATATATAGGGGGCACCAGTGAGTTAAGTTCATCTGTGCAGAAGCCGTGAAAGTATTTGTAGAAAAGTACTTAGTATTTGTATTATTAAATTGTTTTTACAATAGTGGGAGTATTTTTTACTCCGGCATCAGCAAAAACTCTGTCGAGGTGGACAAACATAACCTCACTGCTGATCTTGAGAAAGACCTCCACTCAGTGGTGGACTGGGTTAAGAAGTGGCTCGTAAATTTTAATGCTTCTAAAACGAACCTCCCACCTACCAACCATCACAGGCAATCACACCTTCCCTCCCCATAATCATAGATCAAGCAAGTCTCCCTAAAAGCAATATACTGCGCCTCCTCGGCGTTACCCTATTTTCCGACCTCAAGTGGAATCACTACATTGAATCAATAGCTAAATCCACCGCTAGGAAGGTTGGGTCACTGTTTCGGGCCAGGAAGTTTTTTCCGCCTGAATCCATCTCCCATGGTCGGATTGTTGATTTGTGCAACCATCCGACCATGGAATACTGTTGTTGTCATATTTGGTAAGGCGCCCCAGCTGTTTGTCTCAGTGTTCTCGACAGGCTCAAAAAAAAAAAAAATCTGTAATGTGATTGGTCCTGACCTGGCAGTTCGACCCCAATCACTGGCGTGATGTGGCTTCTCTCTGTCTCTTCTACAAATATTTTCATGGCTCTGCTCCGATGAACTTGGGTCACTGATGCCCCCTCCACAAGAATTTACTCGGGCAACCAGACTGGCAACACGGTCCCACACTTTTAGAGTTAAATCAACTAAATGCAGGCAACAATTCTACCCCGGCAGCTTCTTTTCTCGCACTTCCCTCCTGTGGAATTCTCTTCCGTATACTTACTTTCCTGACGGCTACAACCCCCAGGAATTTAAATGCAGTGTCAATTCCCATCTCATATCCACTTGACTCCGGACCTTTCCACATCCCACCGTGTATCTTGTTCTTTTCCTTCCTCTCTACCTTCGTAACTGTCTTTACTCCTGTGCTCATATCCTTCTCTTGCCCTTTCTCTTTCACCCCCTGTCGCTGGTTGGTCTTTCTGTTCACTCTTTCCACATCCCACCGTGTATCTTGTTCTTTTCCTTCCTCTCTACCTTCGGAACTGTCTTCACACCTGTGTTCATATCCTTCTCTTGCCCTTTCTCTTTCACCCCCTGTAGCTGGTTTGTCTTTCTCTTCACTCTTTCCACATCCCATCGTGTATCTTGTTCTTTTCCTTCCTCTCTACCTTCGTAACTGTCTTTACTCCTGTGTTCATATCCTTCTCTTGCCCTTTCTCTTTCACCCCCTGTCGCTGGTTGGTCTTTCTCTTCACTCTTTCCACATCACCCCATGTATTTTGTTCTTTTCCTTTCTCTCTACCTTCGTAACTGTCTTCACTCCTGTGTTCATATTCTTCTCTTGCCCTTTCTCTTTCACCCACTGTAGCTGGTTTGTCTTTCTCTTCACTCTTTCCACATCCCACCGTGTATCTTGTTCTTTTCCTTTCTCTCTACCTTCGTAACTGTCTTCACTCCTGTGTTCATATTCTTCTCTTGCCCTTTCTCTTTCACCCACTGTAGCTGGTTTGTCTTTCTCTTCACTCTTTCCACATCCCACCGTGTATCTTGTTCTTTTCCTTCCTCTCTACCTTCGGAACTGTCTTCACACCTGTGTTCATATCCTTCTCTTGCCCTTTCTCTTTCACCCACTGTAGCTGGTTTGTCTTTCTCTTCACTCTTTCCACATCCCACCGTGTATCTTGTTCTTTTCCTTTCTCTCTACCTTCGTAACTGTCTTTACTCCTGTGCTCATATCCTTCTCTTGCCCTTTCTCTTTCACCCCCTGTAGCTGGTTCGTCTTTCTCTTCACTCTTTCCACATCCCACCGTGTATCTTGTTCTTTTCCTTTCTCTCTACCTTCGTAACTGTCTTCACTCCTGTGTTCATATTCTTCTCTTGCCCTTTCTCTTTCACCCACTGTAGCTGGTTTGTCTTTCTCTTCACTCTTTCCACATCCCACCGTGTATCTTGTTCTTTTCCTTCCTCTCTACCTTCGGAACTGTCTTCACACCTGTGTTCATATCCTTCTCTTGCCCTTTCTCTTTCACCCACTGTAGCTGGTTTGTCTTTCTCTTCACTCTTTCCACATCCCACCGTGTATCTTGTTCTTTTCCTTTCTCTCTACCTTCGTAACTGTCTTCACTCCTGTGTTCATATCCTTCTCTTGCCCTTTCTCTTTCACCCCCTGTCGCTGGTTGGTCTTTCTCTTCACTCTTTCCACATCACCCCGTGTATTTTGTTCTTTTCCTTCCTCTCTACCCTCGTAACTGTCTTCACTCCTGTGTTCATATTCTTCTCTTGCACTTTCTCTGACATCCTCTGTAACTGATCTGTCTTTCTCTTCACTCTCCTCCTGCTTAAACTTTAACTCTCTTACGTACCCCCCTGCGAATCAGTGGCGGTGCCGCTTTGCTCGGGGTGAAACGATTAAATAAATAAATAATAATAATGAAACTTTTAATTTAAAAATAAAAAAATGAATTAAAATTTATATTACTAAGTTACAAACCCTAATAAACCCAACAATGCTTTGTTCACCTTACCTGTTTGCACTTCTCCCCAACATTTTGTTTCGACCGGTCAATGTATGGCTATTTTAGATTGGACAGACTATTTTACGGACTAACGGAAGCCCCAGTAAGTTATATATAGATTACTTAATTTATTTCATTTTCGTTTTATGTTCAAGAGACGAGGTAGAATCAAATTTGAATATCGAGAGAAAACTGCTTGTTACGACTTGAAAATCTTTTTTACTCCTTCTTCTCAGTTTATGAAATATTGCAATTTTTTATGGCGTCAAACAATGAGGTTGAAGCTTAAATTATATATATATATATACTAGCAGTATAGCCCGGCGTTGCTCTGGTGTAATGAAAGCTTATTACTTCATAACAATATAAAACTGGTCCCCCACTCAATGCCCAGTAGAAGCCTTAATCATGTTTTCAACTATTATATTCATTCAGTCAGTTAATTGCCATACGTGATACACGCTTTGGGTGATCATGTCTAGAAAGAGACATGATTGACTAGGCAGAAGATTATTCCCCCGTAGGTTGCCATTGCTTTCTGCGGTAGACTGGTTGCCGACCAAGGCTATAGAACCCAATCTGTCCTGTTATTTAACCCATAACTGGAAGGAATAGACGGGTTAATACCTTTCCCAAGGGTATTTGCGCGTAAGTGAATGCAAGGAGTTCAACTGGATTTCGAACTCGGCTCCTCCGATTTGTCGTTCCGAGTTGATATCCACTGCACCACAATGCACAGTTAATTACATAGACAAAATTGCTTGCTTACCCATACAGAAATGCAATCAAAATTACTTAAATGATGCCATAAGTTTATCTGGCACTATGAGACGCGTCGGGTACCTTCAGGCTTTAATAATTGCAACATGCAGAATTCTTTTTTTATTATTGAGAACTGGGTAATTTCAGTTTGAGTTTTGTTTAACGGCATATCAACCTCTGTGGTTATTTAATGCCAAAAAGGTAAGATTTTAAGGTATATTTTTTTTATGTTCAGTTATAGTAAGAACGTTGATTAAGTCAGATTTTGATAAAATCTTTTATTTTAGAAACTGAAAATGTCTTCTAGTTTTGTATTAAAAATGTATTGTTGGTAATAATATTTTTTTCCTTCAAAAATGTGTTTATTATTTTTCTTCAAAACTGTCTTGTTGGTAATATTTTTCATTCAGAAATGTATATTTTTTTATAAACGTTCATTTTTTATAGTTTCATAGTGTTTTGACCCCAGTTTGGGGGTTAACTATTTGCCCATAGCTAGGACCCTAACAGGTGCTACCACCCCGGGTAGACCTGGGAACAACAGCAACTAAGAGGTGGTTACATACTCTTCAAAACCTCTCAATCAGAGGCTTTGCTGCCGGATGCAGTTTACTGTCATACCCAGGACCTGAGAAGTGGGTAAACTAAATAGAAAAAAAATTTGAGTTTCCCATACAGAAAATAAAACCAAATAGTAGCATCTATCGCAAGGAAGGTTTAGTCACTGTGCCGTGCCCCCACCCAAAAAAAAAAGAATGTTGTTTTGTCAGAATCCATCTTGCCAATTTATAAATCTACACTTCTTTCGTGCATTGAATACAGTTGCCATACCTAGTCTGGTGTTCGTACTATGCATATTGAACTTATTGAGAAAATCTAAAGAAAAATTTGTTATGGTATTGATCATGACCAGGCATCTAAACTTCAGTCAATTTCTCAGCGACGTGACTCTGTCTCTTCTACAAATATTTTCATGGCAGCTGTTCTGACGAGCTATTTTCAAGGTGCCTTGTTTACGTGAATTGAAGCGTGCTACTAGGTTGGCAACTAGGTCCTACCCTTTTACTGCTATAATAGCTAAACGAAACCACCACTTTTACCCCAACAGTTTATTTTTGCACTTGCCACCCTTCGAACTCACTTGCTTACCTGATAACTACAATTTCCCAAAATTTAAACATCAATCGTCATCTTCTTTCTTAATGAAGGCCTTTCATCCTTTGCGCACACACCCTTCATTCTCAGTCTTATCTTTCATTTTAATTCCCTGCAATCCACTGTGTACTTTTGGCATTTTCATCTTGCTTGGGGAGAAATAATTAAAAAAAATACTATAAAAAAAAGACGTCAATAATCGAATCCAGGCCGCCCACGCAGCATACAGGAAGCTATTGACAAATGCCTTCGGCAATCCTGGGTTAACACAAACAACAAGCTCATGGTCTACTAAGATGTAATCTTGACTCTCCTGTACGCCTGTAAGACCTGATATATAAAGGATCATGAATGCATACTACAAAGTATTGACAAAAGCCTTCGACAATCCTGGGCTAACATAAACAACAAGCTCATGGTCTACTAAGATTTTGTAATCTTGACTCAACTGTACGCCTGTAAGACCTGATATAGATATGAGCATGCATGCATACAGGAAGCTATTGACAAAAGCCTTCGACAATCCAGGGCTAACACACACAATCAACCTCATGGTTTACTGAGATATTGTAATCTCGACTCTCCTGTACGCCTGTGATTCTTCGGTACTCCAACGAAGAAACAACCGCAAAATTGAAACGTTGTCACAAATAAAATTTCGTCAAATCCCGTGGATCATGCCGCAGGACCAGATCACGATAAAACGAAGTTCTCCTCCGCGGAAAAAAATAGAGAGCCTAGGAACAATTACCGACTTCGATGGGCCAGACACCTTGCCCGAATGTCAGACATTCGCCTACCAAAACAAATCCTATTCTCTTCTCGAGCCAAGGATCAGCTTAAAAAAACACCTTATTGAGGAGATAAATCGATCCGGCCAGTAGGGGAGATGAAAGTTGCTGAAAGATGTAACTAAAGAAGAGCAGTCCACGAAAAAACATTTTTAGAAAACAGCAGAAGACAAATAGAAGAAACGAAGACAGCCCGGAGAACTTTTCATCCCCTCAACCTTACGTCTCCTGGTCGGGTCACCTAAGGCATTCACAGATATGCCGTTATACAAAACTCTAGCATGCTTAGATGATCGTAGGCGATTAAGGTGACGTTCTATGAAAGACAACAAATATACAGCCTGATGCAAGCTGTCATCATGAACCTACCTGACAAGCCTTAGTTTTCCGCAGCGGATGGTGTCAGCTGAAGTGTGTGTGTCATAAACTGGTGACCCATAGACAATCATAAATAATGTGTAACCGAGGCTCTTGTTCTCAAAGATTTCTTATCATGTCTAAAGAATCATTTGGAAAAGAGCGGCCCACGTATAAACAACATTTTTAAAAAAAAATACCAGACAAGAAATATAAGAGACGAAGATAGACCAAAGAAATCTCCATCCTCTGAACCTTACATCTCCTGGTCGGGTCCCTTGAAGCAGTAAGCATTCAGAGAAGACACCAGACTTCGCCAGTTCTTACTGAACACGTGGCAGGATCGGAACACGAACAACGAAGTTCTCCTCCGCGCAAAGATGGAGAGCTTAGGACACATCATGACTCGCCACCGACTTCGATGAAGCGAACAGTCAGTCAGTTAAGTGCCATACGTGATACACGCTTGGGTGAACATGTCTCGAAAGAGACATGACTGACTGGGTAGAATATTATCCCACAGTAGGTTGCCATTGCTTTCTGCGGTAGACTGGTTGCCGACCAAGGCTATAGAATCCAATCTGTCCTGTTATTTAACCCATAACTGGAAGGAAGAGACGGATTAATACCTTTCCCAAGGGTATTTGCGCGTAAGTGAATGCAATGAATTCAGCTGGAATTCGAAATGGGCTTCCCGATTTCTCGTTCCGAGCCACATTACTCAAATGCCAGGCATCTGCTTACCCAAAGAAATCCTCTACTAGGAATTAGAATCTCGCATGAGACTACGTGGAGCCCCATTGTAATCCATCTCTTCGCATGCAATCAATTTTAGCGTTAATCTCCAAGTGAAAAAAAGAAAAAAAAAAAAGAAAAAAAGCAACTACAAACACCAAAAGTGTAACAATCAGGAAATTGGTATTTATGTTTAAAATAATTAACGTTTATAAAACTAGTAGTTTATGAATATATATTTATTATTCTATACTATTTTATGAAACTTAGTTGAATGAATAATTTTATTTATTTTTAATACTAAATTAGAACTAGATTCTAAAAAATATTTTTTAATTAAATGATACTTTTGTGTTTAATATATTGCTTTTATTTTTTTTATATTCTTACATGTTTGATGTGTTGGTCTTTTTTAATTATTCCGAATTTAAAAGTGTTTTATCAAAAGCGGTAATGGATGATTATTTCAGTTTTGAACATCCATAAAAAAAGTAATCTAACAGTTGCTAAAACGAAAAAACAAAATATTAAAATCCTTTTAAAACATTTGAAAATGGCATTAAATTTTACAGTTTTCGATTAGTCTAAATATGACAATTTTTAGTAAAAAAAAATTTCTTAAGAACAGCAACAGATGGAATATCATGATTCCACCCCCCCCGCCAAATTAATTGTAGTTTTTCTCTATCTTCTTCTATGTGCCTTGCCCTTTCAGGACGTAGGCGATCATGACCTTACACGTCTCCTTATCACAGGTGGCTCTTAACAAGATTTCTTCAGGTACACCACTCAACCCCCGTTTTATCATCCACTAGCTCAAGCCCATAAATCTAGAATATAAATGTATAGAAACTAGCATGGCCACAAAATGAGGTATCAGTTTATATATTGATTATAATATAGAATTGATCCCCCATTTTATCCACACATTATAATTTCTTATAAACAGTTGTCATATATATTATTCGATGTGACTTGTCCTTTCAGGATGTAGGCGATCATGGCCTTCCACGTCTCCTTATTCCTGGTGGCTATGAGCACATTTTTTCCTGTAACACTACGCAACCCCCTTTCTGTCATCCACTAGCTCAAGCCCTTCAAATATGTTATCCGCTGCTTTCCACTGTCACTTTTTCCCTCCATCTGGCCTGTTAGTATCAGGTTCTCCAAGCCCTCCTTCCTCATTGTATGTCCCAGGAACTTCATCTGTCTCTTCCTGATGCTCAATATTAATTTCCTTTTTGTTTCCATCCTTTCCAAAACCTCATCATGCTCGGTCCACGATATCCGCAGCATCCTTCTACATTTCAGCTGCTTCAAGTTTTCCCTTCATCTTTGATGATATTGTCCAGCATTCACTGCCATATTGAAGAACTGACATCACATAGCAATCCAGTATTCTCTTTGTTTCTAACGAAATTGTCCTGTTTCTTAATACTCTATTCAGCTCCTGGAATGCATCCTTGTTCTTTTGGATCTCAGGAATATAAATATATAAAAACTTCTCTGTCCACAAAGTGAGGGTTCAGTTTATATATTGATTATAATATGGAATTGATCCCCCACTTTATATCCAGTATGCTTTTGTAGGACCACATTTCAGTTGCTTCAAGTCTGTCCTTCATCTTTGATGATATTGTCCAACATTCACTGCCATATTGAAGAACTGACATCACATAGCAATCCAGTACTTTCGTCTTTGTTTCTAACGAAATTGTCCTGTTTCTTAATAGTCGTCTCAGCTCCTGGAATGCACTCTTGTGCTTTTGGATCTCAGGGACATAAATGTATAGAAACAGCTGTGACCACAAAGTGAGGGGTCAGTTTATACATGGAACTGATCCCCCACTTTATATCCAGTATGCTTCTGTAGAACCATATTTCAGTTGCTTGAAGTCTTTCCTTCATCTTTGATGATATTGTCCAGCATTCACTGCCATATTGAAGAACTGATATCACATAGCAATCTAGTACTCTCTTCTTTGTTTCTAGCGAAATTGTCCTGTTTCTTAATACTTTACTCAGCTCATGGAATGCTTCTTTCGTCAGGCCAATTCGCCTTCGGATCTTTGTGTCGCAATTTTCATCTTCTGCTAGGACACTTCCCAGATATTTGAATTTTTGTACCTGCTTGATTTTAGTATCACCCACCTGTATTTCGTGTTTTTTTTTTTTGTTTTTTTGGGCATTTTTTGTTTTTTTTTGGCATTTTTTTTTTTGGCATTTTTTTTTTTTTGGCATTTTTTTTTTTGGCATTTTTTTTTTTTTTGCGCTGCTCTTTTACAACACTTAAAAAAAATATTTTCTGAGTTTCGTTAAATTATTTTTGGTCCGATTCGATATTAATTTGTTCTCATTTCATATTTTTATAAATTGTTTACTGACAAAATAAAAGATGTAGAAAATATAAATAATATGTCCGTAAACTTGCTAAGAAATGTTTCCCAGGATTGCGTCACAGTCAGAACTTGACACATAGAGTTGTTTAATTGGCGAGGAAAATATACATTTATTATTAATATAAAAGTATACCTCTGTTATTATACATCGGGTACTATTAGCACCAGCAGTCTATGTGAACTATTCAACATTCATATATATATATATATATATATATATATATATATATATATATATATATATTAGTCATCCACATACAAGCCCGTTTCGCTGTATCACAGCTTCTGAAAGGATTTTTCTGTTGCTGAGGTGATGTGTTATCCCCCGTGGGGATTTTCATATCAAAATGATCATCCAACATCATTGAATTAATCCTTTATTAATCTATATATATATATTTATTTATTTATATATATATATTTATATAAATACACACATATATTATTTATATATATATATATATGTAAACATATTTAGTATATCGAGGCAGCAAGTAATTTTCTAAACATATGCTATTAAATATAAGAGACAATGAATGTCTATTATGTTTAATCATGAGCCGTTCTAAACGTCGTATTTTTGCTTTAATTTCAGTTGAAAATAAAGACAAAAATTCTCCAACATTTGGATAATTATTTATTGGTTTTCTTCTAAGCTTTCGGCTCACATGAGCCATCTTCAGAGATGTAGTTTAAACTGAAATATTATAAAATCCACCATCACCGACGATTTTATTTTGTGTTGACATAAAACTCCGCTTGGCAACGGCAATAGTTACCAAAAATAATAAACGCAGTTCTTAAGTTTGCGATGCGGTTTTATGACGTCACACCGCGGGATAGCGCGAAATAACAACAAAACCATGGAGTCAAATGCAATGTAACATGTTATTTCTTGTTTAAAAGTTGGTTTTATTGAGTGTTGGTTGTTTTGATTTGATGTACATGGCCTTCAATATCTGCAGGTTCCTCTTACTGTGTGTATGAGTAAGGATCACCGTATTGTTGACCAAAATCTGTCTGATATTACCTACATGTTTATGTTTTTCAGAGAAATGTTGTTTAATAGTACTCTGATCAGAAAGATGACATGTAAGTCTACGGGAGAGCGTGGTTGTAGTAAAACCAATATATGTACTAGGTTTTTGATTAGTATCAGAGATGCAATCTCTGAATGGGCATGTAAATTGGTACACTACATTGGTTTTTTGTAAAGAATTTAGTTTAGTGCTTGTTGTTGCTATCGTTGCCAAGCGGAGTTTTATGTCAACACAAAATAAAATCGTCGGTGATGGTGGATTTTATAATATTTCAGTTTAAACTACATCTCTGAAGATGGCTCATGTGAGCCGAAAGCTTAGAAGAAAACCAATAAATAATTATCCAAATGTTGGAGAATTTTTGTCTTTATTTTCAACTGAAATTAAAGCAAAAATACGACGTTTAGAACGGCTCATGATTAAACATAATAGACATTCATTATCTCTTATATTTAATAGCATATGTTTAGAAAATGTAAATATATATATCCATAAATATATATATAAATATATATATATAAACTATATATATATATATATATATATATATATATTAAAAAAGGATTAATTCAAAGATGTTGAATGGCCATTTCGATATGAAGATCCCCACGGGGAACGACACATCACCTCAGCAACAGATGGAGCTCTCTTCCTGTATCATTTTTTAATATTAAAATAAATTTTTAATATTAATTAGGATCGGGTTTTTTGGAATTTACCTTCCTGCTTTTTTCCCTTGGAATGAAGTATCTGAATTAAAAAATATATATATATATTTACTGTAATGGTTGTTACAATGTTTTTAAAGTCATAGTATCACTACACAAAAATTTTTCATGGTCCAAAGCCAGCCCATTACGTTTCTGGCTTCATTCTCAGGTGATATTTTAGAAATGAGCTCATTTCTAAAAGATCATCTGATGAAGAAGGCAAAAACATAATGGGCTGGCTTCGAAACATGAAAATTTTTGTGTAGTGATATTATGAATTTATAAAAACATTGTAACAACCATTACAGTATAACGCTCTACATTTGTATGGAGCACTCTTTATAAAAGTAAATGCATGAACAAAAGGTTAATAAACCTACGAGTTCAACAACTTAGTTACAATACTATATATATATATATATATATATATATTTATAAATGTATATATATATATATGTGTGTGTGTACATATATATATATATATATATATATATATATATATATATATTTATAAATATAAATATAAATGACAATAGGAAAACTATTAATTGCAAACGCGTTTCATCAAATATGAACTTTTTCAAAGCAAAAAAAAAGAAAAAAGAAATGTATTTGTTAAAAACGAAGTAACTTATTTATTGCCAAGTGAATAATTGTAAATGAAAATAGAACGGTTCTTTTGTTATTATTACTTGGCAAACTTTTACGACGCAAATAGCGACAATTTAGCCATCGCACCCTGTAGATTTGCTATTTTATATCTATATATACACATTACCGGCCATAATTATTGGGCCACCCCAGTGTTTCAAAAACATGATGTATTTCATCCTATTTTTTAGTATTTATTGCCAAGTGAATAATTGTAAATAAAAATAGAATGGTTCTTTTGTTAATACTGCACAATAACATGTGCATCAAATGAATTCATAAATATTTAATCATCACTTATATATATATATATATAGCTATGGGAATTAATAGATATATCTGTCGGAATAAACACATGTATGAAATAATATTCAGGAGTTAATTAAAAGTGCTCAATGTAGTATAAACAGAGCTAGTAGTCATCCTTGCCTATACATATATATATATATATATATATATATATATATGTGTGTGTGTGTGTGTGTGTGTGTGTGTGTGTGTGTGTGTGTGTGTGTGTGTGTGTGTGTGCTTAGAGAGAAAAAATTAAATGTTTAACTTATCTTAATTCATAGCTTCAAAGAAATTATATTCGCTGTTTAGAGGATTATATAATAAGTTTGAATTTATTTACAAACATCAATTATTTCTTAAAAACCTAACTTTTATTTTGGAGCTTAAACACAATCGGATATATACAAGCGTGCGCGTGTGTGTGTGTGTACGTGTCTGGGTCTGTGTGTATCTGTGTGTGTGTGCCTATATGTGTGTATTTCATAAGTAAATGCTATCGTTCGTTCAATTTTGTTTAGTTTATTAACAAGGTCAGGTAATTTGGTTTAGCGGGAATATACAACCGCAATACAAAATAACCTGTAAATAAGATAAACAAGACCGAATAGGCGATAGAATTTACTTATGGATTCAGAAATGGACAATAATAGATTACCATTTTTCGGCATTACACATGGCTATATCTATCTATCTATCTATCTATCTATCTATCTATCTATCTATCTATCTATCTATCTATCTATCTCCGTTTATTCATTATCTATCTCCGTCTATTCATTATCTATCTATCTATCTATCTATCTATCTATCTATCTATCTATCTATCTATCTATCTATTCAAACTTTCTTACACTCTATGAAAATATTTACAAAAATAAACAGAAGTCAAACAGGTCATAGAATTTATTATGGATTCAAAAATGAACAACAGATTACCATTTTTCGGCATCACACATAGCTAAATCTATCTATCTATCTATCTATCTATCTATCTATCTATCTATCTATCTATCTATCTATCTATCTATATTGATTGTTTAATACTTAGTTTTTGGTCCTAATAGTATTAAAAATGTTCTATACAATTATATTGTATAAATTTTGAATATTTTTCCTTAATAAACGCGTTATTTCGCTACTTAGTTTCCACCACGAGTGGTTTCTTCAGGCGATTTTTAATAACTTAAAATTATTAAAAATTAAAACTTAAAGTTATTATAAATCGTCTGACGGAACCACTCGTGAGGGAAACCAATGTCGCGAAATAACTCGTTTACAAGTGAAAAAAAACAAAAACATATATATATATATATATATATATATATATTAATGCAGGTTTCATTGAATAATATAGACAAGTTTTGTCTATTAATTTTGTGTAGGATCCGTTCATACCGTCTGATATACTTGATGGTGATGTCGTTAAAAGACAACAAAAAATCACAGTATTTGTTGAATTTTTTATCAGGTCTAAGCTTTCGGCTCACATAAGCCATTATCAAAGAGTAAATAATAACACACAGTAAAAGGCACTTCAGTAGTACAAGCTAGTAGAATTTTTCTTAGGATGTTGGGATTAATTTTGAGTGGGGGTAATGAAGGATTACTGTAAACATTTCGTATAATTATATCAATAGTTTCACTGACGGGTACATTAGTAAAAAGGTTTTCCACATCAAGTGAAGCTATGATTTCATTATTAGGTTTTTCACTTTTGAGGATTTGGATTGCCTCTAGGGTTGACTTTATGCTGTATTTACTCGGAAGGTAGGGTGTGATAAGCTGGTTAATATGTTTAGTTAACTGGTATACAGGAGTAGGAATTTGGGATATGATAGGGCGGAGAGGATAGTTAGGTTTATGAGTTTTTATGGTTCCGTATATGTAACCAGGTTTATAGTCACCAATAATTTTAGGGAGTTTTAAGGAATTCTGATCAGCGTTGTTGGCACTAATGAGTTTATTAAGTTTAGATTTTAGTTGGTGTGTCGGGTTTTTGTTAATTTTTTTAAATTTTGTGTGGTCATGGAGTATGTGGTTGAGTTTTGTGTTGTAATCTGATTTGTTAAGTACAACAAAGATGTTAGCCTTGTCAGCTTTTTTTACAATTATGTGAAGGTGGTTGCGTAGTTCGTGCGCGGCACTTTTTAGTTGTTTCGATAGAATTTTTGAGGAGCTTCTGCTTTTATCATGGCGATCTTTGATTGCCTCAGCCTTAAGTAGATCTTTCAGTTCGGGTTTAACGGTTATAAGTTTTTCATCTTGTAATTTAGTGATGCTTTGATAGAGCGTTTCTATTTCAATTTTTTTAGTAAGCTGGTTATACTTACGGTATATATGGCAGTTAGGTCCAAGGTTGAGTAATTCTTCTTGGTGCTTAGTTAGTTGGTGGTTGGAAAGATTTATGAAGTTATCGAATTTTTTAGGAAGAGTGATCGTGCCATTGTATAGTGAATTAAGTTTTTTGACAATTTTAGCACAGTGTTCAACTTCAGATTTTGCAGTGATTTTGGATAGTCTGAGTATTATTTCTTCTAGTTGGTTTGAGGTAGTTATATCTTTCAGTTTGTTGTAGAGGTCATGTTTGTTCTTGTATAATGTGTCAAGATTTTCTTTCGCTATTTCAATTTGCCTTTTCACAAGGCTCCATTTATATTTCAAGGTGGTGATGGTGTGTTGGGCTGCTGGATCATGTAATTTAAATTGTGTGTATTTTGGCAGCATTTTTTCATTAATGCAGGTTTCATTGAATAATATAGACAAGTTTTGTCTATTAATTTTGTGTAGGATCCGTTCATACCGTCTGATATACTTGATGGTGATGTCGTTAAAAGACAACAAAAAATCACAGTATTTGTTGAATTTTTTATCAGGTCTAAGCTTTCGGCTCACATAAGCCATTATCAAAGAGTAAATAATAACACACAGTAAAAGGCACTTCAGTAGTACAAGCTAGTAGAATTTTTTATTTTTTTGAAATAGCGAAAGAAAATCTTGACACATTATACAAGAACAAACATGACCTCTACAACAAACTGAAAGATATAACTACCTCAAACCAACTAGAAGAAATAATACTCAGACTATCCAAAATCACTGCAAAATCTGAAGTTGAACACCGTGCTAAAATTGTCAAAAAACTTAATTCACTATACAATGGCACGATCACTCTTCCTAAAAAATTCGATAACTTCATAAATCTTTCCAACCACCAACTAACTAAGCACCAAGAAGAATTACTCAACCTTGGACCTAACTGCCATATATACCGTAAGTATAACCAGCTTACTAAAAAAATTGAAATAGAAACGCTCTATCAAAGCATCACTAAATTACAAGATGAAAAACTTATAACCGTTAAACCCGAACTGAAAGATCTACTTAAGGCTGAGGCAATCAAAGATCGCCATGATAAAAGCAGAAGCTCCTCAAAAATTCTATCGAAACAACTAAAAAGTGCCGCGCACGAACTACGCAACCACCTTCACATAATTGTAAAAAAGCTGACAAGGCTAACATCTTTGTTGTACTTAACAAATCAGATTACAACACAAAACTCAACCACATACTCCATGACCACACAAAATTTAAAAAAATTAACAAAAACCCGACACACCAACTAAAATCTAAACTTAATAAACTCATTAGTGCCAACAACGCTGATCAGAATTCCTTAAAACTCCCTAAAATTATTGGTGACTATAAACCTGGTTACATATACGGAACCATAAAAACTCATAAACCTAACTATCCTCTCCGCCCTATCATATCCCAAATTCCTACTCCTGTATACCAGTTAACTAAACATATTAACCAGCTTATCACACCCTACCTTCCGAGTAAATACAGCATAAAGTCAACCCTAGAGGCAATCCAAATCCTCAAAAGTGAAAAACCTAATAATGAAATCATAGCTTCACTTGATGTGGAAAACCTTTTTACTAATGTACCCGTCAGTGAAACTATTGATATAATTATACGAAATGTTTACAGTAATCCTTCATTACCCCCACTCAAAATTAATCCCAACATCCTAAGAAAAATTCTACTAGCTTGTACTACTGAAGTGCCTTTTACTGTGTGTTATTATTTACTCTTTGATAATGGCTTATGTGAGCCGAAAGCTTAGACCTGATAAAAAATTCAACAAATACTGTGATTTTTTGTTGTCTTTTAACGACATCACCATCAAGTATATCAGACGGTATGAACGGATCCTACACAAAATTAATAGACAAAACTTGTCTATATTATTCAATGAAACCTGCATTAATGAAAAAATGCTGCCAAAATACACACAATTTAAATTACATGATCCAGCAGCCCAACACACCATCACCACCTTGAAATATAAATGGAGCCTTGTGAAAAGGCAAATTGAAATAGCGAAAGAAAATCTTGACACATTATACAAGAACAAACATGACCTCTACAACAAACTGAAAGATATAACTACCTCAAACCAACTAGAAGAAATAATACTCAGACTATCCAAAATCACTGCAAAATCTGAAGTTGAACACCGTGCTAAAATTGTCAAAAAACTTAATTCACTATACAATGGCACGATCACTCTTCCTAAAAAATTCGATAACTTCATAAATCTTTCCAACCACCAACTAACTAAGCACCAAGAAGAATTACTCAACCTTGGACCTAACTGCCATATATACCGTAAGTATAACCAGCTTACTAAAAAAATTGAAATAGAAACGCTCTATCAAAGCATCACTAAATTACAAGATGAAAAACTTATAACCGTTAAACCCGAACTGAAAGATCTACTTAAGGCTGAGGCAATCAAAGATCGCCATGATAAAAGCAGAAGCTCCTCAAAAATTCTATCGAAACAACTAAAAAGTGCCGCGCACGAACTACGCAACCACCTTCACATAATTGTAAAAAAAGCTGACAAGGCTAACATCTTTGTTGTACTTAACAAATCAGATTACAACACAAAACTCAACCACATACTCCATGACCACACAAAATTTAAAAAAATTAACAAAAACCCGACACACCAACTAAAATCTAAACTTAATAAACTCATTAGTGCCAACAACGCTGATCAGAATTCCTTAAAACTCCCTAAAATTATTGGTGACTATAAACCTGGTTACATATACGGAACCATAAAAACTCATAAACCTAACTATCCTCTCCGCCCTATCATATCCCAAATTCCTACTCCTGTATACCAGTTAACTAAACATATTAACCAGCTTATCACACCCTACCTTCCGAGTAAATACAGCATAAAGTCAACCCTAGAGGCAATCCAAATCCTCAAAAGTGAAAAACCTAATAATGAAATCATAGCTTCACTTGATGTGGAAAACCTTTTTACTAATGTACCCGTCAGTGAAACTATTGATATAATTATACGAAATGTTTACAGTAATCCTTCATTACCCCCACTCAAAATTAATCCCAACATCCTAAGAAAAATTCTACTAGCTTGTACTACTGAAGTGCCTTTTACTGTGTGTTATTATTTACTCTTTGATAATGGCTTATGTGAGCCGAAAGCTTAGACCTGATAAAAAATTCAACAAATACTGTGATTTTTTGTTGTCTTTTAACGACATCACCATCAAGTATATCAGACGGTATGAACGGATCCTACACAAAATTAATAGACAAAACTTGTCTATATTATTCAATGAAACCTGCATTAATGAAAAAATGCTGCCAAAATACACACAATTTAAATTACATGATCCAGCAGCCCAACACACCATCACCACCTTGAAATATAAATGGAGCCTTGTGAAAAGGCAAATTGAAATAGCGAAAGAAAATCTTGACACATTATACAAGAACAAACATGACCTCTACAACAAACTGAAAGATATAACTACCTCAAACCAACTAGAAGAAATAATACTCAGACTATCCAAAATCACTGCAAAATCTGAAGTTGAACACCGTGCTAAAATTGTCAAAAAACTTAATTCACTATACAATGGCACGATCACTCTTCCTAAAAAATTCGATAACTTCATAAATCTTTCCAACCACCAACTAACTAAGCACCAAGAAGAATTACTCAACCTTGGACCTAACTGCCATATATACCGTAAGTATAACCAGCTTACTAAAAAAATTGAAATAGAAACGCTCTATCAAAGCATCACTAAATTACAAGATGAAAAACTTATAACCGTTAAACCCGAACTGAAAGATCTACTTAAGGCTGAGGCAATCAAAGATCGCCATGATAAAAGCAGAAGCTCCTCAAAAATTCTATCGAAACAACTAAAAAGTGCCGCGCACGAACTACGCAACCACCTTCACATAATTGTAAAAAAAGCTGACAAGGCTAACATCTTTGTTGTACTTAACAAATCAGATTACAACACAAAACTCAACCACATACTCCATGACCACACAAAATTTAAAAAAATTAACAAAAACCCGACACACCAACTAAAATCTAAACTTAATAAACTCATTAGTGCCAACAACGCTGATCAGAATTCCTTAAAACTCCCTAAAATTATTGGTGACTATAAACCTGGTTACATATACGGAACCATAAAAACTCATAAACCTAACTATCCTCTCCGCCCTATCATATCCCAAATTCCTACTCCTGTATACCAGTTAACTAAACATATTAACCAGCTTATCACACCCTACCTTCCGAGTAAATACAGCATAAAGTCAACCCTAGAGGCAATCCAAATCCTCAAAAGTGAAAAACCTAATAATGAAATCATAGCTTCACTTGATGTGGAAAACCTTTTTACTAATGTACCCGTCAGTGAAACTATTGATATAATTATACGAAATGTTTACAGTAATCCTTCATTACCCCCACTCAAAATTAATCCCAACATCCTAAGAAAAATTCTACTAGCTTGTACTACTGAAGTGCCTTTTACTGTGTGTTATTATTTACTCTTTGATAATGGCTTATGTGAGCCGAAAGCTTAGACCTGATAAAAAATTCAACAAATACTGTGATTTTTTGTTGTCTTTTAACGACATCACCATCAAGTATATCAGACGGTATGAACGGATCCTACACAAAATTAATAGACAAAACTTGTCTATATTATTCAATGAAACCTGCATTAATGAAAAAATGCTGCCAAAATACACACAATTTAAATTACATGATCCAGCAGCCCAACACACCATCACCACCTTGAAATATAAATGGAGCCTTGTGAAAAGGCAAATTGAAATAGCGAAAGAAAATCTTGACACATTATACAAGAACAAACATGACCTCTACAACAAACTGAAAGATATAACTACCTCAAACCAACTAGAAGAAATAATACTCAGACTATCCAAAATCACTGCAAAATCTGAAGTTGAACACCGTGCTAAAATTGTCAAAAAACTTAATTCACTATACAATGGCACGATCACTCTTCCTAAAAAATTCGATAACTTCATAAATCTTTCCAACCACCAACTAACTAAGCACCAAGAAGAATTACTCAACCTTGGACCTAACTGCCATATATACCGTAAGTATAACCAGCTTACTAAAAAAATTGAAATAGAAACGCTCTATCAAAGCATCACTAAATTACAAGATGAAAAACTTATAACCGTTAAACCCGAACTGAAAGATCTACTTAAGGCTGAGGCAATCAAAGATCGCCATGATAAAAGCAGAAGCTCCTCAAAAATTCTATCGAAACAACTAAAAAGTGCCGCGCACGAACTACGCAACCACCTTCACATAATTGTAAAAAAAGCTGACAAGGCTAACATCTTTGTTGTACTTAACAAATCAGATTACAACACAAAACTCAACCACATACTCCATGACCACACAAAATTTAAAAAAATTAACAAAAACCCGACACACCAACTAAAATCTAAACTTAATAAACTCATTAGTGCCAACAACGCTGATCAGAATTCCTTAAAACTCCCTAAAATTATTGGTGACTATAAACCTGGTTACATATACGGAACCATAAAAACTCATAAACCTAACTATCCTCTCCGCCCTATCATATCCCAAATTCCTACTCCTGTATACCAGTTAACTAAACATATTAACCAGCTTATCACACCCTACCTTCCGAGTAAATACAGCATAAAGTCAACCCTAGAGGCAATCCAAATCCTCAAAAGTGAAAAACCTAATAATGAAATCATAGCTTCACTTGATGTGGAAAACCTTTTTACTAATGTACCCGTCAGTGAAACTATTGATATAATTATACGAAATGTTTACAGTAATCCTTCATTACCCCCACTCAAAATTAATCCCAACATCCTAAGAAAAATTCTACTAGCTTGTACTACTGAAGTGCCTTTTACTGTGTGTTATTATTTACTCTTTGATAATGGCTTATGTGAGCCGAAAGCTTAGACCTGATAAAAAATTCAACAAATACTGTGATTTTTTGTTGTCTTTTAACGACATCACCATCAAGTATATCAGACGGTATGAACGGATCCTACACAAAATTAATAGACAAAACTTGTCTATATTATTCAATGAAACCTGCATTAATGAAAAAATGCTGCCAAAATACACACAATTTAAATTACATGATCCAGCAGCCCAACACACCATCACCACCTTGAAATATAAATGGAGCCTTGTGAAAAGGCAAATTGAAATAGCGAAAGAAAATCTTGACACATTATACAAGAACAAACATGACCTCTACAACAAACTGAAAGATATAACTACCTCAAACCAACTAGAAGAAATAATACTCAGACTATCCAAAATCACTGCAAAATCTGAAGTTGAACACCGTGCTAAAATTGTCAAAAAACTTAATTCACTATACAATGGCACGATCACTCTTCCTAAAAAATTCGATAACTTCATAAATCTTTCCAACCACCAACTAACTAAGCACCAAGAAGAATTACTCAACCTTGGACCTAACTGCCATATATACCGTAAGTATAACCAGCTTACTAAAAAAATTGAAATAGAAACGCTCTATCAAAGCATCACTAAATTACAAGATGAAAAACTTATAACCGTTAAACCCGAACTGAAAGATCTACTTAAGGCTGAGGCAATCAAAGATCGCCATGATAAAAGCAGAAGCTCCTCAAAAATTCTATCGAAACAACTAAAAAGTGCCGCGCACGAACTACGCAACCACCTTCACATAATTGTAAAAAAAGCTGACAAGGCTAACATCTTTGTTGTACTTAACAAATCAGATTACAACACAAAACTCAACCACATACTCCATGACCACACAAAATTTAAAAAATTAACAAAAACCCGACACACCAACTAAAATCTAAACTTAATAAACTCATTAGTGCCAACAACGCTGATCAGAATTCCTTAAAACTCCCTAAAATTATTGGTGACTATAAACCTGGTTACATATACGGAACCATAAAAACTCATAAACCTAACTATCCTCTCCGCCCTATCATATCCCAAATTCCTACTCCTGTATACCAGTTAACTAAACATATTAACCAGCTTATCACACCCTACCTTCCGAGTAAATACAGCATAAAGTCAACCCTAGAGGCAATCCAAATCCTCAAAAGTGAAAAACCTAATAATGAAATCATAGCTTCACTTGATGTGGAAAACCTTTTTACTAATGTACCCGTCAGTGAAACTATTGATATAATTATACGAAATGTTTACAGTAATCCTTCATTACCCCCACTCAAAATTAATCCCAACATCCTAAGAAAAATTCTACTAGCTTGTACTACTGAAGTGCCTTTTACTGTGTGTTATTATTTACTCTTTGATAATGGCTTATGTGAGCCGAAAGCTTAGACCTGATAAAAAATTCAACAAATACTGTGATTTTTTGTTGTCTTTTAACGACATCACCATCAAGTATATCAGACGGTATGAACGGATCCTACACAAAATTAATAGACAAAACTTGTCTATATTATTCAATGAAACCTGCATTAATGAAAAAATGCTGCCAAAATACACACAATATATATATATATATATATATCTTCAAATTTTGTTATTTCTATGTAAATATTTACAAAATAAGCGTATTATATACTACAAATTCCATTCTATCTATCTATCTATCTATCTATCTATCTATCTATCTATCTATCTATCTATCTCAGTCTGTTCATATCTATCTATCTATCTATCTATCTATCTATCTATCTATCTATCTATCTATCTATCTATCTATCTCAGTCTGTTCATATCTATCTATCTATCTATCTCAGTCTGTTCATCTATCTATCTATCTATCTATCTATCTATCTATCTATCTATCTATCTCAATCTGTTCATATCTATCTATCTATCTATCTATCTATCTATCTATCTATCTCAGTCTGTTCATATCTATCTATCTATCTATCTATCTATCTATCTCAGTCTGTTCATATCTATCTATCTATCTATCTATCTATCTATCTATCTATCTATCTATCTATCTATCTCAGTCTGTTCTATCTATCTATCTATCTATCTATCTATCTATCTATCTCAGTCTGTTCATCTATCTATCTATCTATCTATCTATCTATCTATCTATCTATCTCAGTCTGTTCATCTATCTATCTATCTATCTATCTATCTATCTATCTATCTTTAGGTTTTAAACTTTCGGTGATTTACAATAACTGATTTTCCATCCTACAAAAAGAGATTTTCCACGAACGCGCGACTGGAATTTTTAAACAACCGACAATTGTCAAAATTTGGGAGGAGAATTGATGGAGATGCTCGTCAGCCTCGACATTTTTGGCAAAGACATAAGAGTAATCAAGAATCTCTACTGGCAGCAAACGGCCTGCATACGGACAGGTAACGATCTCAGTAGATTTACAAATATAGAAAGAGGCGTAAGACAAGGATGTGTCTTTTCACCGGATTTGTTCAACATGTACAGCGAAAATATTTTGAGGACCCTAGATGACACGCCAGGATTTGTTATTGGAGGCCACAACTTGAACAACATAAGATATGCGGACGATACAGTGCTGATTGCGGACACGGAAAGGAAACTACAAGACCTCATACAGAAGGTAGCGGTGGAGAGTGACAAAAAGGGACTACAAATAAACTTAAAGAAAACTGAGTGCATGGTCATCAGCAAAAGGCACAACCCAAAATGCCAAATACAGGTGGGTGATACCAGAATCAAGCAAGTCCAAAAATTTAAATATCTAGGAAGTGTTCTAACAGGATATGGAAAGTGCGACACAGAGATCCGAAGGCTAATTTGCATGGCAAAGGACGCGTTCCAGAAGCTGAGTAAAGTACTAACAAACAGGAAAATCTCACTAGAAACAAAGAAGAGAGTGCTAGATTGCTATGTGATGTCAGTTCTTCAATACAGCAGTGAATTCTGGACAATATCATCGAAAATGAGGACAAAACTGGAAGCAGCGGAAATGTGGTTCTGCAGAAGATGCTGCGGATATCATAGACTGAGCATGCAAGCAACGATGAGGTGTTGGAAAGAATGGCAACAAAAAGGAAATTGATACTGAGCATCAGGAAGAGACAGCTGAAGTTCCTGGGACACGCAATGAGGAAGGAGAGCCTGGAGAACCTGATACTGACTGGCCAGATAGAAGGAAAGAGAGAAAGAGGAAGGCAGCGGATAACATATTTGCAGGGCCTGATCAGGTGGTTGACGGAACGGGGTTTGACAGGAGTAGCAGGAACAAACATACTAAGAGCCACAAGGGATAGGGAGACGCGGAGAACCATGATCACCTACGTCTTGAAGGGACAGGGCACATAGAAGAAGAAGAAGAAGAAGAAGAAGAAGAAGAAGAAGAAGAAGAAGTTGTTTTTAAAAGAAATTTAGTAGTTCTTTCATTCAATCATTGTTTTTTTACCAGGAAGAAAAGTTAAAGATTTTACTATTCCCAAACAAAAAAAGAAAAACATTGAATGAAAGAACGGAAATCTAAACTTATTTATCAATGAAACTTTGTCTGTGTGTGTGTGTGTGTGTGTGTGTGTGTGTGTGTGTGTGTGTATCCGTTACCTATAGACTCCGAAACGGCTGAACCGATTTTCTTGAAAGTTTACACAGTTGTACTTTAAGCGTCTGCGAGTGTTCTTAGTTAGGTTTTGTGTCGAGGTATCCCCGATAAATATCGAAAATCGATAATTGAAAAAATCGGGTTATAGAAGGAAGTGGTCTGATTTTAATCAAATTTCATACACTTATAGACAAAGACATAAGAAACCATATTCAGAAGTTACAAGGTTGCAGTTCTTAAAATAGTGCAGAAAATTGATAATATATATATATATAAAAGCAAAGATATTTGTATTTTTGTCTGTTTATCTGTCTGTATGTCCTTTATACAAATGTTTATCCGATTCTCACCAAACCTCACACAAATATCCTTTAGGCTGAGTCTGAGCTCTAGGACCATGGATTAGTTTTAAAGCTTTCATTACACCTGAACAACGCCGAGCTATACTGCTAGTTATGAATAAGTGTAACCATGCTAAAATATACCTCTGAGATTCATACAACCATGGATGAAAACGTTATTATTTCTTGTAATTTCAAAAATTGCGTATTCACAAATTCCCTACCATGTGAGCGTTCAAAAAACAAAAAAACAAAAAAATAAACAACGTTACGTGAGCGTTCTTATAAAAAATAACGGTAAAATCAGTTATTGAATATCGCCTAAAGACACCACTCGTGGTAGAAACCTAGGTCGCGTAATAACTCGTTTACAAATGGAGTATATATATATATATATATATATATATATATATATATATATATATATATATATATATATTTACGCTCTCACACCCTGATTGAGCACTCTGGAAGAATTGTAGACTTTGAAAACAGTAGCTACTCTCCCATGCACGCATCGCTCATTCACTAATGAATTAGAGCACTCTGGCTATTGGGCGTGTATAATGACAACATACATGCTAAAAGTCTGCCTTCTTCGACCGAACGCCCATAGCCCAGAGGTAGAATCGCCGACCGACTAACGCCAATTCGTTCGGGTTTCAATCCTAAGTTAAAAGCAATCGGAGACTAACCATACTGATGTGCTGTGATACAGCGAAACAGATCTGTCTGCGGATGAATATATATATATATAATGGGGATGTTACAGTGATGTGATTTCAACGAGAGAAAAGCGTGTATTTTAAATAAAAAGAAAAACAGCAAGTGTTTTTTAAAAAGTATTTTATTTTTTAAATTTTATATTTTGCTAAACGTGTTTCTGGTCTCATGACGTCATAAGGCAGAGAGTAGTTGCCAGACATTGTCTTATTTGTGTGTGTGTGTGTCTGTGTGTGTGTGTGTGTTAGTTTCTAGATGTGAAGTACTAACACACACACACACACACACACACACACACACACACAAATAATGACGGTCATGAGGCCAGAAACACGCTTAGCAAAATATAAAATATAAAAAATAAAATACAAAATTGAATACAATTTTTATTTTTAATCATATCACCCCGGGCACGGTGGTAACGCCACTGATGTGCAGGGGGCTACGTAAGAGAGAAAAGGTTGGAAAAGAGAAAGCCGGAAACCACATACTAAACAGGAAACAAGGGATGCGCCTCTTCACTTGTTCAATAGGCGTGGGTGGAATGTGAACCGGGCGATAGTTTAGTCTATCTACACCAATTGGAAAAAAAAAAAAAAGAAAAGAGTGAAAAGTTGAAGAACACTTGCGGTTGCTCTTTATATATATATATATATATATATATATATATATTCTAGATATATATTATTAAATATAAGAGACAATGAATGCATATTATGTTTAATCATGAGCCGTTCTAAGCTTTCGGTTCACATGAGCCATCTTCAGAAAGGTTACAGGGACGTTAACATAAAAACATCCATCACGAAAGACAATTTTATCTTGTGTTCACATAAAACTTTGCTAAGCAACAATAACAGTCACCAAATAACAAACTCAGTTCGTAAATTTGTAATGCGGTTCTATGACGTCACACCGCGTGAGAGCCCGAAATGTTAACAGAACCATATATTGAAATGCAATGTAATATGTTATGACCAGATTAGAACCAACTTAATAAAAATTATCCAAATGTTGGAGAATTTTGTCTTTATTTTTACCTGAAATTAAAGCGAAAATACGATGTTTAGAACGGCTCATGATTAAACATAATAGACATTCATTGTCTCTTAAATTTAATAATATATATATATATATATATATATATTTATATATATATATATATATATATATATAATTTTATGCCAGAGGATCCTATCTGTATTTTATCAGTGTTTGATCTCATTTCACACACACACACACACACACACACACACACACACACACACACACACACACACACACACACACACACACCGCTCATTCGATAATGAATTGGAGCACTCTAGCTATTGGGTGTGTTTATATGCGCTAAAAAGCCTGCCTTTTTTTTTTTTACTGGACGCTCGTGGCCTAGGGGTAGAATCGCTGACTGACGCTAATTCGGTCGGGTTTCGATCCTGGGTTAGGAAGCGACCGGAGTCTAAGCCGTACTGATGGGCTGTAATACAGCGAAACAGATCTGTCTGCGGATGACTATAGTGTATATATATATATATATATATATATATATATATATATATATATATATATATATCATCAGTACAATTAGACATTTAATTGCTTTTACCCAGGACCTCAGTAGATGGAGGCAGACTTTTAGCGTGTTATATACCATGTATACATACGCCAGTAGTTAGAGTGTTCTAATTCATTACTGAATGAACGATGCGTATTGCATATATTAATAAGATGTATTTTAGTAGCAGCTGCTCCCTTAAATATTTTTTGTTAAATAATATGAAAAGTTCTGTTTTTCATTTTTTTTAATTAAATCTTTTCAATTTTTGAAAAAATTGTTATGTTTTATTGTCAAATTTCTCAAGATTCATACTACTTTCTTCCCGAGGACTTTCAAAGGATGCTACTTTCGTTCTTCAAGGATTGATCGGTGTGTACTTAGGCACGTGGTTTTCAATTCCGACGTTTTCACGTCTCAAATCACCTAAGATGACGTCAGATAATCGGTTATCCATGTCTTTATATATATATATATATATATATATATATATATATGCTAATTATTAGGCCACCACAGTGTGCTTACTACCATACTATGCTGTTTTTTCAGCGAATTTTTGGAGGTACCTCTAAATTCTTATATTAAATAATATTATTATATTATAATGATTTTTTAGAGAACGTTTGGACATTATATACATATATACACTGCCGGTCACAATTATTAGGCCACCCCAGTTGATGAAATGATGTATTTCATACTATTTCTTAGTATTTATTACCAAGTGAATAATTGTAAATGAAAATAGAATGGTTCTTTTACTACAAGTGCACCATAATATGTGCAATAATGAAATTATATATTATAAAAATTAACTATATTGCAGTTTCAACAATGAAAGAATGAAGAAAATTTAGGGTGATTCGGACGAGTCCATCATTGCTTCCTTGCCTTATAAAATTTTGCAAAATAATAATCCTGATTATGGCGATAAAGTACACTACCTGCCATAATTATTAGGCCAACCCGGTGTTTAAAAAATGATGTATTTCATACTATTTTTTAGTATTTATTTCCAAGTGAATAATTGTAAATGAAAATAGAATGGTTCTTTTGTTAATACTGCACAATAACGTGTGCATCAAATCAACTGTTCTGGTGTTCAGTTTTTGTGCTCTCTTCCCCATGCTAGTCTCTTCTTCTTATTGGCTGGCCAAAACAAAGGCTTCCCGGCTGCCTTTTAAAATTCTACAAAGTAATAAAAACAAAAGATGTATATAATTCCAAGTGAAGAGGACTCAAGGTTTTTTTTTATTTTGAGTACTCTAGCATTTATTTTATTATAAACAGTGCTCAATATAATGAGTATTATAGAGCTTATTATTATATAATTATATTGGAAAATTCTGTTTCGAGATAGGTTCTCATCATCAGGCACTGTTGGTGTGGTTGTGCAGATGATTTATATTTAAATGTAAATCATCTGCACCACCACCAACACTGATGATGATGAACCTATCTTTAAAAATGAAATATATATATATATAATTTTTAAACGAGTTATTTCGCCACCTTGGTTACTGCCATGAGTGGTGTCTTCAGGCGATTTTTAATAACTGATTTTACCTTTTACCGTTTTTCTTTTTAAGAACGCTCTTGTAACGGTGTTTTATTTGAACGTTCACGTGGCAGGGAATTTATGAACGCGCATTGTTTAAATTAAAACGAATTATGACGTTTTCATCCATGGTGGTATGAGCCTAAGAGGTATTTCTTAGTGTGGATGCATTGTGTCATAATTTAAAACTGTTAAATGAAAAAAACAGAAATTATGAAATCACTCGCTTAAAAATGAAAAATATTCAAAAGTTCTACAATATAATTGTATAGAACACGTTTTAATACAAATGTGTACTGGTCTAACCCTATTAGGACCAGAAACCAAGTATTAAACAATCAATCAATATATATATATATATATATATATATATATATATGTGTGTGTGTGTGTGTGTGTGTGTGTGTGTGTGTGTGTGTGTGTGTGTGTGTGTATCTATATATATATCAGATTAAATAAATTGAAAAAATTGTGTCTGCTTATTTTTTAATAAAATCCGTTCATATTCACGGATAATCTTTCGCGTATTATAATTGAAAGATTTCAGAAATGAGCTGCAAAGTTCCCAACACAGTTTTGCGGTTATTTTTGTTACCATAACCCACATCCCTGAAGATGATTTCGAAAAGAGACTGAAAGCAGTTGGGGTCATTGAGAAATGAATAATAATAACATCTGCCAACGTTACGGCTGATTTCTGACATCTTTCAATAATAAAACTCGAATGGTTATCCGCGAGTATGAACAGATTTTATTAAAAATAAGCAGACACAATGTTTGTAATTTATTTAATCTGACATGTCTAAAAGAAGATTTGCTGCCTATATACACAAGAAGACTTACTATTAATGAGCTGTGATGCAGCGAAACAGATCTCTCTGCGAATGACTATATAACCCCGAAATATCTATTTAAAATAAAATATTAAGAGATAGATTTGTATAAAGAACTATATATATATATATATATATATAGGAAAGAATATTAATAAAGAGTTTTGAATTTAAAAATGTACTTTTTTTGGACAGTATTTGTTTATTTTTATTATTGTATTTTATATTTCAGACCGCCCTCGGTCCTTCATCAGAAACGAGTGATTTTTAAATTTGAATTAGAAACGTATACGGACGTGCCACATGTTGTGAACAAACACACCACGTGATGTAAACACAAAAAAATATTCGAACGCTATCGTGAAATACGTTTCTAATTCAAATTTAAAAATCACTCGTTTCTGATGAAGGACCGAGGGCGGTCTGAAATATAAAATACAATAATAAAAATAAACAAATACTGTCCAAAAAAAGTACATTTTTAAATTCAAAACTCTTTATTAATATTCTTTCCTATACATATTAAGACAGTATACGTGGATCATCACTATGTTATATATATATATATATATATAAGTAAAAGAAGTAAAGGACAATTAGGAAAAAGTGTCATTAACCTAACATGCTTCCCTTTAAATTTTTTAGAGATTTTTTGGGGAAAGACGAATGATTTTAATGTCTTTATAAATTTAAAAGACAGAATTTTAAGAAACTAAATCATTCGTCTTTCAAGTTTTCTGAAGAAGAATGTTGAAATGAAACATGTTACATTAAAGAAACTTCTTTCCTACCTGTAATTTGTTTGTTAGATTCATCTTGTCGGTTTCCGATCCATATATTCAACACCCCCCCCCACATATATATATATATATATATATATACACGAAAAAAATCGCAAGATCGCCAAGACCTACCGCGGTTTCGCACAACGGCTCGTCAGGGCCCTGTGCGAAACCGCGAAAGTGTGTTTTTGCTCTGCGTGACTGCCTTTTTGTTAACCCTTTTTGGTTAGTTTAGTATCGAGCACTTTTCTTTCCTTGTGGTTCGTTCCGTTGGAGGGTTTTTTTTTCTTTGCTGTGAAGAACTGTATGTATTGTCGGTCCTACGCAGTTTTCTTTTTTTTCCCCTCTTTGTCCAAAGCTCTATAGCCGAGGACAATAACGGAGTTAGATTCTGCTGGTTATTCGTGGTCTTTAAAAATTACTTGTGTAACATTTTAAGATTAGAATACGTACAGAGTCGATTTTATTATTATTATTATTATTAATATATATATATATATATATATATATATATATATATATAGTCATCTGCAGACAGATATACATATATATAATGTATTTGGGCAACAGTCCCACTTTTATACAGGTTTCATTAAAAATGACAGACAAGGTATTCTCCTTAATAATTTACTTATAAAGAAACATCAGGAAAATTTATCCAAAAGAAGATTAAAATTAATGGAAGCTTTACTAAAAAAACAGCGAAATCCTACCTTTAATAACATCAGTTATAAGCACGGTAACAATGTGCTTGCTGTGTTCGGAACTTAACATACACAAAACTCAATATGTATAAACATTGCACAAGTTTATTTACAAGTAAAACAAAATTAATTCTTGATAATGGCTTATAGTATATCCGAAAGAATTCGAACGTACAAACGCTTTGGACAATTCTTTTATAATTTGAGTTCCGAAAAGAAAAAAATTATACGAACACATGAAAATTTGTATAAAAAACTTAATGATAGTACCTTGTCTGTTATTTTCAATGAAACCTGTATATATATGATTGATTTTGTTAAAAATGATGATTATATACATTATTAAGCTTAGCTTAGTATGGCACAAGATTTTTATATATACTTCAATATGCCACTTCATGTAGAGAAGTATAACTTATTTAATGTTAGCTGTTCAATATATATAATCTTATAGTTATGAATTAATTGTACATTGCGACATGGAAATGTCTATGTTTCGAGATAGATTCTCTTCATCAGGAAATGTTTGATGTTGTTGTACAGATGATTTACATTTAAATAGAAAAACCTACGGTTTGCTGTGTATGTATGGAGGAAGATATAAAATTTAAATGTGTGTTTTTTTAACTAATCAGAGCGAAGATTCATTTTGAAAGTTGGCCCCAAAGAAGACATAGTAACTCACTTTTTCTCTTTTTTTCCTTTTTTTTTCCCTTCCGTTATCTTACTTTTCTCCTTTCTTCTTTTCACTCCTTAACGGTCAAGATGCCTTTAACCTAATCTTATCATTTTCCTTTTTTCCTCTTTTATATTTTCTTGCTTAGTTTTATTGTCTTTGATGTGATGCGCCCATTTAGTATCAAGTCTGTCCTTTTCACTTTCTTTTTTAGTCTCCTAGTTGTAATTTTCTCGAAACCTTTGATTTATAAGCAACATTTTTGTTTCTTCTTTTTCCTGATTTTCTTCCTGCTATCCTTATACCATCTTTCTAATATCGATTTATTTGTTGTAAAGCTTTTTTTATGAAAATAAAATTTTTTATATAAATAATTTTATGTTTCAATTTATTGTGATAGTCCGTCAGTAATTATTTTCCTTAAGAACTTGTTAGTTATATGCATGTGATTTCATTTAGATTTTATCCATATTCTAATGCGAACATTTTGCAATGTCTACATATAACATTTATCTCATTTCGTTTATTTAATAGATTTTTGTTCTTAAGTGATTTAATAATAAATAGTTTTCGTATAAACATAATGAACATAGTTCATTTAAGGACGTAATGGTTTAGCTTCTTTTTTGTATAAATATATATATATATATATATATATATATATATATAGAGAGAGAGAGAGAGAGAGAGAGAGAGGAATAAGGTTGGCTTAAGCATATTGTTTATAAGCTATGTAATTAGTATTTTCATATATATGAAAGCGACGAGGGTGGACGGTGTGTAAGTATTTGTTTGTTTGATAGATTTGACTTAGCGTCTGCATTTTGCTGTCTAGCACGACGGGAGTTGCGCTCAGATGTAGATGAAAATATTAGAACGGTAACGACACCCTGAATTCTTTCAGAAAGCCAAAATTAGGGGTATGAAAATATATATTATCACCCCATAAAGTCAGGGATCAGTTTATGTATTGATTATAATAAAGAATCGATCACACCATTTTTTAGAGAACGTTTGGACATCACACACACACACACACACACACACACACACACACACACACACACACACACACACACACACACACACACACACACACACACATATATATATATATATATATATATATATATATATATATATATGTATATATATATATATAAGTGAATAAAGAACAAAGAAAGTATTAATAACGTTCAAACCATTAATTTAAAACTGCTCAATATAAAAATAGAGGCATTGATTTTTCGATGTCGGAAAAAATGTACACTTTTGTAGTAAATTATAATTTATACATGTTCTCTCTTTCTCTCTCTCTCTCTCTCTATATATATATATATATATAGAGAGAGAGAGAGAGAGTGAGAGAGAGAGATGGAGAGAGTAAGAGAGGAATCAGGTTGGCTTAAACATATTGTTTATAAGCTATGTAATTAGTATTTTCAATGCTACCCTACTTCCCAATTAACTATTATTATATAACTTTATTATAAGTGATTACATCTCTCTCTCTCTCTCTCTCTCTCTCTCTATATATATATATATATATATATATTTTAATTCAGATACTTTAATCCAAGCGGAAAAAGCAGGAAGGTAAATTCCAAAAACCCGATCCTAATTAATATTAAAATTATATTTTAATATTAAAAAATGATACAGGAAGAGAGCTCCATGTAATAAAATATCACAGAGTAAATATAAATTAACTAGGATGAATTCAAGGATGTTGAATGACCATTTCGATATGAAATTCCCACAGCAACAAAAAAATCCTTTTCGAAACTGGAGAAAAAGTTTTTCTCCAGTTTCGAAAAGGATTATTTTGTTGCTGAGGTGATGTGTTATCCCCTGTGGGAATTTCATATCGAAATGGCCATTCAACATCCTTGAATTAATCCTAGTTAATTTATATATATATATATATATATATATATATATATATATATATATACATATATGTAGGGAGAAAAAGAGGAAGAGAGTTGTACCTCCCAAAATTTCCTAAAAACTAGCATACTTATATGACCTTTGACAACTATGCGTTTAGACCTTCCGTTGGTACGTTCTTTATCATATATATATATATATATATATATATATATTAAAAAAATTGTTTGTCTAGGCAGCAAATTTTCTTTTTGACATGTATATATATATATATTTAGGTACCTCCCAAAATTCACAAAAAAATTAGCATACATGTATGACCTTTGAAAAATTATACATTTGACTCTTGATTCTCACATTTTTCAATCATTAAACATAATGTTAATGTCGAAAACATGCCCGGTAAGATCAGATTTTTCTAGCATTTACGTGTGACACAAGGTACAAATCAAGTCTTTCTGTTAATGATAGCATTTGTATTCAACCTGTATGTCCCTCCTCATTACACTTGACTTTTTAACCCAGCTTGCGATAAGCCGTCGCTGCTTTATTTCTCACAGTGTCGCAGCTGAGTCTCCGGTACGCCGTTATAGAGAGAACTTGGTGCTTTTTTGATGGTATTGAGAGCTTAAGAAAAGACTAATTTTGTTTCCTGGATCTAAAACAATGCCGGTAAGCTGAGGAGTATCACTTGTATAAGATTATTACTGTCATTAATTTTCAAAAACTTCATCCATTTTTCAATCTTGTACGACCCATATAGAAATCTTATATTCGGAAGAAAGGTCTCTCTCTCTCTCTCTCTCTATATATATATATATATAGTCATTCGCAGACAGATCTGTTTCTCTGTATCACAGCTCATCAGTACGGTTAGACCCCGATTGCTTTTAAGCCAGGATTGAAACCCGACCGAATTGCCGTCAGTCGGCGATACTACCTCTGGGCTATGGGCGCTCGGTAGAAGAAGGCAGACTTTTTAGCGTGTATATTATAATTATACACGCCCAATAGCCAGAGTGCTCTAATTCATTAGTGAATGAGCTATGTGTATATATATATATTTCTGTTTCTGAAGAAATTTTCCTGACTTTTGCTACAGATTATTATTCTTTTCTTTGTTTCTGACAAACGTTTCTTTTTTCTTAAAACAGTTCAGAATTCTATTTTTCTGTTTCTGACAAATCTTTTCTGACTTTTAATAGATTTCATTATACATTTTACTTTTTCTGAAGAAAGTTTCTTGTTTCTTAATACATTTCAGAATGCTTTTTTCTGTTTCTGACGAAATTTTGCTGACTGTTAATACAGTTCAGTACAATTTTATTTGTTTCTGACGAACATTTCTTGTTTCTTAACACACTTCAATATTTTTCTTTTTCCAACGAAAATTTCCTGTTTCTTAATAAGGTTCAATATTCTTTCTTTGTTTCTGACAAAATTTTCATGTCACTTCAATATTTTTTTCTGTTTCTGAAAAAAAATTTCCTGACTCTTAACGCAGTTCAGTACACTTTTGTATCTTACGACGTTTTTTCTGTTTTTTTAGTATTTTGCGAGGCAATTACCTTTCATTCACTCTTATTTAAGCGGATAGATATAACATTCCACCCTCTTTTATTTTTTCCATGTTCCTTCAAGACGTTGGTGATCATGACTCTCCATTTCCTGATATTTATTTGAAGTTTATCTTTATGCTATTAAATTACCCGGCATTCACTCTTATATAGGCGGATCGATGACATTTAACTTACTTTTTTTTATTTTTTCATGATCATGGTGATCATGTCCCTCCAAAATTTCCTGATATTTGTGACTATCATTAAAGTTTTCATCTTTTTGCTATCTCTTTTAGTTTATGTTCTGCCGACCATTTACACAAGCTCGTTAGGTTGGTCATGCGCTGCTTTACTCTGTTTTTTTTTTGCCTTCAATCTATCCTGCGAGTATCAAATTCTCCTTGCATTCCTTCCACATTTTTTACCATATAAATACCATCATTTTTGGTATCTAAATTTATTTATAAATGGAACTTTGTGTGTGTGTCTATGCTTGTCTGTGTGTGCGTTACCGATAGACTCCGAAACAGCTGAACAGATTTTCTTGAAAATTTACACAATTGTACTAGAAGCGTCTGTGAGTGTTCTTAGCTAGGTTTTGTGTCGAGGTACCCCCGATAAATATCGAAAATCGATAATCGAAAAAATCGGGTTATAAAAAGGACTTGTCTGATTTTAATCAAATTTGATACACTCATAGACAACGACATAAGAAACGATATTCAGAAGTTTCAAGGTTGTAGTTCTTACAATAGTGCAGAAAATCGATGATATATATATATATATATATATATATACAAAAGGCAAGAGGTTTGTGTGTGTTTCTGTATATATCCCTGTATGTCTGTATTTTTTCAGCCCTTTTATTTTAGTTTTTACTTCGGGTTATTTTTTTTTTATAAGCGTTTCACCCCGAGCAAGGCATGTCACTGCCACTGGGGGCTACATAGAGTGGAGAAAGGATGATTAAATATAGGAAATGTCAGAGGGTGGGTGATAGGCGGGGAGGGATACCGAGAATGGTTAAATATAGGAAATGTCAGAGGGTGGGTGATAGGCGGGTAGGGATACCGAGAATGGTTAAATATAGGAAATGTCAGAGGGTGGGTGATAGGCGGGTAAGGATACCGAGAATGAGGGTTGGGTAGATGAGAGTATTCTGAGAATAATTGGGAGTTAGTGTGATAGGAGGTGTCTATTGACCCTACATTTAAACACCTGGAGATTATAGCTGTCGAGAAAGCAGACTTGTGGAAGGGAGTTCCACAGGCGGGATGCGCGAGAAAAGAAGCTGTTGGAGTATAATTTACGGTTACATCTTATCTGTTTAACTGTAAAAGGGTGGGACCTAGTTGCTAATCTAATATCTCGTGTAAATTCGTGCTTAGGCTGCACCAGTGATCTAAGCTCATCGGAGCAGAAGTCATGAAATTACTTGTAGAAGAGGCACAGGGAAGCCACATCACGCCGGTGAGAGAGTGGTTGCAGCCGGTCTGCCAAGTCAGTATCAACCACGTTACAGATCCTCCTTTGTATTTTATCAAGAAGCCCAAGGAGAGCAGCAGAGGCACCCGACCAGATATGTCAGCAATATTCAATACACGGGCGGATGGTAGATTTGTATATGTGCAGAATAGATTCAGGTGGGAAAAACTTCCGGGCCCTGCACAGAGAGCCGACTTTCATAGCGGCAGATTTGGCAATGGATTCAATATAGTCATTCCATTTGAGGTCCGCTGAAAGTGTAAGGCCAAGGAGGCGTAGTATTTTACTCTCTGGGAGGCTAGCCTGTCCCATGCTAATGGTAGGTAGATGCGATTGTCTATGGTGGTTAGTTGATAACAGCTTCGTTTTAGAAGCATTGAAATTTACTAACCATTTCCTACCCCAGGCCACTATGGATCGGAGGTCCTTTTCAAGCACGGCAGCGAGGTTCGCTTTGTCGCCCACACCTGGGTTTTGATCGATGCGAGAGTAGATTGTTGTGTCATCGGCGTACTTGGGATTTTGGCTCTAAGTAGGTATAATTGTAGTTCTTAGTCTCAGCCATGATACCATTTACTCAGAGGACGTATTTAGGCTTCAAAATTCAGTTTACGACGAAAAAACTTATTTGATATCGATACGAGGAAATCAAAATTTGACTTACATCCATTCATTTTTCTTTCAGTCTACGATTTCGCTTTAACTGGAAACAACTATTGCTTTTTAGTCTTTCGTGCCAACGTCCAAAGAGTCTAAGCCCCAGGACCATGGATTAGTTTTAAAGCTTTCATTACACCCGAGCAACGCCGGGTATACTGCTAGTTAATTATAAGTGTACTTTTTGTTTCCATTTTCTCTAAACTTTCGTCATTGCTCACATGTTCGCCCCCTGATATTATCAGCATCCTTTTATAGAACCACATTTCTGTTCTTTAAGCCCCTGCATCGTCTGTAAGATGATTGTCCAGCATTTGCTGTCATATAGGGAGACTGGTATTGCGTAAAATTCTAGAAACCTTTCTTTATTACTATTATGGGATCTCCCCTTTGTAATAATGGACTCGACTGAGTATACATATACTCCTGCCATAGAGAAAACACCAGTTGAGAGTTGAGATTTGAGAGTAATCGTAGAGATCCGTCAGAGTTATCGGAGAGTACCGGAACTGATACGTAAGTTACCGAGAAATACCGAAGTTACCCAGAGACTACCACATCAGAAGTCAGACTAGCTCTGAGCTCCACTCAGCTAGAATAATATACACGGATATACTATTTCCAACGACTTCACTTCAAGACTTGTATATATTTATTTCTTACTAATAGTATTCCTGGATTTACTAAACTGCGTTCAAGTTTGTAAATTACGTTCAATATAACCTACTTTTCTATTTCCATATCTGTTTTGTTGTTCATTATTTTGTGCGGTTCCTCACTCGGAATCCACAACAGTTACAAATAAAATTTATGTTTCCATTGCATACCAGTGACAAATAGTAAATACTAGCATCATAGCCCGGCGTTGCCCGGGCAACTCAGAACATTTTAGTAGTAGAAGATGCCAATGAGAGGAGTAGATAACAACAATAACAAATAATAATAATAACAACAATGAACAGGATTTAGAATCTTAAACTAAGCATAAACCTCTACTCATGATAAAAAGGCTGGGGAGGAGTGTGAACCGGGCAATAGGCAAACCCATCAACTCCAATTCAGATAGGAAAAAAATAATAAGTGAATAAAATTTCAGAGTTCAAGCGGAGACATTAAGAGCATAGCGTTGAAAAAGACTTTAGAAGGAACCCAAAACTGATTTCTAAACTAGAGATAAACCTCTACTCTTGTACGAAAAACCGGGGAGGAGTGTGACCCGGTGGATAGGTGACCCAAACTTACATATCATATTATAAAATAATGTTAAGATATTAAATGTTTACATGGATATCTAAAATAGAGAGGACAACATATATTCGCTTCACACTACTCTTCAGTATTTTGAACATGAGTAGAGTTTTATCACTTACTAGCATCATAGCCCGGCGTTGCCTGTGTAACTCAGAACATTTTAGTAGCAGGAGAAGAGGCCAATGAGAGGAGTAGATAGACATCATTTATTGAAAGTTGGAAGTGAGAGCTTATCCGAGCTCTTTTTTTTAGTAGGCATGTGAAAAAATCAACAAAAACTGAGCACACCTCATGATGCAATAATGTTTATAATATTAAATGAATAAATTCCTTTAAAACTCGGTTATATAAAAAAATAATTATAAAAAAAATTGTTGTTTCAAAATTGTTAAACAATTCCATTAAAAAAATCTATTTTCTTTTGTTTTGCGTAAACGTGATTTGATGTTTTGTGTGACTTTGTAAACAACATTGCATTTGTTTTTGTTTCAAAATTACGGGGGAAAATATTTACATTTTTCGAAAAAAAAAGAAAAAGCTTTATTTATTTATTTATTTATTTATTTTTTGAGTTATGAAATATTAAATCTGAAAAAAGGGACTTAAATAAATTAACCATCGACAATTTTTTTAAAAAATATTTCTTTTGTTTAAAAATTACGGGGGGAAAAAATAGACATTTTTTTGTTGACCAAATGAATGTTTAAAACGGTGGAATAAAAATTAAATATAAAGGCTCATTTTTTATTTTTTTAATAAAATAAATATTTTAGTTGCTTGCGTTTGACATATTTGATTTGATTTCTGTGACGTAATTTAGACACCATCTTAGATGTTTTACGGAGCAAATGTAAACAATCTGCTCCATTGGTCAAAAAGTGCGAAAGGGAAAATTGCTGAACTTAAACTCAAAAAGTATGTGTCGACCTGGCTTCCCTGTAGATATGTGTCCCTAGAAAGTTTGAATGGCGTAGCTTTAAAAATTTAGGCGTGCATAGGGAACAGTCACACACAGGCTTACAGATTGCCTTTATATATATATATATATATATATATATATATGCATAAAAATATTGACATTTTTTTTGTTGGCCGAATGAATTTTTAAAACGGTGGAATAAAAATTAAATATAAAGGCTCATTTTTTAATTAAAAAATATTTTAGTCGCGTTTGACATATTTGATTTGATTGTAATTGTGACGTAATTTAGACACCATCTTAGATGTTTTACGGAGCAAATGTAAACAATATTACATTGTTTTTACAAATTACTACCTATAAATATAACAATATAATTCATCTCTTCTCCATTCAGCTATGGGTTGAATAGCATGACAAATAGCTTTGGTTGGCAACCAGTCTACCTCAGAAAGTAATGCCAACTTACTGCAGAAAAATCTTTTGCCTAGTCAGTTATGTCTCTTTCGAGACATGATTGCCCGAGTATCACGTATGGCATTTAACTGACTCATATTTTTTCAATGATGTTAATTTTGGCAGCTTGGAATAATATGGATAACACATTGTTTGAACTCTGGAATTTTATTTACTAATTATTTACTACTAGCAGTATAACACGGCGTTGCTCGGATGTAATGAAAGCTTTAAAACTAATCCATGGTCCTGGAGCTCAGACTCTTTGGACGTTGACACGAAAGACTAAAAAGCAATAGTTGTTTCCAGTTAAAGCGAAACAGTAGACTGAAAGAAAGATGAATGGATGTAAGTCAAATTTTGATTTCCTGGTATCGATATAAAATAAGTCTTTTTCGTCGTAAACTGAATTTTGAAGCCTAAATACGTCCTCTGAGTAAATGGTATCATGGCTGAGACTAAGAACTACAATTATACCTACTTAGGGCCAAACCTGAAGCAAAAACTAAAATAAAAGGGTTGAAAACATACAGACATATAGGCAGATAAACAGGCACACACACAAACATCTTTCCTTATATATATATATATATATATATATATATATATATATATATATATGTTATCGATTTTCTGCACTATTGTAAGAACTGCACCTTGAAACTTCTGAATTTCGTTTCTTATGTCGTTGTCTATGAGTGTATCAAATTGATTAAAATCGAACCACTCCTTCTATAACCCGATTTTTTTGATTATCGATTTTCGATATTTATCGGGGGTACCTCGACACAAAACCTAGCTAAGAACACTCGCAGACGCTTATAGTACAACTGTGTAAACCTTCAAGAAAATCGGTTCAGCCGTTTCGGAGTTTATAGGTAACGGACACACACACACACACACACACACACACACACACGCAGACACACAGACATACACACACACACATAGACAAAGTTCCATTTATAAATAAGTTTATATATATATATGAACACAATATTATATGAATATAAAAAAACATGAATATGATCCTTTTTATATATATATAAATATTTTCCATTTGTAAACGAGTTATTACGCGACCTAGGTTTCTAACGTGAGTTGTGCGTTCAGGCGATGTTCAATAACCGATTTTACTGTCTACCATTTTTTAATTTTCTTTTATTTAAATAAAAAATTTAAAAAATAAGAAATTAAAAAATAAAGAAATGGTAAACAGTTATTGCAAATCGCCTGAAGACACCACTCATGATTGAAACCTAGGTCGCGGAATAGCTTGTTTACAAATGGAAAATATTCAAAAGTTCTAGAATATAATTATATTAAACACTTTTTGATAAAAATGTGAACTGGTTTAATCTTACTATAACCAGAAACTAAGTAATTGATCAATCAATCAATCAATCAATATATATATATATTTTTTTTCTAAACATATACTGTTAAATATAAGAGATAATGAATGTCTATTATGTTTAATCACGAGCCGTTTTAAACGTCGTATTTTGGCTTTAATTTAAAAAAATACGACGTTTAGAACGGCTCGGAAAATCATTTTCTGCTTCGATACACTATATATATATATATATATATATATATATATTTAAAAGGGAATCATATTATTTTATTAACAAAACTGCATACAAAAGTATCACAACGTTTAAAATTTAAGGCGCCTTTCGATTGACGGTTATATATATATATATATATATATATATATATATATATATATAAGGTAAAAATAAGACTTACGCACATCTACTCTCTTGTTTTAATAATTAAAATGAATCTGACTTTTAGTTAGTTAATCGAGACATTACCCACAAGTAGATTTTATTGACCTTATGTCTGCCCAATTATTTGTTGGAAAAAAAAACAACTGTTTTAAAATTTCCATAAAAAATAATTTTTTTCACTAGTTACCAACCCTCACCTGACAAGGTACAATTCGTAGTATCGAAACGTAAAATCATTTGTGTAACGATGTAATATGTTTTAATTTAAATTACTTAAAATAAAAAAATCATTATATATATATATATATATATATATATATATATACTTTGTCTGAGTTGATTTTCAATCGGTGTGTAATCACGAGCAAACACGGTTGATATATATATATATATATATATATATATATATATATATATATACCCAAATGAACAAGGAACGAAGAAAATAATTATATATATATATATATATATATATATATATATATATATATACCCAAATGAACAAGGAACGAAGAAAATAATTGCAACGTTCAAAATATTAATTTAAAAGAGTGCTCAAAATAAAAATAGAGCATAGAATATTTATTATTAATTATACTTTAGAAGATGTGCAAACTAGAATCTACTACAAAATTGTACATTTTTTTCGACATTGAAAAAACAATGTCTCATGAAGTAGCTAATAATGATGGTGATGAATGTTGAAAAAATTTTTTTAAAAATGTTGTCAATAAAAAGTTTATCACTATCATTATTAAGTACCTGATGAGAGATTGTTTTTAATATCAAAACAAAAAGTACAATTTTGTAGTAGTTTGTATAAAATAATGATAATTCATAATAGTAATATATATATATATATATATATATATATATATATATATATATATATTATACTTTAGAATACCGACATTATTAACTACCTAATTAGACATTCACATTATTAATTTTCTTCTTTCATTCTTCTTTCAATGTCGAAACAAAATGTACATTGTAGTCGTTTGTAGTTAGTAAAGTATATATATATATATATATATATATATATATATATATATATATATATATTACATTTTAGAATACCATAATTATTAAATACCTAATGAGACATTGTTCTTTTAATGTCGAAACAAAATGTACAACTTTGTAGTAATTTGTAGTTTGTACATGTTGTAAAGTATATATATATATATATATATATATATATATATATATATATAAATGAGCAATTTTATGTACACTGGTATAATATAAATGTGCCCTGGTCTAATTTTATTATGACCAAAACCAAAGTAATCAATCAATCAATCAATCAATCAATCAATCAATCAATATATATATATATATATATATATATATATATATATATGGGAGGATTTCAGCGTTTAATCTTACAATATTAGTTTCTTCAGTAGATTCTAAAAGTACATAACAATAATTCCAGTGAGATAGTGTCATGTCAGTTGTAGGTCGATGCAATAATTGAATATCCAGTTTGTTGGATTATTAATTAATAAAATGATAAAATTTTGATATCAAAATGGCATTTTACTTCTTATATCTAGTGTCGAAATCAAAAAGCTGCACAAAATTTCGAACTGTAGGCTGGCTCATGTCAATCCAAACACGAGTACCTACTAAAAACAACGCATGTGCTTAACAGAAATAATATTGGATTTAGTTAAGAAATTTATTAATTCATATATATATATATATATATATATATATATATATATATATATATAGGTGTCAGTCCGTAAACAGTGAGGATAATCCAACAGGATTACCTTAATATAAAATATTAATTGGTAAATCCATATAGAGAGCTCGATGGGTGTTAACCAGAGCATATGAAGTTTATAAAGGAAAACTCAACACGTCATATCAGTTATAAACTATAGTTCATTTCACTGAGTTTAATTAGCTCATATCATCAGACCTTGCAATATATCCTCCATCTGGTATAAAATTTCTGACGGAATGAATCTTTTCTTAAAATGAAGGGAGGAATAACAATAAAAATAAATAAAAAAAAACATAAAATTACAAACAAACAAATAAATAAATGACAATAAATATAAGGGGAAAGAGGAGAAGAAAGAAAAGAAAGGAGGAAAGAGGGAAGAAGAACTGATATGACGTGTTGAACTTTCCTTTATAAACTTCAAACTATATATATATATATATATATATATATATATATATATATATATATATATATATATACTGTAATGGTTGTTACAATGTTCTTAAATTCATAGTATGACTACACAAAAAATTTCTCATGTTTCGAAGCCAGCATGAGAAATTTTTTGTGTAGTAATATTATGAATTTAAAAACATTGTAACAACCATTACAGTATATATATATATATATATATATATATATATATATAGAGAGAGAGAGAGAGAGAGAGAGAATAGGTAAAGAAACATTTGGGAAAAATGTAGTTTTAATCTTCCATTCCTTCAACGTGCTGCTTCAGTGATTTAATTAAGACGAATAATTTAAAAACTTTTTAAAATGTTTTTTAAAAGTTCACTCACACATATACTAACGTTATCGACATATACACACACTTAATTCGTCTATAGTTAAAGTACGTTTCACACGCATGATTGTCGCTTACATATATTTACATTCATAATTAACATCTAGTGTTTTTATTACACGTAGCACGCACACTTAAACAGGTATAAGGTTTTCCACTTCATTTAAATTTAATATATTCATCAACTGCAGATACGTAACACGTATTTGACCAATAAAATCTGATTCTGTGAATTTCTTTCAAAAGATTTTTTTTAATTTTTCAAAAGTTTATTTTTAAATCATTCGTCTTTAAAATATCTTTGAAGAAGGTTTTCAGTGTAAAACATATTTGGTTAAAGACAATTTTTACCTACATGTTCTTTACTTATTCTATTCATCTTTTCGGATTTCGGTCTATAGATAGATGGATAGATAGATAGATAGATAGATAGATAGATAGATAGATAGATAGATAGATAGATAAACTTTGTCTGACGATCGCAAGAGCGTGAAACCCAGGATTACAAACTCACACCTGTCTATATGAATATGTCAGCTCTATCACTGATATTGAGCGCTTTCAAATAATATATTACATAAATAATATAATATATATAACAAATTTCATATGTATATTGATATTTATAGTTATATACATACACTTTTCACACACACACACACACACACACACACACACACACACACACACACACACACACACACACACGCATATATATATATATATATATATATATATATATAGTCGTATTCCAGAGAAAAATATTTTATTCAATATATTTAAATTTTATCCGCCGGTAATTGCATTAGTTAAGATAGGATTTACTTACATATTTCTTCAAATAATCTAATATATATATATATATATATATATATATATGTAAATAAAAATATATATATTAATATATAGTCATCCCTCTTTTTTTCCGAAATGTTATATATATATATATATATATATATATATATATATATATATATATATATATATATTACATTTCGGAAAAATAAGGGATCATATGCCTTCCGATCGAAGGTTGGTGAAAAGGCGCCTAACATATTTCAAGCGTTGATACTTCTCGTTTTATTCGTCAATTTGGATCACACTTTCTTTCCTGAAATGTATTGCATCTCAGCGTGGTAATGGCAATCTATTTAAATATTTGTATACGTGTGTTTGTGGGTTTTTTGACAAGTAAATTCTATCGAACGTTCGAATTTTACGTTTTATTTAATTGCTTAAAAAATACTATAAAGTGTCATACGTGAAACACGCTTGGGCGATCATGTCTTTAAAGATACATGAGTTATCTGCATGAGATTTTTCCGCAGTAGGCTGCCATTACTTTCTGTGGAATATATCGTAATTTTTATATAAATTTTACATTGTGTATATATATATATATATATATATATATATATATATATAGAGAGAGAGAGAGAGAGAGAGAATATAATAATTTCGTTCGTGAGAATTTACGTAATGTTTGAGAGAACTTACTTATCATATACACACACACACACACACACACATATAGAAAGACATAAACACGCAAACCATCTATCTATCTATCTATCACTCTCTCTCTCTCTCTCTCTCTCTCTCTATATATATATATATATATATAGGGGGGAGTATTAGAATATTCATATTTTTAATTTATTTTTTTACATGTTAAACGTTATTTCAAACGGTTAGTCATATTTGAGAACATGCTTTTTTGTTGTTTTTTTATTACTGTGGTGTATATATATATATATATATATATATATATATATATATATATATATATATGTAATTATAGTAAATATGATAATTTCGTTCGAAAGAATTTACTTATCAAGCACACACAAGATAGACATAAACACACAAACTATCTATCTATCTATCTATCTATATATATATATATATATATATATATATATATATATGTGTGTGTGTGTGTGTGTGTGTGTGTGTGTGTGTGTGTATTAAAATTTTAAGATTTTAAATTTATTTTTTAAATGTTAAACGTTATTTCAGATGGGGAGTCATATTTGAGAACTTGCTTTTTTTTCTTTTATTAAACAGTTTATTTATTTATTTCTATCTACCAGACTGAATATTTTAGAAATCTCGTGTACCAAATATGCATACGGCGGCAGGCTTTGTCCCTGTGTTTTCTGCTGGGATAGCGTCATTAGATCTAATTTGTCTAATACAGTTCGGCGACATATTTCTAGAATATTCCGACCGGTATATGTAATTGAATAAATAAAATTTTTATTAAAAATAAATATCTTCACAAATATGTGTATGCATTAAAAATGACGTTTTTATCAAATAAAATTTCTATATATATATATATATATATATAGATTGATTGATTGATTGATTACTTAGTTTATGCTCATAATAGGGTTAGACCAGTACACATTTATATTAAAAAGTGTTGAATACAATTATATTGCAGAACTGTTGAATATTTTCTTTTTGTAAACGAGTTAATACGCGACCCTGGTTTCTACCATGAGTGGTGTCTTCAGGTGATTTTCAATAATTGTTTTTACCATTTACCGTTTTTATGTTTAACAAAAAAAAAATGTAAACGGTAAAATCAGTTATTTAAAATCGTCCGAAGACACCACTCATGGTAGAAACCTAGGTCGCGTAATAACTTGTATACAAATGGAATATATATATATATGCTTAAACACAATCTTCAGACCGGAAGATTTCGTTTAAGCACGAAACAGAATTTTACAGTTGATTGTTGAATACAGTACCCAATTTTATATTTACGCCCGAAACTCTCTCTCTCTCACTCTCTCTAAAATCCATTCCTAATACATACATACATACATACATACATACATACATATATATATACACACACACACACACACACACACACACACACATATATATATATATATATATATATATATATATATTACTGTGCAAAAGTATTAGGACAAGAACTATCTTATCTTTTATGAGGCATTAAAATAAAGTTTAAAATCACCCCTGTCCTAACACTTTTTTTCCCTAACACTACCGGTAGTGTGCAAAAGTTTAAGGACAGAGGTGATTTTCCTAAATACATTACTGAAATTTAAATAGAGGGTGAAAAGTCAAACTTTTGTAAGAATTATTTAACTAAAAAAGAAGAGGAAGGAAGTCTTCCGAATTTGAATTGGCCCTGATCTCAATCCTATTGAACATCTATGGGATATTTTGGATAAAAAAATTCATAAATCTAATGTTACTTCGCAAGACACACTTTGGGGACAAATACAAGCTGCTTGGCAGGAGATACCATTAGATATATTGAAGAAGCTTGTGATGTCAATGTCTGACAGAATGAAGGCAGTGATCAAAACAAAAGACTATGATGTTAAATATGAAATTTATTTTGTAACAAATATTTTTCTTGTTAAAGCATTTGTTGAGTAAATCAAATAAAATTACTTAAATTAAATTGTTTAGTTTCTGTCAATATACCTCATAAAAGATAAAATAGACCTTGTCCTAATACTTTTGCACAGTACTATATATATATAAACAGTGCTCGACGTAAAATAACACAACTCAAACTCTATACTACCAATAAATGTACATCTGTTTCTTACCGTTTGATACAGCTTATATCTTTTAGTAAGACTTTTTCGTCTCTAAGCCGGTTGACATTAATCTTTTTTATTTAAAATAAGAGCTATATCAACTCAAATACATGTATCCACTAAAACAGCACGTATATACTTATCAGAAATATTGTTGTTAACTTTAATTGTTAACTTTAATTTCAACTTTATCTATCTATCTATCTATTTATCTATCTATCTATCTATCTATAAATATATATATATATATATATATGCATATGTTATAAATTATGTTTTAGAACATATACATAATTTTTTAATATATCGACAATATATATTTGTTTCAACGTTGGTTGTCCAACGTTTTCGGATATATATATATATATATATATATATATATATATATATATATATATATATATATATTATAAATTATGTTTTAGAACATGTACATAATTTCTTCTATATATATCCTCTTCTCTACAATATATAGAGGAAATTATGTACATGTTCTAACATATAATTTATAATAAATATTCACAGCTCTATATAGAAAATTATATATCGAGCACTGTTTTAAATTAATATTTTGGACGGAAAAAACAAATTTTTTTCTCTTGTCATTCTATACTCACTCGGATATATATATATATATATATATATATATATATATATATATATATATATATATATATATATATATATATATATATATATAACGTAGAATATTTGGTATTTAAGTCAGGTAAATTTCGATAAGAGGATGTGCGTTGTGGCACAGTAGATATCGGCTCGGAACGAGAAACCGGGGAGTCGAGTTCGAATTCCAGTTGAATCCATTGTGTTCGTTTACGCGCAAATACCCTTGGGAAAGGTATTAATCCATCTCTTCCTTCCAGTTATGGGTTAAATAGCAGGACAGGTTGGCTGGCAACCAGTCTACTGCAGAAGGCAATGGCAACCTACTGCGGGATAATCTTTTGTCCAGTCAGTCATGTCTCTTTCGAGACATGATCGCCCAAGCATGTATCAAGTATGGCACTTAACTGACTGAAATTACGATAAAGACGAACTCGAAAGAACTCAATGTTAAATTTATTTATTTAATTTAACAGAGTAATATACTCTGAAAATTTTTTTCGATATTCTACAATTTCATTGGGTAATACGTATTTTGCAGCAAACATGTTGCTCGTCAGACCCAAAAGATACAAGCAACATTTGTGTCTGAGGAGCAACATGTTTGCTGCAGAATACGTATTACCCATGAAATTGTAGAATATCTAACATTTTTCTTGAGTACATATATATATATATATATATATATATATATAAAGAAATTTGGTTATAAACAACCGACAATTTGAAATGGATTGTTTGAACATTATTTTTTATCGATACTCGTATTTAAGTAGATATTCTGTTTTTTAATTAAACAGTATTATATATTTATATCTACTGGCCTGATTATTTACGATAAATTTTTATTATGAAAATATGTCATTCGGCAGGATTCGAACCTATGTAGATAGGGGTCGCAGGTTTATCGATAAAAAATAATGTTCAAACTATTCATTTTATATATATATATATATATATATATATTTGTGTGTGTGTGTGTGTGTGTGTGTGTGTGTGTGTGTGTGTGTGTGTGTGCTAAAAAATTACCACCTGCTTCCAAGATCATCTTCAGGGATGTGAGTTGCTGTAACAAAAATAATCGCAAATCTATTTTGTCAAAAATTTCTGTCAATTTTCTTCTTTCTTATAACGGTTGACAAATTGCTTAGCGTTCATAAGAACGTGAAAATTATCCAAAATGGAAATTTTTTTATATGTTGTAATGTCATGGTCACGCACGTGTTAAAGCCTGAAAAAACTGTTCTTTTTATAAACATTTTAGAATATTACTACAGTGTTCATAACTGATTCTATTAATTGATGACTACAGTTTATATTTTAACGAATATTGCCTCTATAATCTGTAGGTTTCTTCTGTTTTCTTAGTGTAGGATAGCTGGGAGGAGATCGACAGTACTTGGAAATGCCGAGAAATTAATAATAGAATGATCTGTCAAAGTTACAGCTCATTTCTTACATCTTTCAATTATAATACGCGAAAGATTATCCGTGAATATGAATGATTGTTATTAAAAATAAGCACACACAATGTTTGCAATGTATTAAATCTGACATTTCTTAAAGAAAATTTGCTGCCTAAATACACAAATTTTAATATATATATATATATATATATATATATATATATATATATGTACTATTAAATTGTAATGATGCTTAGTATGCAAAAATTGGGGTTTTTTCAGTAGGTTACTGGTAAAAAGGCATTTCAGGCGAGTAGATATTTTGTCATAATTTGCTCGATATCAAATTATGGGTACAGTGTAAATAGAATTGAATATATATATATACATACATACACACACACACACACATATATATATATTTAAGAGAGAGAGAAAGAGAGTGAGTATAAAACTTACTCAAAATGTTATTAGAATATAAATAATTAGTGTCAATTCTCAAATACATTAACGTCAAATCTTACACTTTATATATATATATATATATATATATATATATGGGTTCGTGAGTATGGGTGAAATGAGACATTATGAGGAATATAGAAAAACTCTTTTCATAAAATATGCCATCAAAAACTCCAATCTTTCAGTAACTGAAAAAGTGTTCCTTGAAGCTATGATTTTCCCTTAGCAGTTTATAAATATACCATCGGAACATATAACCATAACATTCAGTCAGTTAAGTGCCATACGTGATACACGCTTGGGCGATCATGTCTCGAAAGAGACATGACTGACTGGGCAGAAGATTATACCGCAGTAGGTTGTCATTGCTTTCTGCGGTAGACTGGTTGCTGACTAAGGCTATAGAACCCAATCTGTCCTGTTATTTAATTCATAACTGGAAGGAATAGACGGATTAATACCTTTCCCAAGGGTATTTGCGCGTAAGTGAATGTAATGAATTCAGCTGGAATTCGAACTCGGCTCCCCGGTTTCTCGTTCCGAGCCGATATCCAATGCACAACAACGCACATCATTGCCGTAATTCCATACATATATTCCACAATGGCGAAGCATGGATTAAATAATAAAAAAAAGCGGCACCTTTGATATACCACAGTGTTCGTTTGACGGATCCGAGATCTCCGAGTTAATGGGCCTGTATATTTTGAATAAGATCAACGGAATAACCTATATTGAAAACCACGGATTATAGCGACAGGAAGAAACAGTTGAAATTTTTAGGCTATATATTAAAAAAGAGAACATGAAAAATTTGATACTCCCAAGACATAAGGCAAGAGTCGGGTGTTCCTGCTATCCACCTAGGGGTCCTTGACAAAATCCAACGAAGATTCTGTTATGTGATCGATCCCGACTTGGCAGCTCAGATACAGTCACATTCTCACCGGCGCAATGTGTCTTCCCTATGTCTCTTCTACAAATATTTTCACGGCTTCTGCTCCGATAAACTTAACTCACTGGTGCCCCTTATATATAAAAATTTATTTGAGCCACAAGATTAGCAACTAGTTCCCACCCTTTTAGTGTGAAACCAATAAAATGTAAACGTAAATTCTACTCCAACAGCTTCTTTTCTCGCATTTTTCGCCTGTGGAATTTCCTTCCGTTTACTTGCTTCCTCGACATCTACAATCTAAAAGAATTTAAATGTGAAGTCAATAGTCATCTCCTATCTCACTAACCTGCATACTCTCTCTCATGCTCCGTTCTCCGTCCACTCCACTCTCATCAGTATTCTTATCCTTCTCTTACCCACTTCCTGACACCCCCTATAACTTGTCACTCTTTCTCATAACTTTTCTCCTATGTAACCCCCTGCAAAACAGTGGCAGTTAAATGCCTTGCTTGGGGCAATATGATTATAAAAAAAGATAAAATTTCTATACATTTATATTCCAGAAAATGTAAATAAATCTAAAAGACATGCATGTGTAGCTAATAAGTATTTCATCGACTGATTGATTCGTTTTCTAAGGCTTATCAACAAACAAAAAATTATTATGGAAATATAAAGTGTGGGATCAATTTTATACTTTTTTTTTTCAATCATATCACCCCAAACAAGGCGAAAACGCCACTGATGCGCAGGAGGCTACGTAAGAGTGAAAAGATTGGAAAAGAGAAAAACCGGAAACCACATCCTAAACAGGAAACAAGGGATGAGCCTCTTCACCTGTTCACTAGACGTGGGTGGAGTGTGAACCGGGCGATAGTTTAGTCTATCTTATCCCTCACTTTATGGTCACAGTCATTCTTCTCTTACCCACGTCCTGACACCCCTATAACCTGTCACTATTTCTCATAACTTTCCTCCTATGTAACCCACTGTAAAACAGTGGCAGTAAAATGCCTTCCTTGGGGCGATATGATAATAAACAAAATTCTACACTATTATAATGTGTATATAAATTGGGGGATCAATTCTACATGTTAATCAATATATAAGCTGATCCCTCACTTTATGTCCACAGTCATCCTTTTCTCATGCTCTTTTCTCCGTCCACTTCACTCTTATCAGTATTCTCATCCTTCTCTTACCCACTTCCTGACACCCCCTGTAACCTGTCACTCTTTCTCATAACTTTCCTCCTATGTGACCCCCTGCAAAACAGTGACAATAAAATGTTTTGCTTGGGGCGATATGATTATAAAAGAAATATAACAAAAAGGCAACATTTATTAAGAGCAACAATGAACGGAAAGTTGTGGAGAGCTATTATCGCCAACGTTCTGGAGAGACATCGGACACAGAAGGACAGGAATTAAAAAAAAGGAACATGAAATGATCTAAAGCAATTAGTGTGTATGTGTACGTGTTTATGTGTGGGAATGATAGAGACAGGCAAGAAAAGAGAAAGAGAAACAGAGTGAGAGAAAACGATCGAATCTTAAATGATGTCAAGCACTAAAGGATATCAACACATTAACCTGACACAAGAGGATTTATGTAATCAGTTGTCCGAAAAGTCGTGTTCACTTGTGTGGTCTTCGATAATACAATATCTCAAATAACAGTGGGTAAACAAAATCATGTAATATTTAATATCAAAATACACTCGTAGATAAATGTTAACATTATTTTGAATTATTTGGATGACCTCAGTTGTAAATCAGGAATGGAATTCTCCTGACGAAATCGGTAACACCACCAGCATCATCGTTGTCGTAATGACAATTTTTTTTTATTATCTTTTGGTTTTTACTATACTGCAATAAGTGCCGAGCTTGAAAAAGACCTCCAATCCGTGGTGGACTGGGGCAAGAAATGGCTCGTAAATTTTAATGCTTCCAAACCGAAGCTGCTATCAATTAAGCATCATAGACAATCGCTCCTACCTCCCATTAGCATGGAACAGTTTAGCCTCCCTGAGAGTAAAACACTACGCCTCCGTGGCCACACACTCTCAGCGGACCTCAAGTGGAATGACTATATCAAATCCATGGCTAAATTCGGTGCTATGAAAGTCGGTTCTCTGTGCAGGTCCAGCAAGTTATTTTCCCGTCTGAGTCCATCCTGCACATATATAAATCTACCATCCGCCCGTGTATTGAATACTGTTGCCACATCTTGTCGTGTGCCCTGCTATTCTCATCTGTTTTTGACAAAATACAACGGAGAAGCTGTAATGTGATCGATACCGACTTGGCAGCCCGGCTGCAGTCACTCTCTCACCGGCGTGATGTGGTTTCCCTGTGCCTCTTCTATAAATACTTTCAAGGCTTTTGCTCCGATGAATTCGATCACTGGTGTCCCCTAGGTATGAATTTGCACGAGATATTAAATTAGCACCTAGGTCCCACCCTTTTACAGTGAAACAGATAAAATGTAACCGCAATTTCTACTCTAATAGATTCTTTTCTCTCACTTCCCACCTGTGGAATTCCCTTTCATATACTTGCTTCCCCGACAGCTACAATCTCCAGGAATTTAAATGTAAGGTCAATCGTCTTATCACACTAACTCGCATCCATTCTCTCAAACTCTCTTCCCATCTTCCCTACCCCCATCGTCGGTATCCTCATCCGTCTATCTCCCTCTTCCCGACATTTTCTATAACTAACCACTCTTTTTCATCACTTCTCCCTATGTAACACCCAGGGTAACTGTGGTAGTAGAATACCTTGCTTGGGGTGAAATGATTAAAAAAAATAACGGCTGTTTTTGTGAGATTTTTTAAAAAAGGAAATGAGTCTTGTATAGTTACGTGATACCTGCCCGTCTATATGACAGCGAATGTTAAACATTCTCCTCAAAAATGAAAGAAACCTGAAGCAACAGAAATATGCAACATTTACATTATTTAGACTAGTTTTCTCATCTTTTGCCATCTGTTGCCAGATGCTATTTTCCTCATCATTTGCTATCTGTTACCATTTGTACGACGCTTCGGTCGTTGTACGCTCCGGCCTTCTTCAGGTGCTAGGAATTTCGAACCGAACCTTTTATTACAATCACTAAAGTATATCATTCTCATTCCTTGTGTAGTAATGCATCGATAGGGAAAACATGAGTTATCCCCCTCTAACCCTGCAAATTATTGTTCACCACTGCTGTAGCCTGGTATTGAACTCACAACTCTTTGGGTCAAGTCACAGGAACTAACCAACGTCTATATTCACTCGGTTATGTGTCTTTAAGGAGATAACTCATGACTACCAAAAAAGGCTTTACGCAAGGAATGAGAATGATACATCAGTCATCGTAATAAAGGGTTTGGTTCGAAACTCCTATCACCTGAGGAAGGCCGGAGCGCACAACTGCCAGAGAGCACAACGGCCGAAACTTCCTAAAAATGGCAACAAGGCTGAGAATAATAATCCGAATAATGTAAATACTGTAAATACTACCTCATCGCAGAAATATAGACAAATAGAATGATCTATTATTAAACGTCGTACAAATGGCAACAAAGATGAGGACAATAGTCCGAATAATATAAATACTGTAAATACGACCTCATCTCAGAAATATAGACAAATAGAATGATCTGTTATTAAACGTCGTACAAATGGCAACAAAGATGAGGACAATCGTCCGAATAATGTAAATACTGTAAATACTACCTCATCTCAGAAATATACACAAATAGAATGATCTATTATTAAACGTCGTACAAATGGCAACAAAGATGAGTACAATCGTCCGAATAATGTAAATACTGTAAATACGACCTCATCTCAGAAATATAGACAAATAGAATGATCTATTATTAAACGTCGTACAAATGGCAACAAAGATGAGGAAAATCGTCCGAATAATGAAAATACTGTAAATATTACGTCATCCCAGAAATAGAGACAAATAGAAATTTGATTCTACAGAAGGATGCTCAGAATACTATCGAATAAATTTGTAAGAAACGATGAGGTTTTGGAGAAAATGGAAATTTATGCTTAGCACCAGGAAGAGACAGTTGAGGTTTCTTGGATACGTAATGAAGAAGGAAGGTTTGATAGATGGAAAGAAAGACAGGGGAAAACATCGCGTGACATACTGGATGGGCTTCAGTAAATGGATAGCAAAATAGGGTTTGGGAGAAATAACATGACAAAAGTTATTAAGATCTACAAGGGACAAGAAGATGTAGAGGCCCATGATCGCCTACGTCGTGAATGGACTCGACATATAAAAGAAAGAAAATATAGAATGAGAGATAATCATTATCTGCTTCCACGTTTCGCGCAACAGAGGGATATTTTAACTAATATATTAATGCTCAATATTATTTTTTACAAAAGTTTTACACTCAGCAAGGTGATAAAGCCACTAAGACGCAAGGGATTGCTAAGAATAAAAGACGATTGGGTGAAGGAAACTGAGAAACTGTTATTGAGAAGAAAAAACAAGAATGGTATTTAAGGAAACTGCTCTGACGAAGTTAGGTTAATGGTGCCCCTCCATAAGAATTTATTCGGGCAAGCAACAAGGTTTCACCCGTTTACAGTTAGATCAACCAAATGCAGGCGACAAGTCTACTTAATCAGCTTCTTTTCTTCCCGCCTGTGGGACTTCCTTCCATATACTTGCTTTCCTGACGGCTATGACCTCCACGAAATGCAAAAAGTCAATTCCTATCTTTTATCCACTTAACTCCAGCCCTTTCTCCATCACCCTGTGTATTTAGTTCCTTTCTCTCTACCTTGGAGGTGCGTTGTGGTACAGTGGATATAAGCTCGGAACGAGAAACCGGGGAGCCGAGTTCGAATTCCAGTTGAATCCATTGTATTCACTTACGCTCAAATACCCTTGGGAAATGTATTAATCCGTTTCTTCCTTCCAGTTATGGGTTAAATAGCAGGACAGATTGGGTTCTATAGGCTTGACTGGCAACCATTCTACCGCAGAAAGCAATGGCAACCTATTGCGGGATAATATTCTGCCCAGTCAGTATTGCGGGATAATATTCTGCCCAGTCAGTCATGTCTCTTTCGGAGACATAATCGCCCAAGAGTGTATCACGGTTTCGCTTTAACTGGAAACAACTATTGCTTATAAGTCTTTCTTGCCAACGTCCAAAGAGTCTGAGCTCCAGGACCATGGATTAGCTTTAAAGTCTTCATTATACCCGAGCAACGCCGGACTATACTGCTTATATATATATATATATATATATATATATATATATATATATTAGGTGCGATTGGTAAATTGTCGCAATTATTTTATTATTTCAAATAATCTTTAGGCTGAGTCTGAGCTCTAGGTCTGTGGATTAGTTTTAAAGTTTTCATTACACCCGAGCAACGCCGGGCTATACTGCTAGTATTACATAGATGAAATCCTCTTATTCCCCCCCCCCCACTATACTAACCTACTAAACACTATAATGAAACTCAATAACGTTGAAACCATCACTGAATTCACACCCAACATTCTACCTTTTCTCGATATCTTATTAATACGCAGCAATGATAAATTAAATTTCAAAGTTTACCGAAAATCCATCAACAAAAAGGACTTAATTACTTTCTATTCTTTTTAGCACAACCGGAGAATAGATTCTGGACTAATCATAGCATTTTACCTTTGCGACCTTAGAATATACTATCATGAATATCTATCTGAAGAAGAGATATATATTGAGCAAGTATTCAACCTTTTTTACCACACACACACACACACACACACACTATATATATATATATATACATATATATAATACAAGAAATCTAAAAGTGAGCCACCACCTCTTACCCTGAAGAACCGTTGTGTGAAACCGCGGGAGGTGGTGGCTCACTTCTAGATTTCTTGTATTGTATTAAATTTGTGGCTTTATGTATCGTGTTCCTTTTGTTTCTGAGGACCAAGTTGTTTATAAATAAGTAAGTAGAAAAATACAGATAAAAAATAAATCAAATCAATATTGTCAGTGTTTTCTCACATCAGCACATAAATAAATGGAGAAACAGATAAATAAATAAATACATGAATGAATCAAGTACATATCCCAATTTGATATGATTTTATATATATAGATATATATATATATATATACAATACAAGAAATCTAGAAGTGAGCCACCACCTATCGCGGTTTCACACAACGGTTCTTCAGGGTAACAGACTCTGAAGAACCGTTGTGTGAAACCGCGGTAGGTGGTGGCTCACTTCTAGATTTCTTGTATCGTATTCTCGCTCTACTTTCGTATCGAGCACTTTAAGGTTTCGTCTTGGTTTTCTTTTCTTTCCAACGGGCACTAGACCTATTGTTCTTGTGCGTTGTTAGTCTGTCATAATTAGTGTTTGCTTACTGTAATTATATATATATATATATATATATATATATATATATATATATACACACGAATAATCTAAAGTGAGCCAAAACCTGCATAAATTTACATTTATTTGGCATAAATTTACGGAGTGCATTCTTATAGAGTCTAAGTAGTTATTATTATTATTATCATATATATATATATATATATATATATATATATATATATATTGTTAAATATAAGACAATAAATGTCTATTATGTTTAATCATGAGCCGTTCTAAACATCGTATTTTGGCTTTAATTTCAGGTGAAAATAGACAAAACTTGTCCAACATTTGGATATTTTTTTCGTTGGTTCTAAGCTTTCGGCTCACACGAGCCATCTTCAGAAAGGTTACAAGAACGTTAATATAAAAACATCCACCATCAGTTCGAGTCTGAAACATAGATCGCAACTTAACTGAAAAATAACACGACGAAGTACACGCCGAAACTTAATATATATATATATAACAATCAATGTTATAATTTATTAATAAATATTATTATTATTATTATTATTATTATTATTATTATATATATATATATACATATAGATATATATACACTACCAGCCATAATTATTAGGCAACCCCAGTTTCAAAGAAATTATGTATTTCATACTATTTTTAGTATTTATTGCCAAGCCAAGTGGATAATTCTAAATGAAAATAGAATGGTTCTTTTGTTATTTTTCCTTTGCAAAATTTTACAAGGCAGCCAGAAAGCCTTTGCTTCGATCAGCCAATAAGAAGAAGAGACTAGCATGGGGAAGAGAGCACAAAAACTGGGCACCAGAACAGTTCATTTGATGCACATATTATTGTGCAGTATTAACAAAAGAACAATTCTATTTTCATTTAGAATTATCAACTTGGCAATAAATACTAAAAATATTATGAAATAAATATTTTTTTAAAAACTGGGGTGGCCTAAAAATTATGGCCGGTAGTGTGTATATATATAGATATATAAATATATGGATGAAAACGTTATAATTTCTTGTAATTTTAAAAATTGCGCGTTCAAAAATTTTCTGCCACGTGAGTGTTCAAAGAAATACACAGTTACGTGAGCGTTCTTAAAAAAAAACGGTAAAATCAGTTATTGAAAATCGCCTGACGACACCAACACGGTAGAAACTTAGATCGTGTAATAACTCGTTTACAAATGGAATATATATATATATATATATACACTATAGTCATCCGCAGACAGATCTGTTTAGCTGTATTACAGTTCATCAGTACGGCTTAGACTCCGGTCGCTTCCTAAACCAGGATTGAAACCCGACCGAATTGGCGTCATTCGGCGATTCTACCCCTAGGCCACAAGCGTCCAGTAGAAGAGGGCTGGCTTTTTAGCGCGTATAAACACGCCCAATAGCTAAGTGCTCCAATTCATTATCGAATGAGCGGTGCGTATATATATATATATATATATATATATATATATATATATATATATATATATATATATATATATATATATATATAGCTAAAAAAAATTAGAGGATTACTTTTTAATCAGAGTATAGCAACCTATCAGTCAAACGTTTGGGATATTGATCTGGTCAGTTAAGTAGCAGAGGGGGTTGTTAATCAGTTTTAGCTGCTTTATTGTTAATGAAATCAACAACAGGCAACAATGGGACCCCCCCCCCAAACAAGAATGGTTGATGCTACTGATACTTATTTTCCCTTCCCATCTCTTTTGGCTGATTTTTTACTGACTGACTGCTGTTGTTTTTCATTTGTCTTCGATCAACATCTCTGTTGATAGCATGGTGCGGTATCTGAACGCTACAGGGTTTGCACAAGTAGTGCAACTCCTCCAGGATGGCACATCAATACGTGCCGTTGCAAGAAGGGTTGCTGTGTCTCCCAGCACAGGTTCAAGAGCATGGAGGAGATTCCAGGGGACAGGTAGAAGATCAGGGCCGTAGAAGATCACTAAACCCGCAGCAGGATCGGTAACTGCGCCTCTGTGCAAGGAGGAGCAGGATGAGCACTGCCAGAGCCCTACAAAATGAACTCCAGCAGACCACTGGTGTTAATGATTCTGACCAAACAATCAGAAACAGGCTCCATGATGGTGGCGTGAGGGCCCGCCGTTCTGTAGTGAGCCCTGTGTTCACTGCCCAGCACCGTAGAGCTCGATTGGCATTTGCCATAGATCACCAGAACTGGCAACTACGCCACTGGCGCCCTGTGCTCTTCACCGATGAGAACAGGTTCAATCTGAGCACATGCGACAGGCGTGAAAGAGTCTGGAGATGCCGTGGAGAATGTTATGCTGCCTGCAACATCATTCAGAATGACCGGTTTGTTGGTGGGTCAGTGATTCGTGTAAAATCCTTTGTAAAATAAAGACGGAAGCTGAAGATGGATCGCCTGAAATAGGCCAATACTTCCAATTTACCATGAAATAACGTGTCCGCCTTAATTTTTCTTATATTTGCTCTATATGTATTTATATACATATATATTTAGAGCTCTCTTAGAGAGTTATCCTACCACAATATGTACAGGATACTCCATTGGATTCTTCTCTACCCACACTGCATGCTGATCTATCTATCTATCTATCTATCTATCTATCTATCTATCTATCTATCTATCTATCTATGTGTGTGTGTGTGTGTGTGTGTGTGTGTGTGTGTGTGTGTTTACCCAGTAAATTTTCTTTTAGACATGTCACATTAAATAAATTGCAAACATCGTGTCTGCTTATTTTAAATAAAATCCGTTCATACTCATGGATAATCTTTCGCGTATTATAATTGAAAGATGTCATAAATGATCTGTAAAGTTGACAGATGTTATTATCATTCATTTCTCAATGTACCCAAGTACTTTCAATCTCCTTCCGAGATTATCTTCTGGGGTGTGAGTTATGGTAACAAAAAATAACCGCAAAACCGTGTTGCTAAAAATGACTGCCAATTTTTTCTGCTTCAAATATAACGGTTGATAAATTGCTTTGCATTCATTAGAACAGAAAAATTATCCAAGATAGAATTTTTTCTGATATGTTGTAATGTCACGGTCATGCATAACCCCCCCCCCCCCACAGTTTTGACGATAAAAATATGGGACCTTTATGCCAATCTTGTACCATGTTATAAATCGGGAAGCTGAGTTCGAATTTCAGTTGAATATCTTGCATTCACTTACGCGCAAATACCATTGGAAAACGTATTAATCCGTTTCTTCCCTCCATTTATGGATTAAACAACAGGACAGATTGGGTTCTATAGCCTTGACTGGCAACCATTCTACCGCAGAAATCAATGGTGACCTACTGCGGGATAATCTTCTGCTCAGTCATTCATGTCTCTTTCGAGACATGATCGCCCAAAGCGTGTATCACGTATGACACTTAACTGACTAACTGAATATAATAGTTGGAAACATGATTAAGGATTCTACTGGGTATATAGTTGGGGATTAGTTTTATATTGTTTTGAAGTTATAAACTGATCCCCGACTAATTACTGCTTAATAATATAATACATATCTTCCTCCTCTAGCGATGAGTCAAATAATAGGACAGGTTAGGTTCTATAGCCTTGGCTGGCAACCATTCTACCGCAGAAAGCAATGGCGACCTACTGCGGGATAATCTTCTGCCCAGTCAGTTATGTCTGCGAGTGTTCTTAGCTTGGTTTTGTGTCGAGATACCCCTGAAATATATCGAAAATCGATAATCGAAAATATCGTGTTATAGAAGGAGTGGTCCGATTTTAATCAAATTTGATACACTCATAGACAAAGACATAAGAAACGATATTCAGAGATTTCGAAGTTGCAGTTCTAACAATAGTGCAGAAAATCGATAATATATATATAAAAGGCAAGATGTTTGTGTGTGTCTGTTTATCTGTATTTTTTTCATCCCTTTTATTTTAGTTTTTGCTTCGGGTTTGACTCTAAGTAGGTATAATTGTAGTTCTTAGTCTGAGCCATGATACCATTTACTCAGAGGACTTTTTTAGCCTTCAAAATTCAGTTTACGACGAAAAAACTTATTTGATATCGATACCAGGAAATCAAAATTTGACTTGCATCCATTCATTTTTCTTTTAGTCTACGGTTTCGCTTTAACTGGAAACAACTATTGCTTTTTAGTCTTTCGTGCCAACGCCCAAAGAGTCTGAGCTCCAGGACCATGGATTAATTTTAAAGCTTTCATTACACCCGAGCAACGCCGGGCTATACTGCTAGTATAATATATATATATATATATATATATATATATATATATATATATATATATATATATTAGGTGTGATTGGTAAATTGTCGCAATTATTTAATTATTTCAAATATTCTTTAGGCTTAGTCTGAGCTCCAGGCCCATGGATTAGTTTTAAAGCTTTCATTACACCCGAGCAACGCCGGGCTATACTGCTAGTACATATATATATATTAGGTGTGATTGGTAAATTGTCGCAATTATTTAATTATTTCAAATATTCTTCAGGTTGGGTCTGAGCTCCTGGACCATGGATTAGTTTTAAAGCTTTCATTACACCCGAGCAACGTCGGGCTATACTGCTAGTATATATATATATATATATATATATATATATATATATATATATATATATATTAGGTGCGATTGGTAAATTGTCGCAATTATTTAATTATTTCAAATATTCTTCAGGCTGGGTCTGAGCTCCAGGACCATGGATTAGTTTTAAAGCTTTCATTACACCCGAGCAACGCCGGGCTATACTGCTAATGTCACTATAAAACTTTCTGTATTAAATAAGGTAAGTCTTTTGCCATCTCTCCTAATTCCTGTTCTGCCAACCATTTGCACAAGCGTGGCAGGCAGTTTATTCGCTGCTTTCTTCTGTCCCTGTTGCCGTTAAAATGACCCGTCAGTGTCATATTCTTCAAGGCTCATTATGCGTCAGAGAAAGTTCATCTATCTCTTTCTGGTTCTAAGGATAAGTACCTTTTTTTTGTTTTAATTTTAACTAAAACTTTCTCGTTGCTTCACATGTCCAATCGATGGTATTCCCAGCTTTTTACAACTTGAAGTATTTAACACACACTTGAAATACTGAAGACACAAAGAAACCTACTTGAATCCCGCTTTGAAGAAATGGAAGGCAGGATAAAAAAAAGACAAAAAATAACGATTAATTCTTAATTTATGATGTCAAATATATTCGTTAATTTAGGACGTTTATCATGTATCGAGGATGTGCGTTGTGGTGCAGTGGATATCGGCTCGGAACGAGAAATCGGGGAGCTGAGTTCGAATTCCAGTTGAATTCATTGCATTCACTTACTCGCAAATACCCTTGGGAAAAGTATTAATCCATCTCTTCCTTCCAGTTATGGGTTAAATAACAGGACAGATTGGGTTCTATAGCCTTGGCTGTCAACCAGTCTACCGCAGAAAGCAATGGCAACCTATTGTGGGATAATCTTCTGCCCAGTCAGTCATATCTCTTTCGAGACATGATCGCCCAAGCGTGTTTCGCGTATGGCACGTAATTAACGGACGGATCATGTATCGAGCATGTGATCAATGATGAGGTCTTGGAAGTGATGGAAACAAAAAGGAAATTAATACTGAGCATCAGGAAGGGACAGCTGAAATTTCTGGGACACGCAATGAGGAAGAAGTGCTTGGAGAATCTGATACTAACGGGCCAGATAGAGGGGAAAGCAACGGATAACATATTTGAAGGGCTTAATCAGGTGGATGACGGAACGATTATTGCATGTTGTAACAGAAGGCGTGCTCAGAGCCACCAGGGATAGGGAAACGTGGAAAGCCATGATCGCCTACGTCCTGAAGGGATAGGGCACATAGAAGAAGAAGATATATGCCAACTGTTTATAAGAATTTATAATGTGGGTATAAAATGGGGGTTCAATTCTATATTATAATCAATATATAAACTGATCCCTCATTTTGTGGCCATGCTAGTTTCTATACATTTATATTCTAGATTCATGGGCTTGAGCTAGTTGATGACAGAACAGGGTTTGCGTAGTGTAACAGGAGAAAGTGTGCTAAGAGCCACCAGGGTTAGGGAAACGTGGAAAGCCGTGATCGCCTACGTTCTGAAAGGACAAGGCACATAGAAGAAAAAGATTCCTTACTAAAGATGACAACGAAATCAAGACATGACTGAGAATATCTCGTATTACACGAAATCAAGTATTGGTAGAAAAACTAAATTTATCCAATAACCAATATTGGGCTGTCCGGAAAGTTCATGTCGATTTTTAGCAGGAACGAGAAATCGGGGAGCCGAGTTCGAATTCCAGTTTAATACTTTGCATTCACTTCCGCGCAAATACCTCTGGGAAAGGTATTAATCCGTCTCTTCTCTCCAGTTATGGGTTAAAAAACAGGATGGATTGGCTGGCAAGCAGTCTACCGCAGAAAGTAATGGCAACCTACTGTGGTATAACCTTCTGCAAAGTCACATGGCAAGCGTGTATCATGTATGGCATTTAACTGACTGACTGAATATATTCATTAATTTAGGAGGTTTAATATATTCGTTAGGTTAGGACATCTAATATATTCGTAATATATTCGTAAATTTAGGTCGAGTAATATATTTTTTAGTTTAGGACGTCTAATATATTCTTTGGATGTGCGTTGTGGTGCAGTGGATATCGGCTCGGAACTAGAAATCGGAGAGCCGAGTTCGAATTCCAGTTGAATTCATTGCTTTCACTTTCGCGCAAATACCCTTGGGAAAGGTATTAATCCGTCTCTTCCTTCCAGTTATGGAATAAATAGCAGGCCAGATTGGGTTCTATAGCCTTGGTTGGCAACCAGTCTACCGCAGAAAGCAATGGCAACCTACTGCGTGATAATCTTCTGCCCAGTCAGTCATGTCTCTTTCGAGACATGATCGCCCAAGCGTGTATCACGTATGGCACTTAACTGACTGAATATATTTAATTTAGGACGTATTATATTCATTAAATGTGCGTTGTTGTGCAGTGGATATCGGATCGGAACGAGAAATCGGGGTGCCGAGTTCGAATTACAGTTGACTTCCTTGTATTCACTTACGCACAAATATCCTTGACAAAGGTATTAATCCATCTCTTTCCTCCAGTTATGGGTTAAATAACAGGACAGATTGGGTTCTATAGCTTTGGCGGGCAACCAGTCTACCGGAGAAAGCAATGGCAACCTACTGCTGGATAATTTTCTTCCCAGTCAGTCATGTCTCTTTCAAGACATGATCGCCCAAGTGTGTATCATGCATAGCACACAAGTGACTGAATATAGTATTTAATTTAGGACGTCTAATATATTCTTTAATTTAGGACGTCTAATATATTAATTTATTCAGAATGTCTTATATATTCGTTAATTTAGGACGTCATATATATTTGTTAATTTAGGATATCTAATGTATTCTTTAATTTAAGTCGTCTAATATAACCGTTACTTTAGAACGTCTAATATATTTATAAAATTAGAACCTCTTATATATTCGTTAATTTAGAACCTCTTATATATTCGTTAATTTAGGACGTCTAATGTATTCGTTAATTTAGAACGTCTAATATATTAATTTATTCAGAATGTCATATATTCGTTAATTTAGGACGTCATATATATTTGTTAATTTAGGATATCTAATGTATTCTTTAATTTAAGTCGTCTAATATAACCGTTACTTTAGAACGTCTAATATATTTATAAAATTAGAACCTCTTATATATTCGTTAATTTAGGACGTCATATATATTCGTTAATTTAGGACGTCTTATATATTCGTTAATTTAGGACGTCTAATGTATTCGTTAATTTAGAACGTCTAATATATTAATTTATTCAGAATGTCTTATATATTCGTTAATTTAGGACGTCATATATATTTGTTAATTTAGGATATCTAATGTATTCTTTAATTTAAGTCGTCTAATATAACCGTTACTTTAGAACGTCTATTATATTTATAAAATTAGAACCTCTTATATATTCGTTAATTTAGGACGTCTTATATATTCGTTAATTTAGGACGTCTTATATATTCGTTAATTTAGGACGTCTTATATATTCGTTAATTTAGAACGTCTTATATTTTCGTTAATTTAGGACGTCTTATATATTCGTTAATTTAGGACGTCGTATATATTCGTTAATTTAGGACGTCTAATATATTCGTTAATTTAGGACGCCTTATCTATTCGTTAATTTAGAACGTCTTATATATTCGTTAATTTAGGACGTCTTATATATTCGTTAATTTAGGACGTCTTATATATTCGTTAATTTAGAACCTCTTATATATTCGTTAATTTAGGACGTCTAATATATTCGTTAATTTAGGACGCCTTATCTATTCGTTAATTTAGAACGTCTTATATATTCGTTAATTTAGGATGTCTTATATATTCGTTAATTTAGGACGTCTTATATATTCGTTAATTTAGAACCTCATATATTCGTTAATTTAGGACGTCTTATATATTCGTTAATTTAGGACGTCTTATATATTCGTTAATTTAGAACGTCTTATATATTCGTTAATTTAGGACGTCTTATATATTCGTTAATTTAGGACGTCGTATATATTCGTTAATTTAGGACGTCTAATATATTCGTTAATTTAGGACGTCTTATATATTCGTTAATTTAGAACGTCTTATATTTTCGTTAATTTAGGACGTCTTATATATTCGTTAATTTAGAACCTCTTATATATTCGTTAATTTAGGACGTCTTATATATTCGTTAATTTAGGACGTCTTATCTATTCGTTAATTTAGGACGTCTTATATATTCGTTAATTTAGAACGTCTTATATATTCGTTAATTTAGGACGTCTTATATATTCGTTAATTTAGGACGTCTTATCTATTCGTTACTTTAGGACGTCTTATATATTCGTTAATTTAGAACGTCTTATATATTCGTTAATTTAGGACGTCTAATATATTCGTTAATTTAGAACGTTTAATGTATTTGCACAGTGGTTTACATTGTGGTATAATGTTTATCGAATTGAATGAGAAATTGGAGTGCAGAGATCGAATTCCTGTCTAGGTTGTTTGTTTACTTAAGCACAAATACTCTTGGGTAAGTGTTAATCCATCTCTTCTCCCTCCAGCTATAGTTGAAATAACAGGACAGACTGGGTTCTACCGCAGAAAGAAATGGTCACCTACTGCGGAAAGATCTTCTGCTTAGACCTTCATGTCTCTTTCGAGACATGATTGTATAACGTTTGACGATTAACTAACTGACAGATTGATTGAATACATTCGTTAGTAATTTTTTGAAATCGAAGGAAAAAACAACAGTAAAAACCCGAAGTTGTGAACCGCCATACTGTGGGGTCTGCGCCGAGGCAGGTTTCATTCATATTGCTCACCTTCTGGTCTTGGTCAAAGTTCTTATGGGCGAAGAACCAGAGCGTGTCGTGCCTGTCCGGTAACTTGTCCGGCGGGTCATTTATTGACAACTAAATTTTATTTATTTATTGCTGGTAATACCTTTTTCTTTCAACAATTTATTGTTGTTTTATATAAGTATTGTGTCTAGTAATACTTTTTTTCTTTTCGAGTATCAAGATTCATTGAGTTTTTTTAAGGGCAAGTCCAACCCTGTTATTTAACCCATAACTGGAGGGAAGAGACGGATTAATACCTTTCCCAAGGGTACCAGTGCTTAAGTGAATGCAGGGTATTCAACTGGAATTCGAACTCGGCTCACCGATTTCTCTTTCCGAGCCGACATCCACTGCACCACAACGCACACCCGCCAATAAACGCTTACAGCACCTGGTATTCCCAAGCGGTCACCAGCTATTAAATGATGACAGCCATTGCCTTGCTGAGATGGGCAGATTTTTACACTAAAATCCAACTCTCTAGAGTGAGAGTTCAAATGTTAACAATGTGGTGTGTGATTTGAAAGAAAGAAAATAAACTGATGATTATATAAACACTTCTTGTGGGTTTGTGTGGCAAATCCCTATGCCACCCGCTACCCGAGTGACACAGCTGATTAATGTTACTCTCAGAATTCCGATTTATACTTTCGTATATATATATTTTTCCGTAAACTCTTCAGGGGTATTTAATATTAATATTTCTAAATTTTTGCTTTTTTATATCGTAAATTGTTCGAACGCGTGTGCGTGCGTGTGTGTTTGTTGCTGTGCATTTCTTAATTTAGGACGTCTTATATATTATTATTGTTAATTTAAGACGTTTAATATATTCATTAATTTAGAATGTCTAATATATTCTTTAATGTGGGACGACTAATGTATTCGTTAATTTAGGACGTCTAATATATTCGTTAATGTAGGACGTCTAATGTATTCGTTAATTTAGGACGTCTAATATATTCGTTGGATGTGCGTTGTGGTGCAGTGGATATCGGCTCGGAATGAGAAATCGGGTGGAGCCGAGTTCAAATTCCAGTTGAATTCAATGCATTCACTTACGCGCAAATACCCTTGGGAAAGGTATTAATCCGTCTATTGCTTCCAGTTATGGGTTAAATATCAGGACAGATTGGGTTCTATAGCCTTGGTCGGCAACCAGTCTACCGCAGAAAGCAATGGCAACCTACTGCGGGATAATCTTCTGCCCAGTCAGTCATGTCTCTTTCGAGACATGATCGCCCAAGCGTGTTTCACGTATGGCACTTAACTGACAGAATATATTCGTTAATTTAGGACGTCTAAATATGTATGTATGTGATACACGCTTTGGGCGATCATGTCTTTTTCGTGACATGTCTGACTGGGCAGAAGTTTATCCCGCTGTAGGTTGACATTTCTTTCTGCTGTAGACTGGTTGCCAACCAAGGCTACAGAACCCAATCTCTCCTGTTAGTTAACCCATAACTGAAGAGAAGAGACATATTACTACCTTTTCCAAGGGTATTTGTGCGTAAGTGAATGCAAGGAATTCAACTGGAATTCGAACTCAGTAAACAGATTTGTATTTCCGAGTCGATATCCACTGCACTACAACGCACATGTACGTTGCAGATCAGTGGATATCGACTCGGAACGAGAAATCGGGGTGCTGAGTTCGAATTTCATTTGAATTCCTTGCATTCACATCCGCACAAATACCTTTGGGAAAGGTAGTAATATGTGTCTTTCCTCTAGTTATGGGTTAAATATCAGAACAGATTGGGTTCTATAGTCTTGGCTGGGAACCGGTCTACCGCAGAATGTCATGGCAATTACTGTGGGATAATCTTTTGCCCAGTCAGTCATGTCGATTTCGCGACATGATCACCCAAGCGGGTATCTCGTATGGCACTTAACATACTGTCGAATCGAATTCCTGTTGAATTCCTTGCATTCACGTACGCACAAATACCCTTCTTCTTCTTCTTCTTCTTGTATGTGCCCTGTCCCTTCAGGACGTAGGCGATCATGGATCTCCACGTCTCCCTATCTCTTGTGGCTCTTAGTATGTTTGTTCCTGTTGCTCCTGGCAACCCCCGTTCCGTCATCCACCTGATCAGACCCTGCAAATATGTTATCCGCTGCCTTCCTCTGTCTCTCCTTCCTTCTATCTGTACAGTCAGTATCAGGTTCTCCATGCTCTCCTTCCTCATTGCATGTCCCAGGAACTTCAATTGTCTCTTCCTGATGCTCAGCATCAATTTCCTTTTTGTTGCCATTCTTTCTAACACCCTTAGGAAAAGTATTAATCTCTCTCTACCCACTAGTTATGGGTTAAATAATAGGACAGATTGGGTTCCATAGTCTTGGCTGGCAGCCAGTCTACCACAGAAAGCAATGGCAATCTTTTGCCAATCAGTCAAGTCTCTTTCGAGACATGATCCCTCAAAGCGTGTATCACGTATGGCAATTTACTGACTGAAATATGATAATCAATTTCGTTATTCTTCGTTAATTTCCGTAATATATATATATATATATATATTACCTTAGTAAGAATAATTTGCTCTATTTCCTCCTTGCAGAAATTTGTATCAAGCACATTTTTGTATATACTTCGGGAGCGGTCGTTTTCTGCTTCTTTCTGTGATATATATATATATATATATATTAATGCATGTTTCATTAAATGATATAGACAAGTTTTGTCTGTTTATTTTATGTAAATTTTTTTCACATTCACTGATAAGCTGAATCGCATTATAATTAAATGAAGAAGGAAAATTATAATATTGGTACATTATTTTTAATAATCCAATCTGAGTTTCGGCTTACATGAACCATTTTCGAAGATATCAAATTACATAATATATTATAACCAGGGACAAACGATTATGACAAACTGTTTTTGTTTGCATGGAAGATTTCCAAGCAACAACAAACTCGTGCATTTAAAAAATTTGATTGAAATCGGACCACTCCTTCTTCCACCCGATTTTTTCGATTAACCTAGCTAATAACACTCGCAGACACTTATAGTACAACTGCGTAAATTTTCAAGAAAATCGGTTCAGCCGTTTCGGAGTCTATAACACACACACACACACACACACACACACACACACACACACACACGCACACACAGATAAAGTTCCATTTATAAATAAGTTTAGATATTGAAATGTGCGGAAAATACATGCCGATTTTTAAGGGAACTTAAAACACAAAACAAAATTATGCCATTAAATATTTATTCAACTGAATATAAACATTTTGTTGCACAACTTCTCTCCATTTTGCCTTCAACTTAAAAGATTATGTCTTCCCAGAATTTCGGTTGTTTCTAGGCAAAGAACTCATTAAGGGGGTTTTCCATGTCATACAAAGAATTAAAATTTTTACTACTGATATTATTTTGCAAGAATCTTTAAACAAAAAGCTGAAGGGGCAACGTCTGATGAATATGACGGGTGGGATAACACATTCCAGCCAAGCTGCAGCAATTTTTGCTGCGTCGCCAGTGAAATAGGAGATCTGGCATTAACCTGATAGAATTCAATACGTTCCCTGTTCGCCAATTCAGGGTTTTTTTCTTTCTTGATTTGCTGCCTATAATTCGTACATTTTCAAGCAGTACTTTTTCAGAATCAATTGACTGGTTGCTTGGCTGAAGCTCACAGCACAATAATTCTTTTCGAATCCCACCAGATGCTCAGCATGGCTTTCTTTGGGTGAAGACATGCATTTGGTATGTCTAAAGTTGTCTCTTGTTGTTTACCACCAGGATCTTTTGCTGAACATGGGGCGGACCTGAAGGAGACTACCACCACCTTTAAATTTGTTGTTTTTCTTTTGTCTTTTTTTTTTTACTTTTTTTTCAGCGCAGTCTTATCGATTATTACATAAAGTTTCCGATTTTAAAAGAAAATTTGGAAAAATTACAATGGAACAGGCTTGCCTCCCAGAGAGTAAAACACTACGCCTCCTTGGCCTTACACTCTCGGCGGACCTCAAATGGAATGACTATATCGAATCCATTGCCAAATCCGCCGCTATGAAAGTCGGTTCTCTGTGCAGGGTCCGGAAGTTTTTTTCCGCCTGAATCTATCCTGCACATATATAAATCTACCATCCGCCCATGTATTGAGTACTGCTGCCACATCTGGTCGGGTGCCCCAGCTACTCTCCTCTTTTTGACAAAATACAACGGAGAATCTGTAACGTGATCGATACTGACTTGGCAGACCGGCTGCAACCACTCTCTCACCGGCGTGACGTGGCTTCCCTATGCCTTTTCTACAAATACTTTCATGGCTTCTTCTCCGATGAACTTAGATCATTGGTGCCGTCTAGGTATGAATTTACACGAGATACTAGATTTGCAACTAGGTCACACCCTTTTACAGTAAAACATAAGATGTAACCGTAATTTCTACTCCAACAGTTTCTTTTCTCGCGCTTCCCACCTGTGGAATTCCCTTGTCTGCTTTCCCGACAGCTACAATCTTTAGGAGTTTAAATGTAAGGCCAATAGACACCCCCTATCACACTAACTTGCATCTATTCTCCCAACACTCTCACCATCTACCCAACCCTCATTCTCGATATCCTTACCCGTCTATCACCCTCCTTCTGACTTTTCCTATATCTAACCATTCTTTCACACCACTAACCATCCTTTCTCACCACACTATGTAACCCCCTGAGCAATAGTGGCAGTGAAATGCCTTGCTCGGGGTGAAACGATTATTAAAAAAAAAAAAATTTAAACAATTTTAGAGGGGGGATCAGTTTCTCATAGAAAGTTATAGTATATCGATCCTCCATTTTGGAATCACTCGCGTTGAGGTCGCTTTAATTATTTATTTATTTTTTGGTGGGGTACGAGTTGTTGCTCTTGCTTTTGCCTTTTTCAAGTTTTCTTCATTATTTAGGATGGCATTTTCCTCGGAGACTCCAAGAATGGCTTTATTCAAAAATTTTGCAAAGTATTCAGTTGTTGAATATGCGCAGGTAAAAAAGTTAATTGCACAGGATCGATTTACTATAAGGTTGTATGAAAAACTGAGCCCCAACCCCAAAAATTCTAAATATTGAAACTTTTGCCATTTTTTTTTTTTTTGTCAATCGGAAAGTATAGGGTGTAATCGATAAGATTGCATTGAAAAAAAAGTTAAAAAATGATAATCAACAAATTCAACAAATTTACAGGTGGTGGTAAAGTCGTACTGGCGAGTGGTTCCAAAATGGAGGATCGATTTACTATAACGTTGTATGAAAAACTGAGCCTACCCACTTTAAAATTGTTTAAATATTGAAATGTTTTCAATTTTATTTGTCGATCGGAAAGTTTAGTGTGTAATTGATAAGATTGCACTAAATAAAGTAAAAATAAATGGTAATCAACAAATTTACAGATAGTTGTAATGTCGTACCGGTGAGTGTTCCAAAATGGAGGATCGATTTACTAAAACGTTGTATGAAAAATTGAGCCCCTCGCCTAAAAATTGTTTAAATATTGAAATTTTTTCATTTTTTTTGTCAGTCGGAAAGTATAGGGCGTAATCGATAAGACTGCGTTGAAAAAAGTGAAAAAAAAAAGAAAAAGAAAAACAACAAATTTAAAGGTGGTGGTAGTCTCCTTCAGGTCCGCCAAAAGGTGGTGGTAGTCTCCTTCAGGTCCGCCAAAAGGTGGTGGTAGTCTCCTTCGGGTCCGCCAAAAGGTGGTGGTAGTCTCCTTCAGGTCCGCCGAACATTGTTGTAAATGATCCATTTCTAATCACCCGTCACATTTTGCTTCAAAAAGGTTACATTTTCATTGCTTTTATACAGCAGATAACATAGAAATGCAATCCAAAATTTTCTTTTCACTCACATCCGCCTCCTTGGCCTCACACTCTCAGCGGACCTCAAGTGGAATGACTATATCGAATCCATTGCTAAATCCGCTGCCAAGAATGTCGGTTCATCGTGCAGGACCAGGAATTTTTTTTTCCATCTGAGTCCATCCTGCACATATATAAATCTACCATCCGCCCGTGTATTGAATACTGCTGCCACATCTGGTCGGGTGCCCCTGCTATTCACCTCGGGGTTCTTGACAAAATTCAATGGAGAATCTGCAATGTGATCGATAAGTCTTAGCAGCTCGGCTGCAGTAACTTTCTCACCGGCGTGATGTGGTTTCCCTGTGCTTCTTCTATAAATAGTTTCACGGCTTCTGCTCCGATGAACTTAGATCACCGGTGCCTTCTAGGTATGAACTTATACGAGCTACTAGATTAGCAACTAGGTCCCACCCTTTTACAGTGAAACCGATAAAGTGTAACCGCAATTTCTACTCCAACAGCTTCTTTTTACGCACTTCCAACCTGTGGAATTCCATTTCATACACTTGCTTTCACGACAGCTGCAATCTTCAGGAATTTAAATGTAAGGTCAGTAGACATCTCCTATGTCACTAACTCCCATCCATTCTCTCAAGTTCTTTTTTCCATTTACTCTACCCCCATTTTCGGTATCCTCATCCGTCTTTTCCCTCCTCCTGACATTTCCTATAACTAACCTTTCTTATCACTTTCCCTTATGTAAACCCGCTGCGCAACCTGTTTGACTGATTAATCTCGTGTTGCATTCTGATTTTCATAAACAAGCACCCCCGCAACCGGTGTGGGGAAAGAGGGGTTTTCATTTAACTCAATGTATAATTCTTACCAGCTCGAAATGAAAGCAATTACATTTAACCATTTTGACTTCCAGTAGAAGGGGAGAAAACATATTCCCTCTTTGCCTGCTCTTATTAACTGCCCTGGTAATCTAGTACACAGGGAATTGTCAAGGCCATATTTTGACCTAGAGTCACACATAATCAAAACCCACTGAAATTTATTGTAACTAGAATCACTTTGATAAATCCGTTTAAAAATAATCTTCTGCTCAGTTTACTCCGCACCTGGGTTTTTTCACTTGTTAACATTTCGGCTACTTTTCCCGACAAAAATAAGTACATTTTCCAATTTTAGAGAAATCGCTTCTTACCTTGAAAATCATTTGAAATTAATACCAGCCATTTGAAAATAGGGTTACACAGCTCTGTTAGTTAAAGCACCTTCTCCGTACACAGAACGAATATTTTTTGTAGTTTGCGAGGTATATTTGCTTTCAGTCAGTTAAAGTACCATACGTAATACCCGCTTGGGCGATCATGTCTCGAAAAAGACATGGCTGACTAGGCAGAAGATTATCTCGCAGTAGGCTGCCATTGCTTTCTGCCGGAAACTGGTTGCCAGCCAAGGCTATAGAACACAATCTGTCCTATTATTTGAGTCATAGCTAGAGGGGGTGAGATGTATTATATTATTAAGTAGTAACTAGTGGGGGATTAGTTTATTACTTTATAACAATATAAAACTGATCTCACACTTTATGCCCATCAGTCAGTTAAAGTGCCATACGTGATACACGCTTTGGCGATCATATCTCGAAAGAGACACGACTGACTGGGCAGAAGATTATCCCGCAGTAGGTTGCCATTGCTTTCTGCGGTAGACTGGTTGCCGACCAAGGTTATAGAACCCAATCTGTCCTGCTATTTAACCCATAACTGGAAGGAAGAGACGGATTAATACCTTTCCCAAGGGTATTTGCACGTAAGTGAATACAATGGATACAACTGGAATTCGAACTCGGCTCCCCGGTTTCTCGTTCCGAACCGATATCCATTGTATAAGAAGCGTTAATCATGATTCAACTATTATATTCAGTTAGTTAAGTGCTATACGTGATACACACTTTGGGAGATCATGTCTCAAAAGAGAAATGACTGACTGGGCAGAAGATTATCCCGCAGTAGGTTGACATTGCTTTCTGTGGTAGACTGATTGTCAGCCAAAGCTATAGAAGCCAATCTGTCATATTATTTAACCCATAACTGGGGGGAAGAGACGGATAAATAAATTTTCGAAGGGTAAATGAATGCAATGAATCCAACTGGAATTCGAACTCGGCTCCCCGATTTCTCGTTCCTGCTAAAAATCAACATGAACTTTCCGGACAGCCTAATATTGGATATTGGATAAATTTAGTGTTTCTACCAATACTTGATTTCGTGTAATACGAGATATTCTCAGTCATGTCTTGATTTAGTTGTCATCTTTAGTAAGGAATCTTTTTCTTCTATGCCTTGTCCTTTCAGAACGTAGGCGATCACGGCTTTCCACGTTTCCCTATCCCTGGTGGCTCTTAGCACGCTTTCTCCTGTTACACTACGCAAACCCTGTTCTGTCATCAACTAGCTCAAGCCCATAAATCTAGAATATAAATGTATAAGAAACTAGCATGGCCACAAAATGAGGGATAACTTTATATATTAATTATAATATAGAATTGATCCCCCATTTTATACCCACATTATAATTTTTTATAAACAGTTGGCACATATATATTTTTATGTGCCTTGTCCCTTCAAGACGTAGGCGATCATGGCTTTTCATATCTCCCTTTCCCTGGTGGCTCTTAGCACGCTTTTTCCTGTTACACCAGGCAGCCCCCGTTCTCTCATCCCCGCTCAAGCCATAAATCTAGAATATAGATGTATAGAAACTAGCATGGTCACAAAATTAGGGATCACTTTATGTGTTGGTTATATTATAGAATTGATCCCCCATTTTATGCCCACATTATAATTTCGTATAAACAGATGGCATATATTCTTCTATGTGCCCTGTCCCTTCAGCATGTAGACGATCATGGCTTTTCACGTCTCCCTATCCTTGGTGGCTCTTAGCACGCTTTCTCCTGTTACATCACGCAACCCTCGTTCCGTCATCCACCTGATCAGGTCTGTTCAGGTATGTTATCCACTGCTTTCTCCTGTCTCTTTTTCTCTGTATCTGGCCTGTTAGTATCAGGTTCTCCAAGCCCTTCTTCCTCACTGCATGTTCTAGGAACTTTAGTTGTCTCTTCCTGAAACAATTTGAAAGATTTTTACTCGGATATGTTTCATTGATGACCCGGGGTCATCAAGATACGAATTATATTTCGTCAGAACAAAATGTAAAAAAGCGAGGCAAAAAGCGCTTCACTTTAATCGGTTAAATTCTTGAATTTCACATTAATTTAATCTTATTTAATTAACATTATCAGTCAGTTCACTGCCATACGTGATACACGCTTGGGCGATCATGTCTCGAAAGAGATATAACAGACTGGGCAGTAGATTTTCCCGAACTAATTTGCCATTATTTTCTGCGGTAGACTGGTTACCAAACAAGACTATAGAACCTAATCTATCCTGCTATTTAACCCATAGATGGAGGGAGAAGCAACGGATTTATACCTTCCCCAAGAATATTTGTGTGTAAGTGAATGCAGCGAAATCTACTGGAATTCGAACTCGGCTATCCGAATTCTCGTTCCGAGACGATATCAACTGAACCACTACGCACAGCCGAAATAAACATTATAGAAGTTTTTTTTTCTAAGTTTATTTCTGCTTTTATTTATTTATATTTTCCCATAATTAAGCATCCTATATATATAGTCGGTTCTCTGTGTAGGGACAGGAAGTTTTTTCCGCATAAAAAATTCTGCACATATATAAATCTACAAACCGCCCGTGCATTGAATATTGCTGCCATATCTGGTCGGTTGCTTCTACTATCCATTTAGGTGGCTTTGACAAAATCCAACAGAGAATCATGGCTTCTGCTCCGAAGAACTTAGTTCACTGGTGTCCCCTGTATATAAATTTACTCCAGCCACACGATTAGCAACTAGGCCCCACCCTTATACTGTGAAACCAATAAATTGTAAAAGCAAATTCTACTCCAACGGCTTCTTTTCTCGCACTTCCCGCCTGTGGAATTCCCTTCCGTTTCCTTCCTTCCCCGACAGCTACAATCTCCAAGAATTAAATATAAAAAATAAAGTCAATATTCATCTCCTGTCTCACTAACCTGTATCTTCTCTCTCGTGCTCCCTTCTCCGTCCACTCCACTCTCATCAGTATTCTCATCCTTCTCTTACCCACTTCCTTACACCCCCTATAACCTGTCACTCTTTCTCATAACTTTCGTCCTTTGTAACCTCTTGCAAAACAGTGGCAATAAAATGCTTTGCTTGTGTCGATTTGATTATAAAAAATATAGCTTCTCAATAATAATTCCCTTACAATTAAACCATAATCAATTTTCGATTAGAGCGAACTTTAAACTATCTCTTGAAAAAGTAAGTTTAAAATTACTTATTTCGTATCTATGCTTCATTGATTACTACTTGTATTTATGAAATTGAAGGATGATCTAAACTTATTTATAAATGGAACTTTGTCAGTGTGTGTGTGTATGTGTATGTGTGTATGTGTATATGTCCGTTACGAATAATTTGAAAATTTACACAGTTGTACTGAAAGCGTCTGTAAGTGTTCTTAGCTAGGTTTTGTGTTGAGGTACCCCCGATAAATATCGAAAATCGATAATCGAAAAATCGGGTTATAGAGGGAGTGGTCCGATTTTAATCAGATTTTATGCACTCATAGACAAAGACCTAAGAAACGATATTCAGAAGTTTCAAGGTTGCAGTTCTAACAATAGTGCAGAAAATCGGTAATATATATATATATATATATATATATATATATATATATATATATATATATAAAAAAGGCAAGATGTTTGTGTGTGTGTCTGTTTATCTGTCTGTATGTCCTTTATACAAATCCACAATTTTTATCCGATTCTCACCAAACTTCACACAAATATTCTTTAGGCTTCTGGTCAGGTCATGGGCGACTTATTTTTTCCAATTTCTCCCCGATTCTGGAACTCGATACCCCGATATCCAATCAGGTCTGATCAAGATCAGGATTTCAGCCCTTTTATTGTGGTTCTTGCTGCAGAATCTGCTCTAACTTGGTAAAATTATAGTTTTTAGACTTAAACATCAGTAGATATTCTCAGGCGACTCATATTTCCCGATATCGTAAATCGACACCCCCGACATTGCTTTTTAGTCTTTCGTGCCAACGTCCAAAGAGTCTGAGCTCCAGGATCATGGATCAGTTTTAAAGCTTTCATTAAACCTGAGCAACGCCGGGCTATACTGCTAGTAATAACATAAACATTTTGACGATAAACTTCGTTTTTTTTATTAAGTTTGGGGCCTTTTAACATCATGCAAGCTGTTTTTTCAGTGAATTCGTGATGGTACCTATATTATTATTACAACTACTACGATTATTATTATTATTATTACTAATGCTACTATTCTATAATATGATTAACAAAATCTACCATCCGCCCGTGCATTGAATACTGCTGCCATATCTGGTCGGGTGCACCTGCTATCCACCTAGGCGTCCATGACAAAATCCAACGGAGAATCTGTAATGTGATCGATCCCTACTTGGCAGCTCAGATACAGTCACTTTCTCACCGGCGCAATGTGGCTTCCTTGTGTCTCTTCTACAAATACTTTCACGGCTTCTGCTCCGATGAACTTAGCTCACTGGTACCCACTGTATATGAATTTACTCGAGCCACAAGATTATCAATTAGTTCCCATCCTTTTTTTGTGAAACCAAAAAATTGTAAACGCAAATTCTACTCCAACAGCTTCTTTTCTCGCACTTCCCGCATGTGGATTTTCCTTCCGCTTACTTGCTTTCCCGACAGCTACAATCTCCAATTAATCTCTTATTTGCATCCTTTCTCTCTCATACTCTTTTCCCCGTCCACCCTACTCTCATCAGTATTCTCATCCTTCTCTTACCCACTTCCTGACACCCCCCATAACCTGTCACTCTTTCTCATAACTTTCCTCCTATATAACCTCCTGCAAAAGAGTGGCAGTAAAATGCCTTGCTTGGGGCGATATGATAAAAAAACAATTTCTATACTATAATAATGTGGATATAAAGTGGGCTATCGATTCTACATGACAATCAATATATAAACTGATCCCTCACTTTATCTTTTCTATAAATATTTCTATAGTAATTATGCGGATGTACCTCGACTTTTTGAATTTAACTACAGTAAAAGACTGGCGTTGAGACTTCATGATCTTAAGTGCAATACTAGATTGGCGGAAAGGTCTCATTCATATGCCGGTGAGCTGGCTAATTGTAACCGTAAGTTCTATGCTATTTCTTTTGCACTTCTCGCTTGCGGAACTCCCTTCCAGCTCTATGTTTTCCAGCCAAGTTTAATCTGCAAACATTTAATGCTCTACCTACTGTCATCCTCATTACTCTTTCTTCTTCCAATAATTCTTGCACACTTTGTAACCTCTTGTATCTTAGTGGCTTTACTGCCTTGCTTAGGGGGATACCGATTAAAATGTACACCCCCCCAAACATATATATATATATATATATATATATATATATATCACATTAAATAAATTGCAAACATTGTGACTTCTTATTTTTAATAAAATCAGTTCATACTCACGGATAGTCTTTCATTGAATAATGAACGCTAAGCAATTTGTCAGCAGTTATATCTGAAGCAATAAAGAAAAAATGAGTAATTTTTAACAACAGTTTGGCGCTTATTTTTTTGCTACCACAACTCACACCCAGGAAGCTGATCTTGGAAAGAGATTGAAAGTACTTGGGAACCTTGAGAAATGAATGATAATAACATCTGTCAACGTTACGGATGATTTCTGACAACCTTCAATAATAATCCGCGAAAGATTATCCATGAGGATGAAAAGTTTTTATTAAAAATAAGCAGATACAATTTTTGCAATTTATTTAATCTGACATGTCTAAAGAAAATTTGCTGGACACACACACACACACACACACACACACACACACACACACACATATATATATATATATATATATATATATGTATGTGTGTGTGTTTGTGTGTGTGCGTGAATAGCTACTGCTTTTTGTGAATGTCTACCATTCCTCCATAGGGCTCAATCGGGGTGTGAGAACGTATATATATATATAAATATATATATATAACACACACACACACACACACACATATATATATATACACACACACACATATGTATATATATATATATATATATATATATATATGTGTGTGTGTGTGTGTATGTATATATATATATGTGTGTGTGTATATATATATATATATATATATATATATATATACGTTCTCACACCCCGATTGAGCCCTGTGGAGGAATGGTAGACATTGAAAAAGCAGTAGCTATTCACGCTTTTGCGCATCGTTCATTCAGTAATGAATTTGAACATTCTCGATTACTGGCGTGTATTTACATAACACGCTAAAGTCTGCCTTTCTCTACCGAGAGCTGATAGCTCAGCGGTAAAGTCGCTGACTGATGTCAGTTCAGTCGGGTTTCGATCCCGGCTATAAGCAATCGGCTATCTAGCCGTACTGATGAGCTGTGATACAGCGAAACAGATCTGTCTGTATATTATATGATTGGCTGCAATTCTGATTTTTAAAATGCTAGTCCGTTATTTTACGTTGAGCACTGTTTGTTATAAATAAGGATTAAACGTTGTTATATCGAATTTAATATTTATCGTTTTTAGTTTAATAGTGAATTTTTTATTTTGTCAGCTATTATTTTGTTTTTTTTTTCAAAGTAGATCTTTTTCTTTCTTTTTACGCCTGTTTGGGAAAAGCCATAGCAGTTATGGCACAGTGGTCTGTCAAAATACTCGCTCACCCATTAGCTCCCCAATCAATCATTATGGCATATCAGTGACAAGAAATATTCAACGAGGTGCAGCAGGGTCTACACTAGAGTAATGGGGGATGGCTCTACCCGCCTCCACCCGGTGGAAATGACACGAACAAATTTTAATGTACGAATTATTGCCTGTTGTTCAATCTGACTTAAAGGCTATTCCTCCCCCACCAAAAAAAAAGATAAAAAAGAACACAAGAAGAAGAAAATATTCTGATGCGAGTCTGATATGAGGGTAAAATAGACTCATGCCTTTTGTAGTAGGATTAATTTGAAATGAATATAAGAATCTCATGGAGTTTAAATTCAAGTAATCAATTTCTTTCTTTCAATCGTGACAGTAATAATTATATTGTCCTTTTCATCATATTTCAATTTCTGCTATAGTCACATTACCTACCATATCTGCGGAGAAACCTAAGGCAGGTCGTGGTGTGTTGTTATGGCTACATTTTATTTGGTTTTCTATCTCCCATAACATAATTTCTCCTTAGTGTGTGAGCTGTACTTATTAAGACAATTTTTTGTATTTCTCTTAAGCTGAAATTACCAAGGATTCTTTGAATGTGTTGTTTTGTTCCTATTTTTATCATTCCAAACGCACCTCCTATAATTGGTATAATTCTTTATTATTATTATTATTATTATTCATTATAAATCGATTTCTGCTATGGTCGCACTACCTACCAATTCTGCGGGAAGACTTAAGGCAGGTCATGGTGTGTTGTTATGACTTCATTTCATGTTTCTTTCATATCTCCCCAAACATCCCTAGCGTTACATAGACAAAGTTCTCTTTAGTGTCTGGTCTGTACTTAACAAGATAACTTTTTGTATATCTCTTAAGCTGGGGTTTCCAGGGATTCTTTCAATGTGTTGTTTTGTTCCATTTTTTATCATTCCAAGTGCACCCACTATTACTGGTACGATACTTGTTTTCAATTTCCACATTTTTTCTATTTCAATTTCTAGGTCTTTATATTTTCACAGTTTTTCGAATTCCTTGGTTGCTATGTTACAATCCGCTGGACAAGCCATATCAATTAATAGGCAAGTTTTTTCTTCTTGGTTTTTAACGATAATGTCTGGCCTATTTGCTTCAAATTTTTCTGTCTGTGTAGATGGTGTATCCTATAGAATGGTGACATAATTGAAAAAATCGGGTTATAGAAGGAGTGGTCCGATTTTAATCAAATTTCATACACTCATAGACAAAGACATAAGATACGATATCCAGAAGTTTCAAGGTTGCAGTTCTTACAATAGTGCAGAAAATCAATAATATATATATATATATATAAGGCAAGATGTTTGTGTGTGTGTTTGTTTATCTGTCTGTATGTCCTTTATACAAACCCACAATTTTTATCCGATTCTCACCAAATTTCACAGAAATATTCTTTAGGCTGAGTCCATGGATTAGTTTTAAAGCTTTCATTACACTCGAGCAACGCCGGGCTATACTGCTAGTATATATATATATATATATATATATATATATATATATATATATATATATATATATATTAGGTGCGATTGGTAAATTGTCGCAATTATTTAATTATTTCAAATATTCTTCAGGCTGGGTCTGAGCTCCAGGACCATGGATTAGTTTTAAAGCTTTCATTACACCCGAGCAACGCCGGGCTATACTGCTAGTATATATATATATATATATATATATATATATACACTAGGTGCGATTGGAAAATTGTCGCAATCATTTTATTATTTCAAATATTCTTTAGGCTGAGTCTGACCTCCAGGACCACGGATTAGTTTTAAATCTTTCATTACCCCCGAGCAACGCCGGGCTATACTGCTAGATATTGTTATAACTGGCTGTATAACCCGGTATAACCCGGCATTGCTCGGGGTTATCTTAGTGGTTATGTTGAAATGTTAAGGCAAAATGCTTATTCAAAAAGCTCCAGTATAAGGTTGCCGTGATGCGAAAGTTAAAACACACGAAGTCAATATTGGTTTTTGTTGGGCGGACCTAAAGCAGACTGCCCCCACGTTTAATTTCGTTGTTTTTCTTTTCTTTTCTTTTTCTTTTTTTCTTTTTTTCAGCGCAGTTCTATCGATTACCCCCATAGCTATACGATTGACAAAGAAACATTTTGAAAAAATTTCAATATTTAAACATTTTCTGGTGGGGATCAGTTTCTCATACAACGTTATAGTAAATCGAGCCTCCATTTGGAAACCAGTCGCCGGTACGACATTCTGCCAACTGTAAATTTGTTCATTATAAAATTTTTTGGAGTTTTTTCAGTGTAATATTATCTTTTACACCTTAAACTTTACGAATGACAAAAAAAAAAAAAAAAAAAGAAAAATTGCAAAAATTTCAATATTTAAACAATTGTAGAGGGTGGGGACCAGCTTCTCATACAACCTTAAAGTGGATTGAAAATGGAGGATCGATTTACTTTAACGTTGTATGAGAAACTGACACCCGAAATTTGTTTAAATATTGTAACTAAAAAAGAATTTTTTGATAATCGGAAAGTTTAAGTAACAATCGATAGAACTGCGCTGAAAAAAGTAAAAAACAAAAAAAAAAATGAATAACAACGAAATTAAACGTGGTGGTAGTCTGCTTCAGGTCCGCCTTTTGTTGTATTTGCAAAACGGGATTCATGCTTGTTCAATTTTGCCAATAAACGGATAAGATGTATAGTACTGTGCAAAAGTATTAGGACAAGAACTATTTTATCTTTTATGAGGCATCAAAATAATTGCGACAATTTACCATTCGCACCTAGTATATATACAGTACTGTGCAAAAGTATTAGGACAAGAACTATTTTATCTTTTATGAGACATCAAAATAATTGCGACAATTTACCATTCGTAATCTAGTATATATACAGTACTGTGCAAAAGTATTAGGACAAGAACTATTTTATCTTTATGAGGCATCAAAATAATTGCGACAATTTACCATTCGCACCTAGTATATATACAGTACTGTGCAAAAGTATTAGGACAAGAACTATTTTATCTTTATGAGACATCAAAATAATTGCGACAATTTTACCAATCGCACCTAGTATATATACAGTACTGTGCAAAAGTATTAGGACAAGAACTATTTTATCTTTTATGAGACATCAAAATAATTGCGACAATTTACCATTCGCACCTAGTATATATACAGTACTGTGCAAAAGTATTAGGACAAGAACTATTTTATCTTTTATGAGGCATCAAATTAATTGCGACAATTTACCAATCGCACCTAGTATATATACAGTACTGTGCAAAAGTATTAGGACAAGAACTATTTTATCTTTTGCGAGGTGCATCAAAATAATTGCGACAATTTACCATTCGCACCTAGTATATATACAGTACTGAAAAGTATTAGGACAAGAACTATTTTATCTTATGAGGCATCAAAATAATTGCGACAATTTACCATTCGCACCTAGTATATATACAGTACTGTGTGCAAAAGTATTAGGACAAGAACTGTTTTATCTTTATGAGGCATCAAAATAATTGCGACAATTTACCATTCGCACCTAGTATGTATACAGTACTGTGCAAAAGTATTAGACAAGAACTATTTTATCTTTGCGAGACATCAAAATAATTATGACAATTTACCAATCGCACCTAGTATATATACAGTACTGTGCAAAAGTATTAGGACAAGAACTATTTTATCTTTTAAGAGACATCAAAATATCAGACAATTTACCATTCGCACCTAGTATATACAGTACTGTGCAAAAGTATTAGGACAAGAACTATTTTATCTTTTATGAGGCATCAAATTAATTGCGACAATTTACCAATCGCACCTAGTATATATACAGTACTTAAAAAGATGAGACAAGAACTATTTTATCTTTTATGAGGCATCAAATAATTGCGACAATTTACCATTCGCACCTAGTATATATACAGTACTGTGCAAAAGTATTAGGACAAGAACTATTTTATCTTTTATGAGGCATCAAAATAATTGTTATAATTTACCAATCACCTAGTATATATACAGTACTGTGCAAAAGTATTAGGACAAGAACTATTTTGATTTTTTATGAGACATCAAAATAATTGCATAATTTACCATTCGCACCTAGTATATATACAGTACCAGTGTGCAAAGATGAGATGTAACTATTTTATCTTATGAGGCATCAAAATAATTGCGACAATTTACTTTATTCAAAATTTGGGGGTATATATACACAGTACTGTGCAAAAGTATTAGGACAAGAACTATTTTATCTTTTATGAGACACTTCAAAAATAATTGCGACACTTTACCATTCGCACCTAGTATATATACAGTACTGTGCAAAAGTATTAGGACAAGAACTATTTTATCTTTTGCGAGGCATCAAAATAATTGCGACAATTTACCATTCGCACCTAGTATATATACAGCACGCAAAAGTATTAGGACAAGAACTATTTTATCTTTATGAGACATCAAAATAATTGCGACAATTTACCATTCGTACCTAGTATATATACAGTACTGAAAAAAAGTATTAGGACAAGAACTATTTTATCTTTTTATGAGACATCAAAATAATTGCGACAATTTACCATTCACACCTAGTATATATACAGCATTGTGCAAAAGTTATTAGGACAAGAACTATTTTATCTTTTATGAGACATCAAAATAATTGCGACAATTTACTATTCGCACCTAGTATATATACAGTACTGTGCAAAAGTATTAGGACAAGAACTATTTTATCTTTTATGAGACATCAAAATAATTGCGACAATTTACCATTCGCACCTAGTATATATTGTACCGTGCAAAAGTATTAGGACAAGAACTATTTTATCTTTTATGAGACATCAAAATAATTTAAAGACACTACCATTCGCACCTAGTATATATACAATTAAAAGTAAAAAAGTATTAGGACAAGAACTATTTTATCTTTTATGAGACATCAAAATAATTGCGACAATTTACCATTCGCACCTAGTATATATACACTGTGCAAGTATTAGGACAAGAACTATTTTATCTTTTATGAAGCATCAAAATAAAGTTTGAAATCACCCCCTGTCCTAACACTTTTGCACACTACCGGTAATGCGCAAAAGTATTAGAACAGGAGTGATTTTACTAAAAACCTCACTGAAATTCAAATACAGGGAGAAAAGCCAAGTTAATTGCTAATAGATATTGAAAAACAAGGTGTAAAAGAAATGTATTAAAAATTTATTTTGAAACTACTCTATTGAAAATCTATGGAATATTTTGGATAAAAAAATGATAAATCTAATGTTACTTTGCAAGACACACCTTGGGAACAAATACAAGCTGCTTGGCAGGAGATACCATTAAATACATTGAAGAAGCCTGTGATGCCAATGCCTGACAGAATGAAGGCTGTGATCAAAGCAAAAGGCTATTATGTTAAATATTAAATTTATTTTGTAACAAGTATTTTTTCTTGTTAAAGCATTTATTGAGTAAATCAAATAAAATTAATTAAATTGTTCATTTTCTGTCAACATGCCTCATAAAAGATAAAATAGTTCTTGTCCTAATACTTTTGCACAGTACTATATATATATATATATATATATATATATATATATATATATATATGTATGTACTAGGTGCGATTGGTAAATTGTTGCAATTATTTTATTATTTCAAAGCGAAAGGCTATTATACTAAATATTAAATTTATTTTGTAACAAGTATTTTTTTTGTTAAAACATTTGTTGAGTAAGTCAAATAAAATTATTTTAATTAAACTGTTTATTTTCTGTCAACATGCTTCATAAAAGATAAAATAGTTCTTGTCCTAATACATTTGAAAAGTGCTGTATGTACAATTGGAAGAACGGGGGGGGGCGTTACGGGAGCCTGAAATGTGATGCGATGTCTTTGTGACACAGATGTGGATTCATTGTCCTGTAAACCTATTTCCAGTTGACTGGTATTAATTTTTTTTTATTAATTTAAAAGTTAAGAAGCAATTTCTCTGAAAAAAGAAGAGAATGAGAAAATACATTTACTTTTGTCGAGAAAAGTAAGCGAATTGATTAAATCTGTGTAAGTGGACCGTAGGCATAATATCGTCGTCCTGTTTTGAGAATTGTATGGCCCCATGTCAATTTGGAATGGGAGAATTTCCTGTCTTCGGCCAACTCAAATTGAGTATGGATAGTCAAGCAATAGAGAGAGTAAGCCTCTCCCCGTCAGCGATGAAGGGCCAAAGACTCAGTCGAAATAGATAACTGATATTATTTTCATTTTGAGCTGATAAAACTTACACAGAGAGGGAAAATTGAATTCCCGTAGCTACCTTTACCACCCTGGTTTAGTGCCTTTTCAATAAAACCGAAGTAGAAGACGAAATCAACAGAATTGGGCTCTTGATTTTGAAGAAAACTGTCAGTCTGAAATCAGTGACGTGCAAGCCAACCGAACCAAAATACCAGCTAGCTAATTTGTATCACCTGGCTTTAGATTTGCTTATAATTGTCTACATAAATTGTATATATATATATATATATATATATTTTAATCGTATCACCCCGAGCAAGGCGTTAACGCCACTGATGTGCAGGGGACTACGTAAGAGTGAAAAGATTGGAAAAGAGAAAGCCGGAAACCACATCCTAAACAGGGAACAAGGGATGAGCCTCTTAACCTGTTCAATAGACATGGGTGGAGTGTGAACCGGGCGATAGATAGATCTATCTACTCCAATTATATATATATATATATATATATATATAATTGGAGTCTACAATATCAGTCTACACGGATGTAGACTGATATATATATATATATATATATATATATATATATATATATATATATATATATCAGTCTACATCCGTGTCGTCATCGTGTTGAACTGGTTATATTCCGTACGCTGGCAACCGGGAATCAGGGATAGTATTATATCTGGGGGTAGTGACCAGATCGGTGTTATATTTGGTGTCCTGAAATTAAATGTTGTATCTGGTGACCCTGACTGAAGAACTAACACCCTGTTGAAATCAGGCATTGTGTTTTAACTATATACCACCCTCTCACGAGCCTGGACTGACTCTAGCCAGTTAATAACAGACAATACTACTTCGGCCGGTACAGGATCAATCAAACACAACGTGGGCGGATTGGTCGAGGTTAAAGAAGGATTGGCTTGGGTGCGCCCAGGATTGTGTTATATAGTTTCTGCAACGTCGGAGAGGTTGGCACCTTGTAAAAAACGTGAAGTTGTTATGGTATATGATCGACAAGTTACCCGATTTTGGTTGAATTCGCATGAGGGGTCTCGGAGAAGAGTTCGTAAATTCTAAGCATTTCAGTGATTTCTGCCGTACCCTCTAAATCGATTCGAAAAATATTGCGTAAATCAAAGAGTCATGTCATGATCGACAAGTCACCCAATTTTGGTTGAAGCCGGAGCAAGGTTTTCGGAGGATTAGAGTTCGTTAGAATAAACACACACACACACACACACACACACACACACACACACACACACATATATATATATATATATATATATATATATATATATCCATTTCTGTTTATATACATTATTATGATTGTTGTTGTTGTTATTATTGAATTCGATATAACGACGTTCAATACTTATCAAAGATCATCAGAGAGTGTTTTGATTTTTCAATCAAACGTTGACAATCTTGCCAAGAGTATAGATAAGTGATTGAAAAAATTACGAATCTCTGAGTTGACCTTTGATAAAGAGTAAACGTTGTTATATCGAATTTAATCTTTATCGTTGTAGTTTAGAAGAAATTCAGTCGGACATTAAATTATTATTATTACGTTAAATTATATTATTTTATGCAGAGTAATTGCTAATATTAAGATCTATCTATCTATCTATCTATCTATCTATCTATCTATCTATCTATCTATCTATCTATGCCTTTTCATATCTATCTATCTATCTATCTATCTATCTATCTATCTATCTATGCCTTTTTATATCTATCTATCTATCTATCTATCTATCTATCTATCTATCTATCTATCTATCTATCTTTCAAGTAGAATCCTTGGTACTTGGTATGGTAAATTCCGCAGAAAATTAAATCCAAAGAGAACTCAACGTTAACATTTAACAGAGTATTATAATAAAGAACATTAATTGGATGTTTTTATGAAAAAACATCCAATTTATGGTTATTATATTACCCATTGGTAATATAATATTTCGCGGTTTTCTTACGATTAGAATTAATAAGAAAAACTATTCATTTTCTAGCGAAAATTCAACCCGTAATTTTTAGTTTTGAATGTCATGCAACTAAAAATAGACAACTAAAAATCCAAGTCAAGATTCAACGACTTCCTTAACTACTATTTTTGTAAATCTAAACCAAGGCCGTCGTCTCGATATAATATAGACGCTAATATTTAACACTGTTAAGTTAAGCTCTTTTCGCCTTTTTTCTTCTCTTTTTCTTTTTCACTTTTTCTTTTCTTCTTTATTTTTTACTTGACTTTTTCTAGATAATCTTGACCCATTCATCGTTGTATGAATTTGGTCTGAGGAGCGGTCGATAAGAAAAAATATTATATTACCAATGGGTTTATAAAAACATTAAACTTATGCTCTTTATATATATATATATATATATATATATATATATATATAAGCAGTATAGCCCGGCGTTGCTCGGGTGTAATGAAAGCTTTAAAACTAATCCATGGTCCTGGAGCTCGGACTCAGCCTAAAGAATATTTGTGTGAAGTTTGGTGAAAATCGGATAAAAATTGTGGATTTGTATAAAGGACATAAAGACAGATAAACAGAAACACACACACCTACATCGTGCCTTTTATATATATATATATTATAGATTTTCTGCACTATTGTAAGAACTGCAACCTTGAAACTTCTGAATATCGTTTCTTATGTCTTTGTCTATGAGTGTATCAAATTTGATTAAAATCAAACCACTCCTTCGATTTTTTCGTATATCGATTTTCGATATTTATCGGCGCTACCTCGACACAAAACCTTGCTAAGAACCCTCGCAGACGCCTATAGTACCATTGTGTAAATTTTCAAGAAAATCGGTTTAGCCGTTTCGGAGTCTATAGGTAACGGAGACACACAGACACAGACAGACACACACATACACACACAGACTAAGTTCCATTTATAAATAAGTTTAGATAGTGTTTTTTATGAAGTCACCGTTATCATGTTCTCACTCGTCAGGGCTTTGAGAATATCATGACTGTGTCCTCACGAAACTTAGAATTTGGCACGAATCTGGTCTATTAAAAAGAAAAAAATCTTTGCATGAATCTACCAATCAAATTGAAACCTAGTTTGCGGAAATAACTCAGTTATAAATTAGCATACTACCGGCCATAATAATTAGGTCATTCCAGTATTAAAAAAAAAAATTATGTAATTCATGCTATTTTTTAGTATTAATTGCCAAGTGAATAATTGTAAATGAAATAGCGACAATTTAGCCATCGCACCCTGTAGATTTGCTATTTTATATCTATATATACACTACCGGCCATAATTATTAGGCCACCCCAGTGTTTAAAAAAAAATGATGTATTTCATGCTATTTATTGCCAAGTGAATAATTGTAAATGAAAATAGAATGGTTCTTTTGTTAATACAATAAAAACCGTATATAAGAGACCCGGATATAAGAGAAAGTCGGATACAAGAAATATTTTCTCTGGTCCCAAATTAGAGTCTGTGATAATGTATATAAAATATACCAAACCCTCATATAAGAAACTCCGGATATAAGAGAACGTTTATCCGGTCTCGACAACTCTCTTATATCTGGGTTACACTGTATTATTTTGCAAAATTTTACAACGAAAATTGCGACAATTTACTCACCGCACCCTGTAGATTTGATGTATACACTACCGGTCATAATTATTAGGCGACCCAGGGTTTTAAAAATGATGAATTTCATACTATTTTTTAGTATTTATTGCCAAGTGAATAATTGTAAATGAAAATAGAACGGTTCTTTTGTTAACCCTCTAGGGCCATTCGTATCATATTAGTGGGGGATCTGTTTATTACTTCATAACAATATAGAACTGATCCCCCACTTTATGCCCAGTAGAAGCCTTAATCATATTATATTATTAACCCTCTAGGGCCATTCGTATCATATTAGTGGGGGATCTGTTTATTACTTCATAACAATATAGAACTGATCCCCCACTTTATGCCCAGTAGAAGCCTTAATCATATTATATTATTAACCCTCTAGGGCCATTCGTATCATATTAGTGGGGGATCTGTTTATTACTTCATAACAATATAGAACTGATCCCCCACTTTATGACAAGTAGAAGCCTTAATCATATTATATTATTAACCCTCTCGGGCCATTCGTATCATATTTGATACAGTATTTCCCTATAAGGAAACATTTGGTATTTCCCTATAAGGAAACATTTGGTATTCATTGACTGAGCAGTCAGTACTGCTTTCATTTGAAATTTATAAAATATTTCTCTTAAAAAATTTTTCAGGAAAATATTTCTTTCAAGGCTTGTTTTCATACTGTATCAAATATGATACGAATGGCCCTAGAGGGTTAAGTGCCATACGTGATACACGCTGGAAGATCATGTCTCTTTCGAGACATGATTGACTGGACAAAGATTCTCCTGCAGTAGGTTGCCGTTGCTTTCTGCGGTAGACTGGTCGCCAGACAAGGCTATAGAATCCAATCTGTCCTGTTATTTGACTCATAACTAGAGGGGGAAGAGATGTATTATATTATTAAGTAGTAATTAGTGGGGGATCAGTTTATTACTTCATAACAATATAGAACTGATCCCCCACTTTATGACAAGTAGAAGCCTTAATCACATTATATTATTAACCCTCTAGGGCTATTCGTATCATATTTGATACAGTATGAAAACAAGCCTTGAAAGAAATATTTTCCTGAAAAATTTTTTAAGAGAAATATTTTATAAATTTCAAATGAAAGCAGTACTGACTGCTCAGTCAATGAATACCAAATGTTTCCTTATAGGGAAATACCAAATGTTTCCTTATAGGGAAATACTGTATCAAATACGATACGAATGGCCCTAGAGGGTTAATACTGCACAATAACATGTGCATCAAATGAATTTATAAATATTTAATAATTACCTATATTGCAATTTCATCAATGAAAGAACTAAGAAAAATTAGGCTGATTCGGACGAGTTCATCTTTGCTTTGTTGCCTTGTAAAATTTTGCAAAGTGATAACAAAAGAACCATTCTATTTTTATTTGGCAATAAATACTAAAAATTGTAAGAAATACATCATTTCTTATAAAAAAACTGGGGTTGTCTAATAAGTATGGCCGGTAGTGTATATATAAATAATATATAAATGCTTTTAATTGCAAATTTACACACACACACACACACACACACACACACACACACACACACACACACACACATATATATATATATATATATATATATATAGTTTAATACCTGCATTTAATCAGACGGAAATGCATACTGGTACAGTCTGATTTAAGCAAAACGCATATATATATATATATATATATATATATATATATATATATATATATATATACCTTTACGTCTATACATGCAAATATTCATTTACAAGCACATACACACACATATGTATATATATTTGCTTTAAATAAATTCGTCATTGAGAAAAATTACTTAATGATCTGAATAATAATGTACTTCTTAAGTTTCCATATTTTTCCATTGAATTATTTTTCAAGGTAATTTTTAAATTTCCATAGATTTCTATTGATTTATTTTAGAAGGCGTTTAAGATTCAACATTTTCCTTTTATTTATTTTTCAATGTACTGCTTAAGTTTCCATAATTTTCCTATTGATGAATGTTTTAAGGCACTTCTCAAGTTTCCATATTTATCCATTGAATTATTTTTCAAGGTACTATTTAAGTTTCCATAGTTTTTCATTGAATTATTTTTGAAGGTACTTTTTTTCCATATTTTTCCTTTGACTTTTTGCAAGGTACTTTTTAAGTTCCCTTTTTTTTTCCATTGATTTTTTAAAAGTTACTCTTCACTTTTGCCTCGGATATTATTACAGATCCTTAACGAAACTTAAGGATCTATAATAATATCCGAGGCAAAAATAAAATAACAAGACAATGTGGTAAATCTATAAACGACGTGTTTCACTGAGAACGTTTTTTCCATCCGGGTCTTTTAGGTTATAATGAAAGAAAGATAAATCTGTAATCAAGGAAATATGCGTTTGAATCTCCGAAGATAAGTTGGGGACATAAATCATATCACATCTTTTGATTAGACACCAGAAAACATCTGTCTACTTGTCTGTTTGCTTTATATATATATATCTGACGCCATTTCGGTCGGGTTTCAATCCTGGGTAAAAAAAAAAAATGCAATCGGAGTCTAACCGTACTGATGAGCTGTGATACGGCGAAACAAATCTGTCTACTGATGACATTATATATATAGTGGAACCTGCCGTATGTGACCCTCTTCGTCAGCGACCACCTGTTTTTAACGGCCGTTTTTCTATGCACGGACTATTTGCTAATGTTAATTGAACCTCAGTTAACCACCTCCAGAACGCGACCAGCGACTAATATCAACGAATGAAAATCACTTATCAAGCGACCACTTAAAAAACAATCCATTTTGGTTGTACACTGCGAACTTCTAAATTAGGAGAAACTAAATGAGTAATCTATTTCATTTTGCTTTGATCTAAGTCAGGAACACTTCCTCATTGTTTTGTTATTGTAGTGTTGTATCAAACTGTTATTTCTTGTTGAAATGTGCATTGCCTGAGCTCAAACATCGGCTGTTTTGTATATGTATTGCATTTGATATATTCAAGGGATTTATAGCAGTCTCTGTACTGACTTGGATAAATTCAGGGATTGGGAAAATCACAATTATGTCCCTTTCTCAAATGTCTATCTTTTTCGTTCCTTTATTTATCTTTATTTTTTTGTGTATCTATCTACTCTATTTCTATCTGGGTATATCTATGTCTATCTCTCTGTTTCTCTACCCCCACCCACTAGTGCTGCCAGTTTTTTGTATGTTTTGTTTTGATTATTTTTTCCCATGTATTATCGCAGATTCTCTTTTGCTATCACTCACTTCTGAGAAAAAAAAAACTGAAACCGTATATGTCGCGAAATTTTCCAATCTACATATTTTAGTACAGGCACAAAAAGGAAAGCAATAACTGACTTTTTTTAAAGTTCACTTAATAAATATTTTTTGTGAATAAATATTTTAGTTTCCTGTAAATGCGTTTTTAAAATTTTAAAATGAATTATGTTGAATAAATTTCTTTAAAGTTCGGCCATCTAATTATGTTCTTATTTATTTATTACCAGATTACATGGTAAAATTCCAATATGTACATTCTGGTGAGTGGAATATAGGTTCCTGGCGTAAATAGGTCATGACTATGAGCCTTTAGTAGGTGACCACCAGCCGTATGCGACCATTTTTTATGGAAGTGGGGCGGTCGCATACGACAGGTTTCATTGTATGTACAGAATTCTTATTTATTTATTACCAGATTACGTGGTAAAATTCTAATATGTACATTCTGGTGAGTGGAATATACGTTTCTGGCGTAAATGTCAAGACTGTGAGCCTTTAGTGAGCGACCACCTGCCGTATACGACCAGTTCTGAGGGCATATGGGTGGTCGCATACGACAGGTTCAACTGTATGTACATTATAAGTGGAATATACGTTTCTGGCGTAAATAGGTCATGACTATGAGCCTTTAGTGAGCGACCACCAGCCGCATGCGACCGATTTTTGATTTATATATATATATATATATATATATATATATATATATATATATATATGGTAGCCAGTTACGCTACCATGGCTTCAACCTTTCGGTATCCTCAGATGTTATATATTAACAGATTATCCAACGTTTTTTTGAATACATACGAATTTGAGAACAGATAACAGGAAGTTTAAAATCCGTGAGAAGTTAATCAAGACTAGCGAAATAATATTGTACATATTTTTATCCGGTTTTGTACATGTCCAAAATATATTTTCTAATGTGTACACATCGAGACATTATTTCGGATCTTTCATTTAGCAACCGTTCTAGTTCAGGAAATGATATTATAACCAACTTTTCTTCTTGGCACAATCTGCAGACATCACCACCGTTGCAAGGTCTTGACTTTCTTAATATATACTCCAGGTTACATAAAGATCTTTGCTACTTTTTCCTTATAATTTTTACACCTATTTGGCTAGTTTGGTAGAATTTTTAAGGCTCTCTAGCTTCAATGTTGTTTTGTGATTATACCATCGCTTTTTAAAATTGCCTTCAGTACATCCTAGGTATATATTTCTCTGTTCATTTATATATTGAACTTCTGTTTTTTTTAAATTAGTCGGTTTTACAAACTATATCAAGCAGGCATTTATTTTTATTTCTGCAGTTAGATTTTCATGATGGTAAATTGTTGCATGTTTTATTCTATATAATTATCGTTTTGTCTCTATGTAATTTTCTAAATTTCAAGTACAGTTGTAACTTAATTGTATTTCTATTAAATATCTTCAGAGCTTTTAGGAAAGTGTCTATTAAGCAATTCGAAAAATATTTTTCCCTATTTTGGACTTTGATCCTAAATTAAAATGTGGGTTAAACCAAATAACATTTCGTTTCCTCAAATTATTCTTAATTTGGTTTTTTATTTGAGGGTAATTGCAGCTGATTTTCTTGCATTCACTTACGCGAAAATACCCTTATTAATTTGTCTCTTCACTCCAGCTATGGGTCGAAGAATAGGACGGTTTGGGTTCTATGGCCTTGGTTGGCAATCAATCTACCGTAGAGATGAATGGTAACCTACTGCCGGAAAAATCTACTGCCCAGTCAGTCATATCTCTTTCGAGACATGATCGTCCAAGCGTATAACACATATGGCACTTAACTGGCTGAAGTCGGAATTATAAATAAAGCTTCTATTGGGCATAAAATGGGGAATCAGTTTTTTATTGTTATGTAGTAATAAACTGATCCCTCTAGACTTAGTACAAATGAATATAATCTGAAACGAATACAAATAAAACTTCTGTTGGACCTAAAGTGAGGGATCTGTTTTCTATTGTTATGAAGTAATAAACTGAACCCCCTAGAATTAGTACAAATGAATGTAATCTGAAACGAATACAATCAAAACTTCTGTTGGACCTAAAGTGAGGGATCTGTTTTCTATTGTTATGAAGTAATAAACTGAACCCCCTAGAATTAGTACAAATGAATGTAATCTGAAACGAATACAATCAAAACTTCTGTTGGACCTAAAGTGAGGGATCTGTTTTCTATTGTTATGAAGTAATAAACTGAACCCCCTAGAATTAATACAAATGAATGTAATCTGAAACGAATACAAATAAAACTTCTGTTGGACCTAAAGTGAGGGATCTGTTTTCAATTGTTATGAAGTAATAAATTGAACCCCCTAGAATTAGTACAAATGAATGTAATCTGAAACGAATACAATCAAAACTTCTGTTGGACCTAAAGTGAGGGATCTGTTTTCTATTGTTATGAAGTAATCAACTGATACCCTAGTAATTACTTAACTGACTGATATGGATATAAGGTTTGAAAAGCAAGACAGATTGCGTTCAGTAGTCTTGGTTGGCAACCAGTCTACCGCATAAAGTACCGAGGGAAAATCTTCTACCAAGTCTTTCGAGACATGATCGCTCAAGCGTGTATTACGTATGCCACTTAACTGACTGACTGAATATAATAGTTGAAAACATGACTAAGGCTTCTACTGGGCATAAAGTGGGGGATGAGTTTTTTATTGTTATGAAGTAATAAACTGATCTCCTAATAATTACTACTTAATAATATAATACATCTCTCCCCCCTCTAGCTATGAGTCAAATAATAGGATAGATTGGGTTCTATAGCCTTGGCTGACAACCAGTCTACCGCAGAAAGCATTGGCAACCTACTGCGGGATAATCTTCTGCCTAGTCAGTCATGTCTCTTTCGAGACATGATCGACCAAAGCGTGTATCACGCGTGGCACTTAACTGACTAAATATAATTGTTGGAAACATGATTAAGGCTTCTACTGGGCATAAAGTGGGGGATCACTTTTATATTGTTATGAAGTAATAAACTGATCCCCCACTAATTACTACTTAATAATATAATAGATTTCTTTTCCCTTTACCTATCTCTTCCCCCTTTAGGTATGAGTCAGATAACAGGACAGATTGGGTTTTATAGCCTTGGTCGGCAACCAGTCAACTGCAGAAAGCATTGGCAACCTACTGCGGGATAATCTTCTGCCTAGTCAGTCATGTCTCTTTCGAGACATGATCGACCACAGCGTGTATCACGTATGACACTTACCTGACTTTCTTATCATCTTCACTTTTGTCTCAGATAATATTATACTTGCTAGAAACCCACATATTTTTATGATGTAATAGCTACTTGTAAATAAATGCCAAGCAAGCGAAATGTTTCCACCATATAAACCAAGTTAAACATGTCATTTGTGAATATATGTAAAAATGATATGTTTACTGAATTATAACACCTGCCTCGCGTAACACTCATTGGGTGAACATGTGTACTTAACCATGTGATGGCTATCAAATAAATACACAGAATTCCGTATATAAATTGTGACACAGAGAAAATCGTCCTGCCGTTCCCAACGGCCATCTTTTTTTTTAACATGCTAAAAGGTTTGTGATCTTTTTTATTTTTTATTTGCTTCCTTTTCTTTTCTTCCTTTTTTTTTTTTTTTTTTTTTAATGCTTTTAACTGGCATATTACAATCATAAAAATGCATATTTACATTGCTGGTGTTTGGCATAAAAAATACAAAGAAACACAATTGCCAATTTTGCATATATTTTACTTCCTATCAACTTTGTCTCTGTCCCTATCTCTTTATCTTTGTCTCTGTCTCTATCTGTCTGTCTGTCTGTCTGTCTGTCTCTCTCACTCTCTCTCTCTCTCTCTCTCTATATATATATATATATATATATATATATATTATACTCTGGCATCTACGCATTATTCATTCAGCAATGCATTAGAACACTCTCAGCTATTGGGCATGTATAATGATAATATACACGCTAAAAAGTTTGCCTCCTTCTACCGAGCGCCCGTAGCTCAGAGGTAGAATCGCCGACTGACGCCAATTCAGTCGGGTTTCAATCCTGGATAAAAAGCAATCGGCTGTCTAACTGTACTGATGAGCAGCGAAATAGATCTGTCTGCGGATATATATATATATATATATATATATATATATATATATATATATATATATATATATATGTTGTGGATTCCGGGTGATGAACCGCACAAAATAATGAACAACAAAACAGATATGGAGATAGAAAAATAAGTTATATTGAACGTAATATACAAACTTGAACGCAGGTTAGTAAATCCAGGAATACTATTAGTAAGAAATAAATATATACAAGTCTTGAAGGGAAGTCGTTGAAAATAGTATATCCGTGCATATTTTTCTAGCTGAGTGGAGCTCAAAGCTATTCTGACTTCTGATGTGGTAGTCTCTGGGCAACTTCGGTATTTCTCGGTAACTTACGTATTAGTTCCGGTACTCTCCGATAACTCTAACGGATCTCTACGATTACTCTCAAATCTCAACTCTCAACTGCTGTTCTCTCTATGGTAGGAGTATATGTATACTCAGTCGAGTCCATTATCATATACAAAGGGGAGATCCCACAACAATATGGATATATAATTTATTCTTTTGAACATTATTTTTAATCGATACTCGTGTTTGGCTTCGTTTAAACTGTGAAATCATTCGTGGTCGAGCGGTTAGGACGCATCAGATCAATTGATTGCTTTCCCTATGTTGTTAGGGATGGCAGGTTCGAAGCTAGCCGAATGACACAAATTTCTCTAACAGAATTTCTCATAATTATTTAAGCCGGTAAACTTATATATACAGGGTGGGCATAAGTTTCGCACCAAAGAATTACGTGAAGTGATGGTATTGTGAATCAACGCAAATGGCGAGCATTTTGATCATTTGTGATTGTACCAGCGTATACAACGTGTTTTTCAGTTCATTAGTTAAGCTTGGTTTTAATAATATAATGTTTATTATCAGGATTGTTTAGCGATATTAATTAAAATTAAAGTAATATATTTTTGCTTATCGTGAGTTGGCTAGCAAAAAAAAAAACAACAAAAAAACAAAAAAAAACCCTAAAGTACCCAGCCTGCTCTGCTATCGAACTCATAGCAAATTGAAAGATTCGAATTCATAGGTTTCCAAATCGTATTTTCGTGTAAATGAATGAATTGAACCAACCAACCAACATTACACACGCGAACATTTCTGCAAAATGTCCACGTTACCAACACGAACATATCTACAAAATGACCCCCTTTGCCCAGGCGAACGTATCGACAAAATTACCACCTTGCACGTGCGAACATATCTGCAGGATGGCCTCATTGCCTAACGCTATTAGCATTCTATTTGTGGTGTATATGTCCGGTAGATTTTGCTAATCACCCGAAGTCAATTGGATGACAAAAAAGGCTCATCCTTTCAGTTTACAGTTTCGTTTTAAATGGAAACAACTATTGCTTTTTAGTCTTTCGTGCCAACGTCCAAAGTGTCTGAGCTCCAGGACCATAGATTAGTTTTAAAGCTTTCATCACACCCGAGCAACGCCGAGCTATACTGGTAGTATATATATATATATATATATATATATATATATATATAGGGTGGGCCATAAGTCGCGCACCAAAGAATTACGTGAAGTGTGGAATTGTGCATCAACGCAAATGGCGAGCATTTTGAGCATTTGTGATTGTAACAGCGTGTACAACGTGTTTCTCAGTTCATTAATTAAGCTTGGGTTTAATAAAATAACATTTATTATCATCAGAATTGTTTTTAATGTTTTGGTGCGCGACTTATGGCCCACCCTGTATAAATATACGATTTAATTATCAACAGAGTTTCTACTCAAATGCATTAATCGATTAAAAATAATGTCACTTATTCCTTTTTCTCATCACTCGCCTCGTAACACCCCCCCCCCCTGCGCACCAGTGGCAGTTCTACCTTGCTTAGGGGTGAAATGATTAAAAAAAAAATCCAAAATTGTCTGGTGACCTTGGTTAAAGCCAATGGCGATTTTATTGAATAAATCTACTCTTTAGTATTTCATGATATTTTTGTGTAATTTTCGGAAGTATATCCATTAAAATGAGATGTCAGTGTTATTTTCATTTTCCCGTCACTCAGACGACAATTTATCATTCACACCCTGTACTGATTTATTTCTGTGGTTACGTGATAAAGAAAAAGACAAATGATGCTTGCGAGTATTCTCTCTCACCCAACCACTGTCATAACTCGCTCTCTTATAAAATTATAAAGAAGACACACGAGATATCTAGAAGCTTACCAAAAAGGTTCTACCCGTTTTTAAAGGAAAAAAAAGCTTCACAGTATGTGTAACTTATATTTAGTCTTCAAAGTAATCGCCATCGGCATCCAGCAGCTTCTGCCAACGTGTCTACAGCTGTTCAGTGCTCTTGCAGTAGAACTCGGGGAGTGGGGTGACGCAAAGAGGTCCGTGAGGGTTTTGCGCAAGTCTGCTTCATTGGTGAAGGGTTTCCCACGAAGATGATTATCCAGGGAGTGGAAGAAGGTGGTAATCGGATAGCGCAAGGTCAGGTGAATAAGGTGGATGGCACAAAGCCTCCCACCCAAATTGCTGTATGGTATCCCTGACCACTCGCGTGACATGCGGCCCGGCGTCGTTATGGAGGAAAAGCACACTTTTGCGATTCTCCAGTTCTGGCTCCTTCTGGCGCAATGCCTGTTGCACACGCTGCGAGTATAGATATCCAGTGACCGTTTGGCCCGTTGGTAGCAGTTCATAATGAACCACTTGACGGTCTGTCCACCAGACACAAAGCATAATCTTGCGTGGGTGCATAGACGGTCTTGCGGTGTGACAGCATCCTGAAGAGTCAACCAATATCTGGAACGCTTGGGAGTTTCGTATAAAACCCACTTTTTATCAATGGTAAGCACTCGATTGAATAAGGATGCGGTACGGTGGCGAGAAAGCAGCGATACGCAGGCTGCCACTCGTTGTCCCTTGTGGACCTCCAACAGCGTTTGCGGAACCCACTTGCATGGTTTGTACGTCTTATCTAGGCGGTGCAGGTGAAGTCTGTTTCATCGGAAACGTTGAACTGTCTTGCAAGTTCACCACACGTTAGACTACTGTCCTCTTCAATGGCCGCCTTCAGGACTCCGTCATTCAAGACCAGCGGTCGTTCACTGCGAGGCACATCATGGATAGACAAATTTCCCGACTTGAATTTTCGAAACCAACGCCTTGCAGTACGTTCATCCACAGCACTATTCCCAAACGCTTGACATATGCGGTGACTTGATGCAGTTGCTGATAAGCCCACTTTGAAGTCGTAAAGCAAACAGCCCCGAACGATATCTCTAGACACTTCCATCTTTCTCACAGCTGTCCGGCTTATAACTGATGGCCAGGCACGGTACGCGTGTTTTTTATAATGTCTGATGTTCCTACTTCCGGCTGTCCGAATTTGAAAACAATTGCTACACGCATTTCGTATATATTTCAAATTCATTCAAAGACTAATCAAAAAACGGACAGAACTTTTTTGCTTACCTTGTAGCTATTAACGGCAAATGCAAAAGAATACATTGACCGTTTTCCCAATAAGCATATTAGGAGAGGAAAGTAATGTCTTTGGGTATTGATTGCCAGTATACACATCTATATAATGCTGGTTAAGTCATGGATTTGTCAAATCATACATTTCTTTAAATCATTTCATCCGAAGAAAGGCGATAAAGCCCCAACGACGCAAGGGGTTAGCGAGAGTGAAATAGAAGTTTGTTTTTTTTTATAATCCTGTCGCTCCAAGCAAGACATTTTAGTGTCAATGTTATGCAGGGGTTACATAGAAGGAAAGTTATGAGAAAGAATGACAGGTTATAGGGGGTGTCAGGAAGTGGGTAAGAGAAGGATGAGAATACTGATGAGAGTGGAGTGGATGGAGAAAGGAGCATGAGAGAGAGGATGCAGGTTTGTGAGATAGGAGATGATTATTGTCTTTACAGTTAAAATTCTTAAAGATTGTAGCTGTCGGGGAAGCAAGTAAATGGAATGGAATTCCACAGTGCGAGAAAAGAAGCTGTTGGAGTAGAATTTGCGTTTACAATTTATCGGTTTTAGAGTAAAAGGGTGGGACCTAGTTGCTCGAGGAAATTCATATATAAAGGATACCAGTGAGCTAAGTTCATTGGAGCAGAAGCCGTGAAAGTATTTGTAGTAGAGACACAGAGAAGCCACTTTGCGTCGGCGAGAAAGCGACTGTATCCTAGCTGCCAAGTCGAGATCGATTACGTTACAGATTCTCCGTTGGCTTTTGTCAAGAGGGAACAATAAAAGAATAGGTTTTAAACTCGAGTTACTAGACTAGCAACTAGGTCCCACAGTGAAACCAATAAATTGTAACCGCAGCTTCAACTCTAAGGATTTCTTTCTCGTACTTCCCGCCTGTGGAATTCCTGTCCGTATATTTGCTTCCCCGACAGCTACAATCTCCAAGAATTTAAATGTAAGGTAAATAGTCATCTCCAATCTCACTGACTCGCATCCTTTCTCTCATGCTCTTTTTCCCGTAAATCCACTATCATCACACCGATATTATTACGCTTATCTTACCTTCTTCCTGACACCCCCTATAACCTGGCCATCTTTCTCATCACCTTCCTCCTATGCGGATATCATCGATCTAGCATGTGAGCAATGGTGAGGTGTTGGAAAGGATGGAAACGAAAAGGAAATTAATATTGAGCATCAGGAAGAGACAACTAAACTTCCTGGGATATGCAGTGAGGAAGGAGGGTTTGGAGAAACTGATACTAACAGAGGGGAAAAGAGACAGGGGAAAGCAGCGGATAACATATTTGAAGGGCCTGAGCAGGTGGATGACAGAACGGGGGTTGCATGGTGTAACAGGAGAAATAGTGCTAAGAGCCACCAGGGATAAGGAAACGTGGAAAGCCATGGTCGCCTATGTCCTGAAAGGACAAGGCGCATAGAAAAAAAAGAAGTTCAAATGAGCTCACTACTTTGATACCTGAACCGCATAAAATTAAAACGTCCTAGAACATTGGCAATTAGATCTCAACGTTTTAATGTTGAAATAGCGAGAATGTAACCCTAAATCTAAACTTATAAATGGAACTTTGTCTGTGTGTGTGTGTGTTTGTGTGTGTGTGTGTTTGTGTGTGTGTGTGTTTGTGTGTGTGTGTCTCTGTGTGTGTGTTTGTGTGTCTGTGTGTGTGTGTTTGTGTGTGTGTGTTTGTGTGTGTCTGTGTGTGTGTGTTTGTATGTGTGTTTGTGTGTCTGTGTGTGTGTGTTTGTGTGTGTGTGTTTGTGTGTGTGTGTGTGTTTGTGTGTGTGTGTTTGTGTGTGTCTGTGTGTGTGTTTGTGTGCGTGTTTGTGTGTCTGTGTGTATGTCTCTGTGTGTGTGTGTGTGTGTTTGTGTGTGTGTGTCTGTGTGTGTGTCTGTGTGTGTGTGTGTGGTTGTGTGTCTGTGTGCGTGTGTTTGTGTGTGTGTGTGTGTCTGTGTGTGTGTGTGTTTGTGTGTGTGTGCCAGTTGCCTATAGACTCCGAAACGGCTAAACCGATTTTCTTGAAAAATTACATAGTTGTACTATAAGCGTCTGCGAGTGTTCTTAGCTAGATTTTGTGTCGAGGTACCCCCTAATAAATATAGAAAATCGATAAACGAAAAAATCGGGTTATAGAAGTGGTCCGATTTTAATCAAATACACTCATAGACAAAGACATAAGAAACGATATTCAGAAGTTTCAATGTTGCAGTTCTTACAATAGTGCAGAAAATCGATAATTTATATATATATATAAGTCAAGATGTTTGTGTGTGTGTCTTTTTATCTGCCTGTATTTTCTTTTTTGCCCTTTTATTTTAGCTTTTGCTTCGGGTTTGGCTCTAAGTAGGTATAATTGTAGTTCTTAATCTCAGCCATGATACCATTTACTCAGAGGACTTATTTAGCCTTCAAAATTCAGTTTACGACGAAAAAGACTTATTTGATATCAATACCAGGAAATCAAAATTTGACTTACATCCATTAATTTTTCTTTTAGTCTACGGTTTCGCTTTAACTGAAAACAACTATTGCTTTTTAGTCTTTCGTACCAATGTCCAAAAAGTCTGAGCTCCAGGACCATGGACCAACGCCGGGCTATATTGCTAGTTCTATTATAAGAGTTTATTTTCTCTCCCTTCTCTGTGGAACTCTTTTTTTGTCCTTGCTTCCCTGCACTCTACGTTCTTCAAACATCTAAATGCAATGTCATTCGCTATTTAAAACTGTTTTTTTTTCATTTTAATCATTTGACCCCAATCAAGGCATTTGTACTGCCACTTGTGCGCAGGGGAGTAGAACGCAATTGTCATAAAAATACTTTTTAAAAAAAACGAAACTACAGTCTACATTTGTTTAAATTTGTTTGTCAGCAACATTTTTTTAAATCATTTCATCTGAAAGCAAAAAACGTTCGAAAAAAATATGAATAAAAAAAAATGAAAAAATAACCCATAAACTTTATCCCTTACCGAATCGACCCAAAAATTTAATCAGTTTGTCCCAGTCATTAGGCCAATCATCCCTGGAAATTTCATCCGAATCCATCCAGTGGGTTTTGAGATATTATGACTAATGTCAGACAGACAGCTAATCAAACTAACAGATAAACGCGACCAAATACAGTACCTCCGCCTTAACCTCTGATACGGGATAAAAAAGAAAAAAAAAGCGGGTCGGTTAGGCACAGGAGTAACTGTCTTGGATTAATATAAAAAAAACTGTAGAGAACAATGAACCTGTACGTCCTGAAGAGACGTGACACATTGACAGAAGCTAATATTTTTTTTAATAACAGCAATAATTCTTTCTAGAAAATTTCGCAATTAATTAATTTAAATTAATCATGATTCATTTTAAAGTTGCATTTCTTTAAAACGTTTTCCACTTCATTCTTCTGGTTTCTGAAAGAAAGTCTTTGTTCTTGTCGAATTGTGTCTGAGCAATAAGCATTATTTATTTTATTTGGTACCTTTGTTATCAGGGAAGTGTGGTTCTTCGATAGGGTCCCAAAGATGGATGTGTCTCGCGTCCGACCTGAGGAATATCGAAGACCGACGGCTTGTCATTGCTACGCGCCCTTGAAGATTGAAGATTGTCAGGCTGGGAGAGAAAAAATGTAAGGTGAATAAAAAGAAAAAGAACGAATAGAGAAATCGCCATTACTCGAGGCATTGATTAGATTAAATAAGGAATCGCCGGTGAGAAGTGGGACAGTTTGAGACGAGGCGGTGCCTACCGGTTGCACCGGCTGACATAAAACACTTGATAGATCTACCTTTTTTGCCCGGTCAACCTGGTGTCATAGAAGCACACACACAGATGCACGCGTGCGCAAACAATATACTTTAAGGAGCGAACACATTTTCGTGTATTCTAATGAATGAATATACACATATGTACGGACATATCACTTAGATCACTGGTGCCCCCTAAATACGAATTTGCACGAGATACTAGATTAGCAACTAGATCCCACCCTTTTACAGTGAAACCGATAAAATGCAACCGCAACTTCTACTCCAACAGTTTCTTTCCTCGCACTTCCCGACTGTGGAATTCCCTTCCACACGATTGCTTCCCCGACGGCTACAATCTCCAGGAGTTTAAATGTAAGGTCAATAGACACCTCCTAACACACTAACCTGCTCCCATTTTATCAAACACTCTTCCCATCTGCCTAACCCTCATCCTCGCTATCCTTACTCATCTGTCACCTTCCTCCTGACATTCCCTATGTCTAACCACTCCGTTTCTTTACCTTCCCCTATGTAGCCCCATGCGCAATAGTGGCAGTGGAATGCCTTGCTTGGGGTGAGATGATTAAAAAAAAAACAAAAAAAAACATATTATATACCTACACACACAGCAGCAATTTAGGCACCTACAGTAAAATAATATAGCTTTTTTTTTTTTTAATCGTGTCACCCCAAGCAAGGCATTCTACTGCCACTATAGCGCAGGGGGTTCCATAGAGCGATTGGATATGGGAAATGTCAGAAGGAGGGTGGTAGACGAATTAGGATGTACATAGGGAGAGAGTGGGAGAGAGTGGGTGTGAGTTAGTGTGTTAGGAGATGTCTATTGACCTTACATTTAAACTCCTGGAGGTTGTAGCCGTCGGGGAAGCAAGCATGCGGTAGGGAATTCCACAGGCTGGAAGTGCGAGGAAAGAAGCTGTTGGAGTAGAAATTGCGGTTACATTTCATCGGTTTCACTGTAAAAAGGTGGGACCTAGTTGCCAATCTAGTATCTCGTGCAAATTCACATCTACGGGGCACTAGTGATTTAAGTTCGTCAGAGCAGAAGCCATGAAAGTATTTTATAGAAGAGGCACAGGGAAGCCACGTCACGCCGGTGAGAGAGATACTGCAGGCGGTCAGCCAATTTGGTATCAACCACATTATAGATTCTTCGCTGTATTTTGTCAAGAATCCCGAGGAGAATAGAAGGAGCACCCGACCAGATGTGGCAGCAGTACTCAATACACGGGCGGATGGTAGATTTATATAATTGCAGGATAGATTCAGGCAGAAAGAATTTACGGGCTCTGCACAGGGAACCGACTTTCATAGCTGCGGATTTAGCAATGAATTCGACGTAGTCATTCCATTTGAGGTCCGCTGAGAGTGTCAGGCCAAGCAAGCGTAGTGTTTTATTCTCTGGGAGGCAAGCCTGTTCCATGCTAATGGGAGGGAGGTGCGTTTGTCTGTGGTGGTTAATTGACAGCAGCTTCCCTGCAAGGAAACATTTAGCATTCATTGTCTCTTCCTGATGCTCTGTATTAATTTCCTTTTCGTTTCCATCCTTTCCAAAACCTCATCATTGCTCACATGCTCGATCCATGATATCCGCAGCATCCTTTTGTAGAACCACATTTCAGTTGCTTCAAGTTTTTCCTTCATCTTCGAAGATATTATCCGCAGTGAATGTCCCAGGAACTTTAGCTGTCTCTTCCTGATGCTCAGTATTAATTTCCTTTTCGTTTCCATCCTTTCCAAAACCTCATCATTGCTCACATGCTCGGTCCATGATATTCGTAGCATCCTACTGTAGAACGCATTTTTTATAAAAATAAACCAATAATGCTTATTCAGCCAATAATGCTTTCGGTTGAAATTTACGTAACCATTCACTATTCTTTTCTTGAAATATAAGATTAGGAAGGAAATCTCCGTCAATACTGGAAAGAGCGATAACAGCTACTAGATTTAAAAAAAAACTATTATTTCAAAAGGTTGTTTTTTCCATTGACACCGCTAATTTTTTTAAGTACGTTCACATCTTCAGCAATGTTTATTTACAAGATTATTAATATATATATATATATATATACTTTTTTAGAAATATTTCGCACTCTGTAAACCTAAGTCTGACGAATGCCGACATCATAATGGTATCGTATTAGATAGATAGATAGATAGATAGATAGATAGATAGATAGATAGATGCAGACCGTAGATTAGATAGATAGATAGATAGATAGATAGATAGATAGATAGATGCAGACCGTATTAGATAGATAGATAGATAGATAGATAGATAGATAGATAGATAGATGCAGACCGTATTAGATAGATAGATAGATAGATAGATAGATAGATAGATAGATAGATAGATAGATAGATGCAGATCATATTAGATAGATAGATAGATAGATAGATAGATAGATAGATAGATAGATAGATAGATAGATAGATATGAGTTGCATGTTTGAACTTACATTCAATAAGATGATAACAATGTTAACAATGACCGACAAGGAATATTTCCTTTATTTTTTAATCAAATTTTCCAGTATTTTCACGTTTTCTTTTTGCTGGAGATAAAAAATGGAAAAAATAGTTCATAACTTTAACTTTTCAAGCACTCACTGGCCATTTCCCAGGATTTTTTCCCGATGTTTTTATTTTATCTTCATGTTTTGACTGTAACATAATTTTTGTGTTTTTGAAAAGGAGAGTTCTTTAAAAGCTATCACGACTGGAGGATTGCGTCTGCGTCTGTATATTTTTATAGAAAGACGCTTACGCTTTGATGGTGTTTTTATTGATCATTTTTAGTATTCTTAAATTTTTCCGTTTAGTGGTGGTGGGTGATAAGAATGTGTCCATCATCCCGACTGCTTTCGGCCACTTTTCATCCATTTTCAAAAGGTCTGTTGTTAATTTTTGCTAATTACTCTTTTCGCTTATCTTTTCATATGTAATTGTGTGATGCATATTATGTGATAGTAGTAACTAGGCGAAAATCATTTCTTTTAATCATATCACACCGAGCAAGGCGGTAAAGCCACTAAGGTGCAGTGAGGGCTACTTAAAAGTAAAAATATTAAGAGCTTACATAAGAGTAAAATGATTGGATAGGAGGAGAGTGAAGAGAAAGACGAACCAATTAGAAAGGAGGTGTGATAACAGTTGCAACGGTGAAGAGAAAGGAAAGGATATACAGGGTGATGAAGAAAGAACTAGAGTCAAGTGGTTAAGAGATGAGTATTGACATTGCATTTAAATTCCTGGAGGTTGTAGCCATCAGGAAAGCAAGAATATGGAAGCGAGTTCCACAGGTGCGAAGTTTTTTTTTTTTTTTTAATCATTTCACCCCGAGCAAGGCGGAAACGCCACTGATGTGCAGGGGTTACATAAATGTAAAAAGATTAATTAGAAAAGAGTGAGGAGTACAAGCTAGTTAGAAAGGAACAATAGAAAGCTGAGAAAGAAGGTGCGATGACAGATACATAGGAGGAGAGAAAGGGAAGGTTATACAGGGGAGGGGAGAGAGCTAGAGGCCAGTGGTTAGTAGATGAGTATTAACTTTGCGTTTAAATTTCTGGAGGTTGTAGCCGTCAGGAAAGCAAGAATACGGGAGTGAGTTCCACAGGCGGGAAGTGCGAGAGAGGAAGCTGCAGGAGTAGAATTGTTGGACCCAGTTGCCAGTCTGGTTGCACGGGTAAACACTTGTTGAGGAGGCATCAGTGACTTAAGCTCATCCGAGCAGAAGCCATGAAAATATTTATAGAAGAGACAGAGGGAGGCCACATTTCGGCGATGGGAAAGTGGCTGCAGTCGAGTCGCCAGATCAGTACCTATCACATTACAGACTCTCCTATGGAGCTTGTCAAGAACACTGAGGAGAACGGCAGGGGCACCTGACCTAAATGGCAGCAGTATTCCATGCACGGACGGAGTGTGAGAAAAGAATCTGTAGGAGTAGAATTGTCATCTGCATTTGGTTGATCTAACTGTGAATGGGTGAGATCCAGTTGCCAGTCTGGTTGCACAAGTAAACACCTGTTGCAGAGGCACCAATGACTTAAATTCGTTGGAGCAGAAGCCATGAAAGTATTTATAGAACAGATAGAGGGAAGTCACATCCCGTCGATGGGGAAGTGGCTGTAGTCGAGCCGCCAAGTCGGGACCTATCACATTACTGATTCTCCTTTGGAGCCTGTCGATAACACTGAGATGAACAGCAGGAGCGCCTGACCATATATGACAGCAATACTCCATGCACGGACGAATGGTTGATTTGTATATATGCAGGATGGATTCAGACGGGAAAAACATTCTGGCCCGACACAGTGACCCAAACTTCTTAGCAGTGGATTTAGCTATGGAATCAATGTAGTGCTTCCATTTGAGATCAGAAGAGAGGGTAAGGCCGAGAAGGCGCAGTGTATTGCTCTCAGGGAGACTCGCTTGGTCCATGCTTATGGGAGACAGGAGAGGTTGCCTGTGATGATTGACAGACAACAGCTTTGTCTTAGACGCATTAAATTTGACAAGATGTCAGAAATACGTAGCAAGACAGAAGTGCAACAATTCTTCAGTATGATGGCATACATATCTCGATTCATCAAGGACTTCAGCTCCCAAACTGCCATGTTGCGTGACCTGTTACACAAGAACTCTGATTTTCAATGGTCGACACATCAGAAATTGTTCAAAGACCTAAAGATTGAAAATCTGAAACATCCCTGCTCTGCTATTTTGACCCAAAACTTCCAATATACATGCAGTGCGACGCGAGTATACGGACAATAGGTGCTTTTCTGCTACAACCGGATTCAACTGGCAATCTATCGCCTGTCGCGTATTTTTTCATAATCATATTGCCTCAAGCAAGATATTTTACTACCACTGTTGTGCAGGTGGTTCTGGTCGGGTGCCCCTGCTGTTCTCCTCGGGGTTCTTGACAAAGTACAACGGAGAGTCTGAACACTGAGATGAAGAGCAGGGGCGCCTGACCATATATGACAGCAGTACTCCATGCACGGTCGAATGGTTGATTTGTAAATATGCAGGATGGATTCAGGCGGGAAAAACAACCTGGCCCGACACAGTGACCCAACCTACCTAGCAGTGGATTTAGCTATTTACTCAATGTAGTGGTTTCACTTGAGATGGGAAGATAGGGTAAGGCTGAGGAGGCGCAATTGCCATCTTCTATCTTCTTGAATCCCATTCATCTTTTATCCTTTCTTCAATATCGACTGTATTCATTCTTTTCTCTCACTGGAAGCAACGTCAATTGCCTTCTTCTCTCTTCTTGAATCTCATTCATCTTTTATTCTTTCTTCAATATCCCTTCTATTCAGTCTTTTCTGTCACTGGAAGCAAAGTCAATTGCCATCTTCTATCTTCTTGAATCCCATTCATCTTTTATCCTTTCTTCAATATCCACTGTATTCAGTCTTTTCTGTCACTGTAAGCAACGTCAATTGCCATCTTCTATATTCTTCAAGCACATTCATCTTTTATCCTTTCTTCAATATCCCCTGTATTCAGCCTTTTGTCTCACTGTAAGCAACGTCAATTGCCATCTTGTATCTTCTTGAATCCCATTCAGCTTTTATCCTTACTTCAATATTTCTTGTCCACAGTCTTTTCTCACACTGTAACCCCTGCAAACCAGTGGTTGGACCGACTTGCTTTGGAATTAAAAATAAATAAATAGATCGCATTCTTTTTGTGTCGCTTAAAATCTGTTACACATTACGTCACGGTAGAGGATTTTAAATATTCAGTATCCCAAGGACTACCAGGATGCACACAAAAGGACTTTTAATGAACGCACAGACACTGCATCGGTTCTTGATAATGACTGCAAAAAACGAGTTTCTTGAACAACAATAGCAAAATATGAACTTCGGATAATTTATTCACATCTTCGAATACAATACTCAGAACCTCATTCAAATATTGGGAAAATATAAAAAATAGATAAGACAGTCTTTGACGAACAATTTCTATAAAAGTTGTTATATATATATTCTTCATTTGTAAACGAGTTATTACGCGACCTAGGTTTCTACCTTGAGTAGTGAGTTCAGGCGATTTTATTGTTTTTTGTTTTGTTTTTTTTGTTTTTTTAAGAACTCTCACGTAACGGTGAATTTTTTTCTGTTATTATTACTTTGCAAATTTTAAAAGGCAAGGAAGCAAAGATGAACTCATCCGAATCAACCTAATTTTTTTCATTCTTTCATTGATGAAACTGCAATATAGGTGATTATTAAATGTTTATGAATTCATTTGATGCACAAATTACTGTGCAGTATTAAAAAAAGAATCATTCTATTTTCATTTACAATTATTCACTTGTCAATAAATACTAAAAATAGTATGAAATACATCATTTTTTTTAAAAAACTGTGGTGGCGTAATAATTATGGCCGGTAGTGTATTTATATATATAGTTTAAAAATATGTGTATATACGTGATAAATATACTAATGCCGGTAGTGTAGATAGATAGATAAAGACGTGTAACATTATCTATCTATCTATCTATCTATCTATCTATATATATATATATATATATATATATATATATATATATATATATATATATATGTATGTGTGTGTGTGTGTGTGTGTACCAGGCATAATTATTAGGCCTCCCCAGTGTTTTAAAAAAATTATGTATTTCATACTATCTTTTAGTATTTATTGGTAAGTAAATAATTGTAAATGAAAATAGAATGGCTCTTTTGTTAATACTGCAAAATAACATGTGCATCAAATGAATTTATAAATATTTAATTATTGCCTATATTGCAGTTTCATCAATGAAAGAATGAAGAAAATTTAGGGTGATTCGGTCGAGTTCATCTTTGCTTACTTGCCTTGTAAAATTTTGCAAAGTAATAATAACAAAAGAACCATTCTATTTTCATTTGGCTATAAATACTCAAAATAGTATGAAATACATGATTTCTTTAAAAAAAACTGGGGTGACCTAATAATTATGGCCTGTAGTGTGTGCGTATATATATATATATATATATATATAATTTTGTAATAGATAGATAGATAGATTGTTTATCCAAATAACATATAATAAATGCAACGATCATATGTTCAATCTTTGTCCCAGGCATCAATTATCTTTCTGTAACATAATAATCTCACCCTTTCGACCTTAGAGAAAGGAGATAAGAAAAAGGAAGCCATTAAGTAAAATGTAACTTTATCTCCGATCGTGTCTGTCTGGGTGTGCCACTGCATTCATTAAGGAAGAAATTAATGAATAAGCCGACCCAAACCAACAGTAGATTTCTAGACATTTCTTCAAGTTTACGAACGCGTTTAAATGTGAGAGCAAGTTGCGGAAGGGAAGGGTGTCATCGCTCACACACCATAAACAACCTTCTTGGGCATCTCGAGGTGGTATAATGGTTAGCAAGCTTGTCTAGCTAGAATCATTACAACTGAGTAGTGAGTTCGATCCTCACTGGACGCCCCATACTTTCGGCCTTGTGCCACATCTAAGACACGCTTAGAAAAGTACCATAAACCTTCTTCTTCTTCTTCTTCTTCTATGTGCTCTGTCTCTCCTTAACAGGTCTTTCCACATCTCAATGTTCCGGCCAGTAGCGGAAATAAAAGACTGTTTAAGAATAAATATGGCACATCTTCACTTATGCACAAATACCCTTGGAAAAGGTATTCAGTCGTCTTTTCTCCCCATATATGGGTTAAATAACAGAACAAATTAGGTTCTATAGCCTTGGTTGGTAACCATTCTACCGCAGAAAGCAATGGCAACCTACTGCGGGATAATCTTCTGCCCAGTCTCTTTTCAGACATGATCGCCCAAGTGTGTTTCAAGTATGGCACTTAACTGCCTGACTGAATATAATAGTTGAAAATATGATTAACGCTTTTAATGGGCATAAAGTTGGGGATCAATTTTTTACAGTTTTGAAGTAATAAACTGATCCCCCACTAATTACTACTTAATAATGTAATACATTTCTTCCCCCTCTAGCTATGAGTCAAATAACAGGACAGATTAGGTTCTTTAGCGTTGAGCGGCAACCAGTCTACAACAGAAAGTAATGGCAACCTACTACAGGATGATCTGCCCAGTCAGTCATGTCTCTTTCGAGACATGATCGCCCAAAGCGTATATCACGTATGGCACTTGACTGATGGAACATCTACTGAAATATGTGTATAAAGAAATAAAACTAAGTCGGACTTATAAACAGAATCCATTAATTCTTTACAAATTGCTTTTTTTACGTTTCAGATAATGAACAGCATGGTCCTGGGCATGACGGTAAACTGCATCTGGTAACAAGGCCTCTGATTGGGAGGTTGTGAGAAACATGAAACCACCTCTTAATTGCTGTTGTTCTCAGGTTCACCCTGACCCGAAGTCGTAGCACCTGTTAGGGTCCCAGCTATAGGCAAATAGTTAACCCCCGAAACACGATGAAAGTATAAAAATACACATTTATAGAAATGTATAAATAAAAATAGACTTTTAGAGAAAAATATACATTTTTGAAGGAAAAATATTACCAGCAATAGATTTTTGAAGAAAAAATTATTGCTATAACACAAGTAACAAGTAAGATCGGCTAACGCACTTTTGACATTTTATTTAATTTTACACACGCAGTACAGTAATTTGGGATGTGCGGTGTGGTGCAGTGAATATCAGCTAGGAACGAGAAATGGGGAAACCGAGTTCGAATTCCAGTTAAATTCCTTGCATTCACTTACGCACAAATACCCTTCGGAAAGGTATTAATCCGTCTCTTCCCTCCGGTTATGGGTTAAGGAATAGAACAGATTGAGTTCTATAGCCTTGGCTGACAACCAGTCTACAGCAGAAAACAATGGCAACCTACTGCGGGATAATCTTCTGCCAAGTCAGTCATGTCCCTTTCGAGACATAATCGCTCAAGCGTGTTTCACGTATGGCACTTAACTGACTGATTTGAGTAAAAGATTTGAATAGCAGAACAGATTGAGTTCTATAGCCTTGGCTGACAACCAGTCTACCGCAGTAAGCAATGGCAACCTACTGCGGGATAATCTTTTGCCCAGTCAGTCAGGTCTCTTTCGCGACATGATCGCTCAAGCCTGTATCACGTATGGCACTTAACTGACTGATTTGGATAAAAAGAATTGAATAGCAGAACAGATTGAGTTCTATAGCCTTGGCTGACAACCAGTCTACCGCAGAAAGCAATGGCAACCTACTGCGGGATAATCTTCTGCCCAGTCAGTCATGTCCCTTTCGAGACATAATCGCTCAAGCGTGTTTCGCGTAGAGCACTTAACTGGCTGATACATAAAAATAGACTCAAGTGTGATTATTATTACGTTATCACCTGTAATGATTGCCAGAAGGAATATATAGATGAAACCGCAAGAAGTTTAAATAAATGATCATATGACCCGAAAAGAAACATTTAACAAAATATCACATTAAATGTATTAGTTGCTCGCAGTAACAATAATGACTACAACTTTGACATAAAAATGCTACTCTAATTAAAAGAGGAAACAATTCATTAAGACGAAAATGTTTAGTTAAAAGATTAACAAACAGCACGATACAATCGCTAAAAATATCTATTTATACTCAGTATGCCAGGATTCGTCCACGGAGTCCACATTTTAAGCAATATAAGGTACGCAGATGATACAGTGCTGATAGCAGACACGAAAAGGAAACTACAAGACCTCCTACAGAAGGTAGCTGAAGAAAGTGACAAAAAAGGACTACAAATAAACTGCAAAAAAACCGAATGCATGGTCATCAGCAAAAAAAAAAAAAAAAAAGCAAAAAAAAAAGCAGTCCATTATGCCAAATACAGGTCGGGGATACTAAAATCAAGAAGATACAAGAATTTAAATGGTAAGTGTTATAACAGAAGACGGAAAGTGCCACAGAGATCCGAAGTCGAATTGTCATGGCGAAAGAAGCATTCCAGAACTTGAGTAAAGTATTAAGAAACAAAACAATTTCGCTAGAAACAAAGGGGAGAGTACTGGATTGCTATTTGATGTCAGTTCTTCAATATGGCAGTGAATGTTGGACAATATATTCGAAGATAAATGAAAAAAATGAAGCAACTGTAATGTGGTTCTGCAGAAGAATGCTGTGAATATCCTGGATCGAGCATATGAGCAATGAAGAGGTTTTGGAAATGATGGAAACGAAAAGGAAATTAATACTGATCATCAGGAAGAGAAAGCTCAAGTTTCTGGGACATGCAATGAGGAAAGAGGGCTTGAAAAACCTGATACTAACAGATCAGAAAGAGGGGAAAAGAGACAGGGGAAAGCAGCGGATAACATATTTGAAGGACCTAATCAATTGGATGATCGAACGAGGGTTGCATGGTGCAACAGGAGAAGGCGTGCTAAGAGCCACCAGGAATAGAAAGACGTGGAAGGCCATGATCGCCTACGTTCTGAAAGGACGGGGCACACAGAAAAGAAGAAGAAGAAGAAGAAGAAGAAGAAGAAGAAGAAGAAGCTTTTGATGTGCGCTATGAACATTTTTCTCAAAATGAGAAAACAGAGAGCCGGGTTCTAATTCTAGTTGAAGTTAACTTACGCATATATATATATATATATATATATATATATATATATATATATATATATATATATCCGAGTGAGTATAGAATAAGGAGAGAAAAGAAAAAAAAATGTTTCCCGTCCAAAACATTAATTGAAAACAGTGCTCGATATATGATGTATAGAGCTGCGAATATTTATGATAAATTATGTTTTAGAACATGTATATATTTTTTTTCTATATATGTCCTCTTCTCTATATATAGAATATATATAGAAAAAGTTATGTACATGTTCTAAAACATATATATATATATATATATATATATATATATATATATATATATATATATATATAAAGGAAAACCACCTCGTCCAAAGTTGTTATAAATTTGCGGATGTGCGTTGTGGTGCAGTGCATATAGACTCGGAACGACACATCGGGGTGCCGAGCTCGAATTCCAGTTGAATTTCTTGCATTCACTTACACGTAAATAGCCTTGCGAAAGTTATTAATCTGTCGCTTCTCCCTCAAGCTATGGGTTAAAAAAGCAGGAACGATGTTGGTTGGCAACCAGTCCACTGCAGAAATTAATCGCAACCTATTTCCGGAAAATCTGCTCAGTCAGTCATGACATGAGGCATGAGACATCATCACCCAAGCGGGTATCACGTTTGGCACTTAACAGACTAAGTAAAGTTTAGAACAATTTAGAATATAAATGTTACGCCTACACGATAAAATTTAGTGAATAAAATTTTGGTAATTTTTTTACTTTAAATATTGTTTTTATATTTAGGGAAAATGGGACATCTAGAATGAGAGACACAGTGGTATAACTAACTAGGAGTATAGCCCGGCGTTGCTCGGGTGTAATGAAAGCTTTAAAACTAATCCATGGTCCTGGAGCTCAGACTCTTTGGACGTTGGCACGAAAGACTAAAAAGCAATAGTTGTTTCCAGTTGAAGCGAAACCGTAGACTGAAAGAAAAATGAATGGATGTAAGTCAAATTTTGATTTCCTGGTATCGATATCAAATAAGATTTTTTCGTCGTAAACTGAATTTTGATGGCTAAATAAGTCCTCTGAGTAATTGGTATTATGGCTTAGACTAAGAACTACAATTATACATACTTAGAGCCAAACTCGAACCAAAAACTAAAATAAAAGGGCTGAAAAAAATACAGACATACAGGCAGATAAACAGACACACACACAAACATCTTGCCTTTTATATATATATATATATATATATGTATATATATATATATATATATAAACCAATCTCCCACAGAAAGCAATGGCAACCTACTGCGAGATAATCTTCTGCCCAGTCAATCATGTCTCTTTTAAGACATGTTCGCCCAGGTGTGTTTCACGTATGGCACTTAACTGACTGACTGACCCTTAGGAAAGGTATTAATTCGTCTGTTTTCCCTCCAGCTATGGGTTGAATAACAGGATTCGGTAGCATTAGTTCGTCTACCGCAGAAACAAAATAGTAAACTCCTGCAGAAAAATCTGCCTACTCAGTCCTGGATCGAATTAATTGTATGTCATGTATGGCAGTCAACTAACTGACTCGCAAATACTTTTAGGAAAGGTATTAATCCATATTTTCTCCCTCCAACTACGGGTTGAATAACAGGACAGATTGGGTTCTATAGCCTTGGTTGGCGACCAGTCTACCGCAGAAAGTAATGGCAACCTACTGCGTAAATATCTTCTGCCTAGCTGAAAGAAACATGATTGCCCAAGCGTGTATCGCGTATAGCACTTAACGGACTGACTGAATATAATAGTTGGAAACATAATCAAAGCTTCTATGGGGCATAAAGTTGGGGACCGGTTTTCTATCGTCATGTAGTAATAAATTGATCCCCCACTAATTACTTAACTGATTAATATGGATAAAAATAGCAAGACACATTGAGTTCTATAGCCTTGGTTGGCCACCAGTCTACCGCAGAAAATTATGGCAACATACTGCGCGATAAACTTCTGTCCAGTCAATCATATCTCGAAAGAGACATGATCACCCAAGCCTGTACCTCGTATGGTACTTAACTGACTAATAATATAAACAAAAAATAATAAAGTAAAAATCAAGAATTTAGCCGATTAAAGTGAAGCACGTTTTGCCTCACTATTTTAGATTTTCTTATAACGAAATATAATTCTTATCTTGATGACCCCGGGTCATCAACGAAACATGCCCGAATGAAAATGTTTTAAATTGTTCAACTGACTGGTGTAGCAAATGTAATAATATTATTCAAAGTCAGTCAGTTAAGTACCATACGTGATACACGCTTGGGCGATCATGTCTCGAAAGAGACATGACTGACTGAACAGAAGAATATCCTGCAGTAGGTTGCCATTGCTTTTTGCGGGAGATTGATTGTCAGCCAAGGCTATAGAACCCAATCTGTCCTGTTATTTAACCAATAACTGGAGTGAGAAGATATGTATTATATTATTAAGTAGTAATTAGTGGGGGATCAGTTTATTACTTCATGACACTATAAAACTGAACCCCCACTTTATGTCCAGTAGAAGTCTTAATTATGTTTTCAGCTATTATATACAGTCAGTCAGTTGAGTGCATTCCGTGATACACGCTTTAGGCGATCATGTCTCGAAAGAGACATGATTGACTGGGCAGAAGAATATCCTGCAGCCAAGGCTATAGAACCCAATTTGCCCCGTTATTTGTCTCATACCTAGAGGGGGAAGAGATGTATTATATTATTAACTAGTAATTGGTCAGGGATCAGTTTATTACTTCATAGCAATATAAAAGTGAACCCCCAATTTATGCCAAGTAAAAGCCTTAATCATGTTTCCAACTATTCATTCAGTCAGTTAAGTGCCATACGTGACACACGCTTGGGCGATCATGTCTCGAAAGAGACATGACTGACTGTACAGAAGATTATCACGCACTAGGTTTATATTACTTTCAGCGGTAGACTGGTTGTCATCCAAGGTTATAGAACCCAATCTGTTCTATTATTTAACCCATAGCTGGAAGGGGAAGAGATGGATTATATTTTATTATGATAATAATAAGTAGTAATTAGCGGGTGGTCAGTTTATTACTTCATGACTATATAAAACATAACCCCCACTTTATATCCAGTAGATGATTTATATTACGAACTATTATATTCAGTCAGTTAGTTCAGTGCCATATGTGACACATACTTGGGCGATCATGTCTCAAAATAGATATGACTGACTGGGCAGATGATTATCCCGCAGTACGTTGCCATTACTATTTACGGTCGACTGGTTGCTATAGAACTTAATCTGTCATGATATTTAACCCATAACTGGAGGGAAGAGACGGATTAATACGTTTTCCAAGGGTATTTAAGCATAAGTGAAGGCAAGGAATTCAACTTGAATTTGAACTCGGCTCCCTGATTCCTCGTTTAAGACTATAGAACCCAGTCTGTCCTGTTATTTAACCCATAACTGGATGAAAGAGAGGGATTAATACATTTCCCAAGGGTATTTGAGTGAAAATGAAGGCAAGGAATTCAACTGGAATTCGAACTCGGCTCCCTGATTCCTCGTTCAAGACTATAGAACCCAATCTGTCCTGTTATTTAATACATAATTGGATGAAAAAAGGTATTAATACCTTTCCCAAGGGTATTTGCGCGTAAGTGAATGCAAGGAATTCAAACTCGGTTCCCCGATTACTTGTGTTGAGCCGATATCCACTGCACCACAACGCACATCAATATTCAAAGTAGGATATATTAAAAAAGCTTCAGTTACATCAGCAAATGTGATCATCCTAAAAAATTAGACAAGGGGAAAATGGAATAGACGATAGATGCAAACAATGCAAACTGTGGCACAGAATATAGACATTGCAAATAGATATTAGGAAGAATTGCAAACAAGCAAAAGGGTAATGGCTCAATGAATAATGCATAAAAATAAAAATGATATGTGTTTCAGACCAAACAAATATCCATAAAAAGTAAGAGATTTAACAGGACAAACTGGTTGCATAAATTCCCAGGATAGAGCGATGGTCAGTCAGTCAGTTAAGTGCCATACGTGAAACACGCTTGGGCGATCATGTCTCGAAAGAGACATGATTGACTGGGCAGAACATTATCCCGCAGTAGGTTGCCATTGCTTTCTGCGGTAGACTGGTTGCCGACCAAGGCTATAGAACCCAATCTGTCCTGTTATTTGACTCATAGCTAGAGTGGGGAGAGATGTATTATATTATTAAGTAGTAATTAGTGGGCGATCAGTTTCATATTGTTATGAAGTAATAAACTGATCCCCCACTTTATGCCCGGTAGAAGCCTTAATCATGTTTACAACAATTATATTCAGTCAGTTAAGTGCCATACGTGAAACACGCTTGGGCGATCATGTCTCGAAAGAGACATGACTGACTGGGCAGAACATTATCCCGCAGTAGGTTGCCATTGCTTTCTGCGGTAGACTGGTTGCCGACCAAGGCTATAGAACCCAATCTGTCCTGTTATTTGACTCATAGCTAGAGTGGGGAGAGATGTATTATATTATTAAGTAGTAATTAGTGGGCGATCAGTTTCATATTGTTATGAAGTAATAAACTGATCCCCCACTTTATGCCCGGTAGAAGCCTTAATCATGTTTACAACAATTATATTCAGTCAGTTAAGTGCCATACGTGAAACACGCTTGGGCAATCATGTCTCGAAAGAGACATGACTGACTGGGCAGAACATTATCCCGCAGTAGGTTGCCATTGCTTTCTGCGGTAGACTGTTTGCCGACCAAGGCTATAGAACCCAATCTGTCCTGTTATTTAACCAATAACTGGAAGGAATAGACGGATTAATACCTTTCCCAAGGGTATTTGCGCGTAAGTGAATGCAATGAATTCGGCTGGAATTCGAACTCGGCTCCCCGATTTCTCGTTCCGAGCCGATATCCACTGCACCACATGATACTCTTCTTATTATTCTATTCTTTCAGGACGTAGGCGATCATAACCTTCCACGTTTTCCTATCCCTGTTGGCTCTTAGCACACTTTCTCCTCTGACATCCCACAACCCTCGTTCTATCATCCACCTGCTCAGGCCTTTCAAATATGTTATCCGCTGCTTTCCTCTGTCCCTTTTTCCTTCTATCTGGCCTGTTAGTGTCAGGTTCTCCAAGCTCTCCTTCCTCATTGCATGTCCCAGGAACTTTAGTTGTCTCTTCCTGATGCTCAGTATTAATTTCCTTTTCGTTTCCATCCTTTCCAAAACGTAATTATTGCTCACATGCTCGATCCATGATATTCGCAGCATCCTTCTGTAGAACCACATTTCCTTCATCTTTGATGATATTGTCCAGCATTCACTGCCATACTGAAGAACATCACATAGCAATCCAGCACTCTCTTCTTTGTTTCTAGGGAAAGTTTCCTGTCTCTTAATACTTTACTTAGCTTCTGGAACGCGTCCTTTGCCATGCCAATTCGCATTCGGATCTCTGTGTCGCACTTTCTGTCTTCTATTTTTGATTAAAAAATATTTCGATCTATTTCTTGAGAAAAAAAGTTTAAAATGGCTTAATCTGTGTCAATTTTACATCCCTATGAAAATGAGAGTTCATAAGATGCATTTTAAAAACTTGGTGATTTTTTTTATTACCGTAAATGAATGCCACACAAGGATCAAAAATGATATATTCTGTGTACCATACTTAGAAAAATTAGAAAGTTTATACACAGAAAATTAAAAATAATTTAAATATTCTTGGTGAATGATGATTTGTATTAAGCTTTTCAATTTTTAATCAATAAATATAGTCTCCACAATAATAGAAATATTACCTAACGCGATTAAACTTTTGAACCATTTTAAAACGCTTTTTTAAATTATATAAATTATTATATAAAAAAAATTAAAGAATTTCTTGTAAAGATTCATTATTCAACGAAATAATGTTCTGTTATACACACACACACAGATCTCTATATATAATCATATAATTAAAATTGTTTTTAATTAGAATACAATGTGACACGAAAATTTCTATGTTTCGAGATTTTTATCTCGTCTTCAGGCAATGTCAGATCATAGTTGTGAAAATGATGTTAAACGTATTGCTTCTTATATTTAAATGAAAATCACTTTGACAACGATGATCTGACATTATTTGATGACGAGATAGAAATTTCGAAACAGAGATTTCCGTGTCGCATTGAATTTTTAATTAAAAAAAGATTAATCATATGATTGTATTATGCTCTACTATATTTTGTGTATTGAGCACTTAAAAAAATAAATGCCAGAGAACTCAGAATTGTAAAACTGTTGATTCTCTTTACCCTATATATATATATATATATATATATATATATATATATATATATATATATATATATATATATATATATATATATATATATATATATATATATATATTAATTCAGATACTTTAATCCAAGCGGAAAAAGCAGGAAGGTAAATTCCAAAAACCCGATCCTAATTAATATTAAAAATTTTATTTTAATATTAAAAAATGATACAGGAAGAGAGCTCCATGTAATAAAATATTACAGAGCAAATATAAATTAAAAAAGGATTAATTCAATGATGTTGAATGACCATTTCGATATGAAGATCCCCACGGGGGATAACACATCACCACAGCAACAGAAAAATCCTTTCAGAAACTGGAGAAAAATCAGTCTACTTTTCCTTTTTAAATAGATTTGCAAAGAAATTAAAAAAGAAAAGAAAAAAGAAAAAGAAAAAAAGAAAAAGATAAAACAAAATAAAATCAAATAAACAAGAAAAGAAAAAATTGACATCGTCTGGGTTCGCAAAAGAAGGAAAGAGAATTGTAACTAAAAATTAACAGACGGCCGTGTTGAATTGATGTAAGGTTAAGCAACACGGAAAAAAGGTGGGAGATAAGAGAGATAAAGGAAGGAATATATGTATATATGTATATATATATATTAGTCATCTACATATATATATAGATATATTATTCATCTATATATGTATATATATATATTAGTCATCTACATACAAGTCTGTTTTGCTGTATCACAGCTCATCAGTGTGGCTAGTCACACCCACTTGCTTCTGGCCGGGTACATGATTTGACAGAACTATACGGGAGTGTTCGCTAAGTTTAGAGTTGGTGATTGCAGACTCCCACGACCAAATCAATACATTAATTGAGAATAACCTGCATAACATAACGCAGGAATTGCCAAAAACCCTAAATTTATTATAATCCACCTGCTATTGTCACTTAGTGAAGCTTGGGATCTCAAATCAATGCGATGTTTGGGGACCACATGATCTGGGTGAAGATAATGTTTTTATCGCATTTGCAATAAAAACGCACACTTTTTGATGGATGTTATAATGAGTGATGAGAAATGGATCGTTTACAACAATGTTCAGTGAAAAAAAAATCCTGAAGTCAGCGACATAAACCAATTTTAGCCGCCCCAAAACTATGTTTCATCCCAAGAAAGTCATGCTGTGCATCCAGTGGGATTGGGAAGGAATCTTGTACTATGAACTTCTGCCATGTAACTAGTCAATTAATTCTGCTCGCAAGTGTACGAATTAAAGGCAACACTTCAGAAAAAAAAAAAAACGTCCAGGATTGGCAAACAGGAATGGCGTTTTTTGGGGTTTATTTTTTCATCAGGATAAAACCAGACTTCACGTTGTTTGGCGACCCGGCAAAAATTGTTGCAGTTTGGCTAGGATGTGTTATCCCATCCGCCATATTGATCCTTTGCATTTTCATTTATTCAGGTCCTTGCAAAATAACCTTAATGGTAACAATTTTAATTCTTTGGGTGACGTAAAAACACCTTAATGGGTTCCTTACCGAGAAGCGTTTGAGTTTGAGTTTTAACGGCATATTACATTCTGTGAGTTATTTAATGCCAAAGTGAATATTATCGTTGCTTAGCAATGTTGTATGTCATCACAAGATAAAATTCATCTTTGATGGTGAATGTCTTTATGCTAACGTCCCTGTAACCTCTCTGAAGATGGCTTATGTGAGCCGAAAGCTTGGAACCAAATTAATAAAAAAGTATCCAAATGTTGGAAAATTTTTGTCTTTATTTTCAACTGAAATTAAAGCCAAAATACGACGTTTAGAACGGCTCATGATTAAACATAATAGACATTCATTGTATGTTAAATTTAACAATATATGTTTAGAAAAATTACATATATATATATATATATATATATATATATATATATATATATATATGTGTGTGTGTGTGTGTGTGTATGTGTGTGTGTGTGTGCAAAACAGGTGCAAGGCTTTCTTAACAACCGGACCTATGATCAGTCAATTAAGTGCCATACGTGATACACGCTTGGGCGATCATGTCTCTCAAAAGAGATATGACTGACTGGGCTGAAGATTATCCCGCAGTAGGTTGCCATTGCTTTCTGCGGTAGACTGGTTGCCGACCAAGGCTATAGAACCCAATCTGTCCTATTATTTGACTCATAGCTAGAGTGGGGAGAGATGTATTATATTATTAAGTAGTAATTAGTGGGGGATCAGATTCATATTGTTATGAAGTAATAAACTGATCCCCCACTTTATGCCCAGTAGAAGCCTTAATCATGTTTCCAACAATTATATTCAGTCAGTTAAGTGCCATACGTGATACACGCTTGTTCGATCATGTCTCTCGAAAGAGATATGACGGACTGGGCAGAAGATTATCCCGCAGTAGGTTGCCATTGCTTTCTGCGGTAGACTGGTTGCCGACCAAGGCTATAGAACCCAATCTGTCCTGTTATTTAACCAATAACTGGAAGGAATAGGCGGATTAATACCTTTCCCAAGGGTATTTGCGCGTAAGTGAATGCAATGAATTCGGCTGGAATTCGAACTCGGCTCCCCGATTTCTTGTTCCGAGCCGATATCCACTGCACCACAACGCACATCCTCTGATCTATGATACGCTTCTCAAATCACTTAGCCCCCCCGACTCTACTCCATCTCCATTTTCTTAAGGCAATATTCATATAACATACACCTTTTATTGTTAACTAATTGTCTACACTAAAGACATTATGTGCAATATAGGTGAAAATTTCAGCAAGAAAAATTGACAGTATTTACATTAAGGACACATGGGCCAGTGGATATAGACGTTGGTTAGTTCCTGTGATTTGAGTTGTGAGTTCAATACCAGGCTACAGCAGTGGTGAACGAGTAACTTACAGGGTTAGAGGGAGATAACTCATGATTACCAAAATAGGCACTACTAATCAAGGAATGGAGTTCATATACCCCAGTGATTGTAATAAAGTGATCGGTTCGAAATTCCTAGCACCTGAAGTAGGCCGGAGCGTACAACGGCCGAAACGTCTAACAAAAACCAAGAAAGAAGAAAACAATAGTCCGAATAATGTAAATACTACCTCAACTCAAAAATATAGACAAATACTAAAGAAAAATTGAAAAAAATATAATGTATCTAAATACAGATTAGAGACCTGTCAATAAAGAATTTTTGTCTTTTTTTCAACTTAAATTAAAGCCAAAATACGATGTTTAGAACGGCTCATCATTAAACCTGATATAACAATAATCGTAGGCAATTTGTTAGAAAGTGGAGATACAGAATTCACAAGTAAAATGGACTCCAGAGAAGCGTTTAAATAAACCGTTCCCTTTTTATATATTTTTAAACGTTCAATGATATCCAGTATTATACAAATCGCTTTTTGTTCATTATCTTTTTTGTGTTAAATTTTTTGTGATTTTAAAATAGCCAATGATGCAACGGTAAGCAAAATATCAAGAAACGGATAGAAATCGGTAGAAACAAAGAACAGAGTACTTAGTAATCCTATATGGCCGTATATGCTGGACAATATCCTCGCAGATGAAGAGGAGACTTAAAGCAACAGAGATATGGACAGATGCTGAAAGTACCAAGGATTTAACATATTTATTATATTTTAAATTGAAAGTAAAATAGAAAAGTTTTAACATAATTTTATTTCAATCACTGAGGTACATCATTCTCATTCCATGTACCATGCCTCTTCAGGATGCCATGTAGTTATCTTCCTTTAACTCTACTTTTTAAGTTATTTGTTCACTACTGCTGTAGCCACGTATTGAACTCACAACTCTTTTAGTTAAGTCACTGGATCTAACCAAAGCTTTTATCTACTGGGCTATGTATCCTTGAGGATCATGTCACATGGAACGAAAATGATATACTCCAGTGACTGAAATAAAGAAGAATGAGGAAAGGAGTATAGCATAATCTGATACTCACAGGACAGATTAAAGACAAGATGGCAGAGAGAAACAACGCATCATTTGCTCAGTAAGTTTGAGTAGGAAAGATAATAAAAAGACAACATTTATCAAGAGGTACAAAAGACAGAAATTACTAGAGAGCCATGTTCGTCCACGTTTTGAAGGGACGCTCCGACGAACATAGGTCACTGGTCCCCCCTCCACAAGAATTTGCTCGTGCAACCAGACTAGCAACAAGGTCCCACCCTTTTACAGTTAAAGCAACCAAATGCAGCCGACAATTCAACTCCATCAGCGTCTTTTCTCTCACTTTCTCTTTGAGGAACTCCCTTCCGTATACTTGCTTTCCTGACGGCTACAACCACCAGAAATTTAATTGCAATGTCAATTCCCATCTCTTATCCACTTGAAGCCAGTCCTTTCTACATCACCCCGTGTATCTTGATCTTTTCTTTTCTCTCTACCTTCGCAACTGTCTTCACACCTGTGTTCCCATCCTTCTCTTGCCCTTTCTCTGACACCCCCTGTAACTGGTCCGTCTTTCCCTTGACTCTACTACTGCCTAAAACTTTAACTCTCTTATGTAGCCCCCTGCACACCAGTGGCGGTACCGCATTGATTGGGGTGAAACTATTAAAAAAATCAAAACATATAAAAAGTTGAAAGATCTTGAGTAAATGGATATCGGTACAATGTTTAAGAGGAATAACAAAATCACAATCTATTAAGAGCTACAAACGACAGGAAGTTGTGGAGAGCCATGATTGCCTACGTCCTGAAAGGACTCAACATATGTAAAAAGTAGAAGAATGAGCTTGTGTAAATGGGTGGCGGAACAAGGTTTAGGAGAGATAACAAAAAGATACAACTAAGAGTTACAAAAGACTGGAAATTATGGAGAGCCATGATCGCTATGCTCTGAGGCAACATAGCACAGAGAAAAAGTAGCAGAGCTAGCCTGAGCGAATAGATGAATAGGCAAGGTTTAGGAGAGATAGCAAAAAGATAAAATTTAGTAAGAGCTACAAAGACAGGAAATTGTGGATAGCCATGTTCGCCAATGGCTTGAAGGACATGGTACACAGAAGAAGAATGAATTTAAGTATATAAACGATAGATCAAGGTTTAAGAGAGGGAACAAAAAGACAAAATTTAGTAAGAGCTACTAAGGATAGGAAATTGTGGAGAGCCATGTTCGCCAATGGCTTGAAGGACATGGTACATAGAAGAAGAATGAATTTAAGTATATAAACGATAGATTAAGGTTTAGGAGAGATAGCAAAAAGACAAAATTTAGTAAGAGCTACTAACGACAGGAAATTGTGGAGAGCCATGTTCGCCAACGGCTTGAAGGACATGGTACACAGAAGAAGAATGAATTTAAGTATATAGACGGTAGAACAAGGTTTAAGAGAGGTAACAATTAGACAAAATTTATTAAGAGCTACTAACGACAGGAAATTGTGGAGAACCATGAGAGCTTTCATTTAAATGAGACACAAAAAGAAAAAGTAGAAGAACGATCTTAAGTAAATGGATGTAGGGACAAGGTTTAGAGACTATTACAAAAAGATGCCATTTATTTAGAGATTCAAATGACAGGAAATTGTAGAGAGCCATGATAGCCCAATGTTGAAGGAACCCAACATATATAAAAAGTAGAAGATCGATGTTAATTAAATGGTTAGCGGAACAATGTTTAAGAGAATTAACAAAAAGACAGAATTTAAGTGCTACAAAGAACAGAAATTTGTGGAGAGGCATGACCGCCTACGTCCTGAAAGGACATGGCACTTAGACGAATAAGAATGGCCAATTACAATTGCTTCTAATAGTAGATGAAAATCGTGACACATATTTTCTGTGCTTTCGATTTTCTCGTTAAACGGGCAGTTCAAATTCTTGCTCTTCATACAGAATTTTTTCTTTTAAAGAAAATTACTAAGGAGGATGTGCGTTGTTGCGCAGTGGATATCAACTCGAAACAAGAAATCGAGGAGCCGAGTTCGAATTCCAGTTGAATTCCTAGCATTAATTTACGCACAAATACCCTTGAGAAAGATATTAATCCTTCTCTTCCCTCCTGTTATGGGTTAAATAATAGAACAGATTGGGTTCTATAGCCTTGGCTGGCAACCAGTCTATCGCAGAAAGCAATGCCAACCTATTGCGGGATAATCTTCTGCCCAGTCAGTCATGTCTCTTTCGAGACATGATCTCCCAAGGGTGTTTCACGTATGGCACTTAACTGACTGACTGAATCAGGGCTTGTCATATTCTGATAAGAAAGTCTGGATTTTAAGAGAACCAGACCAAATCTTTTCTTTTTCCCTACACGGTGCTTCATGACATGTAAGAAATTATATATATATATATCGCAGAAAGCAATGGCAACCTACTGCGGGATAATCTTCTGCCCAATCAGTCATGTCTCTTTCGAGACATGGTCGCCCAAAGTATGTATGGCCCTTAACTGACTGATATTTTTATTTTCATTCGTCTTTCTTCAGGATGTGGGTGATCATGGCTCACCGCATTTTTTGTCTTTTTTTAGTTTTTAATAAATTTACGTTTTTGCTATCTCTCCTAAAGCTTGTTCCCCTATCCATTTACACAAGCTCTTTCTTTTTCTATGTGCTGTGTCCCGTCCGGACGTTGGCGATCATGGCTCTACACATTCTTTTGTCCTTTGTGGTGCCTAATAAATTTGAACTTTTTGTTATTTCTCCTGCAAAGCGGTCACTCATCTAAGTACTGACCAGTCTCGACGTTGCTTAACTTCGGTGATCGTACGGGAACTGGTGTTTTGACGAGATGTGACCAAATTTACAGCGCCTAGTATTCCCAAGCAGTTACCCCTTTAGGTACTGACCAGGCTCAACGTTGCTTAACTACGGTGACCGTATGTAAAGTGATGTATCAAGTGTTGCGGCCATAAGCCAGCTACTTTTAGTGACACTCTAACGTCTTATTGCGTGATATTTAGGATATAAAAAAATTAAAATATTTGAACTCAGCAGACCGATCTAACTTTCAGCCCCGATAACTGCAACAAAAAAGCCAGATAGTGGCGAGTTTAGATAGCTATCTTTTTTTTTTTTTTTTGTTTGCTAAATCTTTCATGACTTCTGCTCCAACGAACTTAAGTCCCTGGTGCCCCTGCAACAGGTGTTTACTCGTGCAACCAGACTGGCAACTGGGTGTCACCTATTCACAGTTAGATCAACCAAATGCAGACGACAATTCTACTCCTGCAGCTTCTTTTCTCGCACTTCCCGCCTGTGGAACTCGCTTCCATATTCTTGCTTTCCAGAGGGCTACAACTACCAGGAATTTAAATGCAATGTCAATACTCATCTCTTAATCACTTGACTCTAGTTCTTTCCACACCACGTTGTATATCCTTTCCTTTCTCTCCACCTTTGCAACTGTCATCACACCTGTATCCTCATCCTTCTCTTGCTCCTTTCTAACTGGTTCATGTTTCTCTTCACTCTCCTCCTATCTAATCTTTTTACTCTTATGTAGCCCCCTGCACATCAGTGGCGTTACCGCCTTGCTCGGGGTGATACGATTAAAAAAAATCTCCTGTAGTTTGTACACTGACTAACCCAGTTCACTTTCAGCGTCTATATCTTTAATTTGATAAAATCTACTGTGCGACCATCACTATTCACACTTCGCTGCCTTCTTTCTCATAAAGGGAATATATATATATATATATATATATATATATATATATATATATATTGACTGTCACATCACGATTGTCACTTGAGGTCTCTTATTTAATTTATTTTTTTGCTTTATTTTTGTTTTTAACCCTGCTGACCACATCACTGATTTTTTTCTTATTTTTATTTTTGACAGCTTTTATGAAACCATTCAGAGAGACAGTTACATAGTAAAAGGACAAAGCATTACTAAGTCGACTAATTTGTATCCCTAAAAGGGCGTGAACGCTTTTCTCTCCGTCTCAAAACCGTCTCCCACCCCCTTAGCCATCAACCCTGCCCTATTGAATTCAGGCATGATTTCGGCCTCCCTACCCGGGTCGTATCAATGTTTTCATCTAGTTCTAAGCTCCCTCCACCTTAAATAACTGACAGATTCATATCAGCTTTACTTCCACATAGCAATAACTTATTTCCTTGAACGAATAAGTATTGCCGGCGTTTGTCAGAGGCCGAAGTGGAGTTACGCGATATATATATATATATATATATATATATATATATATATATATATATATATATATATATAGAGAGAGAGAGAGAGAGAGAGAGAGAGAGAGAGAAAATGGACTTGGGTACACGTATTGTAGGGAAACATAATCAGGATATGCGTTATGGTGCAGTGAATATCGGCTCGGAACGAGAAATCGGAGAACCGAGTTCGAATTCCAGCTGAATCCATTGCATTCACTTACGCACAAATACCCTTGGGAAAGGTATTAATCCGTCTCTTCCCTCCAGTTATGGGTTAAACAGCAGGACAGATTGGGTTCTATAGCCTTGGCTAGCAACCAGTCTACTGCAGAAAGCAATGGCAACCTACTGCTGGATAATCTTTTGCCTTGACAGTCATGTCTCTTTCGAGATATGATCGCTCCAAGCGTTTCACGTATGGCACTTAACTGAATGACTAAATCAGGGCTTGTCATATTCTAAGAAAGTCTGGATTTCGAGAGAAACAGACCAAATCTTTTCTTTTTCCCTACACGGTGCTTCATGACTTATAAGAAATTATATATATATATATATATATATATGTTTTTGTTAGCATTTCGGTCTCTCAGGTGGTATGGCATCATAAGACCGCATTACAAATTTAAGAACTGTGTCTGCTATTCTGTGAATATTATCGTTACTTAGCAATGTTTTATGTCATCACAAGATAAAATTATCTTTGATGGTGGATGTCTTTATGTTAACGTCCCTGTAACCTCTATGAAGATGGCTCATGTGAGTCGAAAGCTTAGAATCAGCATCATAAAAATATATCCAAATGTTGGACAATTTTTGTCTTTATTTTCACTTGAAATTAAAACCAAAATACGATATTTAGAACGGCTCATGATTAAACGTAATAGACATTCACTGTATGTTATATTTAAGAATATATGATTAGAAAAAACATACACACACGCACACACACAAAAACAAACACACACACATATATATATATATACATATATATATATATATATATGTATGTGTGTGTGTGTGTGTGTGTGTGTGTGTGTGTGTGTGTGTGTGTACAAAATAGGTGCAAGGGTCTTCTTAACCCTCGGATCTATGATACGCTTCTCAAAGCACTTAGCCCCCCCCCCCCACTCTACTCCATCTCCATTTTCTTACGGCAATATTCATATAAAATACACCTTTTATTGTTACCTAATTGTCTACACTAAAGACATTATGTGCAATATAGGTGAAAATTTCAGCAAGAAAAATTGACAGTATTTACATTAAGAACACATGGGCCAGTGGATATAGACGTTGGTTAATTCCTGTGATTTGAGTTGTGAGTTCAATACCAGGCTACAGCAGTGGTGAACGAGTAACTTACAGGGTTAGAGGGAGATAACTCATGAATACCAAAAGAGGCACTACTAATCAAGGAATGGAGTTCATATACCCCAGTAATTGTAATAAAGTGATCGGTTCAAAATTCCTAGCACCTGAAGTAGGCCGGAGCGTACAACGGCCGAAACATCTAACAAAAACCAAGATAGAAGAAAACAATAATCCGAATAATGTAAATATTACCTCAACTCAAAAATATAGACAAATACTAAAGAAAAATTGAAAAAAATATAATGTATCTAAATACAGATTAGAGACCTGTCAATATTATCGATAAAACTTAGTAAATTTTATGTTTTTTCAGACTTCATTGTACCTAAGAAATTATATATATATTCATGAATTATAACATGGATATATATATATATATATATATATATATATATATATATATATATTCATGAATTATAACATGGATATGTTACAATATCACTACAAAAGTAGCTATTCTATTTCGACACTTTTGCGAAACAGAATAGCTACTTTTGTTGTGATATTGTAACATATCCATGTTATAATTCATGAATATATATATATATATATATATATATATATATATATATATATATATCCATGTTATAATTTATGAATAAATAATATTATTAGCTCTACTTTTGTATTGAGCATTTTTCTTAAAAAAATAGTGTTTCTTGAAACAAGGAATATTATTCCAACAATACTTGGATATATATATATATATATATATATATATATATATATATATATATATATATAGACATGTCAGATTAAGTAAATTGCAAACATTGTGTCTGCTTATTTTTAATAAAATCCGTTCATACTCACGGATTATTATTCATTTCTCAATGTTCCCAAGTACTTTCAATCTCCTTCAGAGATCATCTTCAGTGGTGTGAGTTGTGCTAACAAAAAATAAACGCAAAACTGTGTTACTAATAATGACTAATTTCTGACATCTTTCAATTATAATACGCTAACGATAATCCCTGAGTATGAATGGAAATTATTAAAAAAAAAAAGCAGACATAATGCTTTCAATTTATTTAATCTGACATGCCTAAATGAAAATTTGCTGCCTAAATACACAAATATATATATATGTATATATATATATATGGTCGGTGCAAGAATCTTGTTGCCCCCCCCCCCACCGAATCTACGATATATCTCCGAAATCTAAGGTACGGGACCACACTTTACTAGATCTTTTTAAAAGTAGTATTGATATAAATTTTGTTGTAACCAAATTATGTACAATAATAGATCATATGCAATATAGGTGAACAATACAACTAGAAAAATTGAAAATAAATACAAGATATCTAAATTAGGTATCTCCACTCATTTTCGATAACCAACTTTTAAACTGAATTATAAAAAAGTTTGAAAATAGTTGAATTTGTTACGCGAATACCTTTGGGGAAAGGTATTAATCCGTCTCTTCTCACTTCGCATTTGTTTTGGGGTTTTGATAGGGGTTTTTATTGTATTTAGATGAGGTTTTGACTGTGTTTGGATGAGGTGATGATCTTGTTTTGATGAGAACGAGACAGTATTTGGCTGAGGGTGTGATTGTGTTTGATGAGGGCGTGGTTTTGTTTAGATAAGGACGTGCTTGTGTTTAGATGACGTGCTTGTGTTTAGATGAGGGCGTGATTTTGTTTAGATGGGTTTGTGATTTTGTATAGATGATAGCATGATTGTGTTTAGGTGAGTGTGTGATTGTGTTTGGATGAGGTCGTGATCGTGTTTGGAGGAGGGCGTGGTTTTGTTTCGATAAGGACGTGCTTGTGTTTAGATGAGGGCGTGATTTCCTTTAGATGGGAATGTGATTTTGTTTAGATGGGTTTGTGATTTTGTATAGATGATAGCATGATTGTGTTTAGGTGAGTGTGTGATTGTGTTTGGATGAGGTCGTGATTGTGTTTAGAGGAGAGCATGGTTTTGTTTAGATCAGGACGTGATTGTGTTTAGATGAGATCGTGATTTCCTTTTGATGGAATTGTGATTTTGTTTAGATGATAAGGGTGTGATTGTGTTTGGATGAGGGCGTGATTGTGTTTGAAATCTGGTTTCGACTTTTTCGTTAAGCAGATGGTCAATCCTTTTTCTTTTTGGGAAAACCAGGATTTCACTCATCATTGTGAATTTTTGTAAAAGTGAAGAAGAAGGTTGATTTTAATTAATTTCTTATTCGCTACAATTCGACCTCGACACAAATGTTTTACTTATGTAGACAAGTTTAGACTTCATGGAGTTATGACCATAGCATAATGGGAAGTAAGATTGTGATATTTTAGTGCAAGGAATATATTGGGTCATGATTATGGCTAAGTTCAACGTCAAGCAACGGGATTGAACCAGTTGTTGGCTGAACGGGGTTTGTGTACCAGAAAAAGCGTGCTAAGAGCCACTAGGGATGGGGAGATGTAGAAAGCTATGATCGCCAACGTCCTGAAAGGACGCTCCTCTTAGAAGAAAAAGAAGCATCCCTAAACATAGAAAACTTATTTATGAATGTTTCTGTGAAGTACAAAGAGGGGGATCAATTCTATTTTATAATCAATATATAAACTAATCCTCCTCTTTATGGTCATGCTAGTTTCTATACATTTATATTCTAGATTTATGGGCTTGAGCAAGTGGATTGCAGAGCGGGGTTTCGGTGGTGTAAAAGAAGAAAGCGTGCTAACAGACACTAAGGAAAGGGTGTTGGGGAAGGCCATAATCGTTTATGGAAGGCCATAATCGTTTATGGAAGGCCATAATCGTTTACATCCTGAAACGACACTGCACATAGAAGAAGAAGCCTTCCTGGACGTAGAAAACTAAATTTTTAATGTTTCTCTATAAATACTAAGTGGGGGGTCAATTCTATATTATAATCAATAAATAAGTTGATCCCTCACTTTGGAGCCACGCTAGTACATTTATATTCTAAATTTTAGGGCTCGAGCAAGTGGATGGCTGAGCAGGTTTTAAGTGGGGTACGGAAAAAAGTGAGCAAAATTTATTAGGGATAGGAAGATGTGGAAGGCCATGATCGCCTACGTCCTGAAGGGATAAAAGAAGTTCAACGTGAAAACAAATGATGACCAGCTGATATTGGTGCCTCAGTGATATTGTCTTCCCTACTCTTTCTTTCTTTCTTTCTATTTATTTATTAATTTGCTTCATAGTTTAATATGTGCTGCCGAAAATTTAATATAATTAAAAAAAAAAATTATCAGTAATCCGCTGCTAAGAAAGTCGGTTCTCTGTGTAGGGCCAGGAAGTTTTTCCCGACTGAAACAATCCTGCACATATACAAATCTACCATCCGCCCGTGCTTTGAATATTGCTGCTATATCTGGTCGGGTGCTCCTGCTACCCACCTCGGTGTCCTTGACAAAATCCAGCGGAGAATCTGTAATGTTATCTATCCCGACTTGGCAGGTAGGATATAGTCGCTTTCTCACCGACACAGTGTGACTTCCCTGTGTCTCTTCTACAAGTACTTTCACGGCTTCTGCTCCGATTAACTTAGCACACTGGTGCCCCCTATATATAAATTTACTCGAGCCACAAGATTATCAACTAGGTCCCACCCTTTTACTGTGAAATCAATAAAATGTAAACGCAAATTCTATTTAATAATGATTCAGTCATTCAAGTGCCATACGTGATACACGCTTGGGCGATCATGTCTCTTTAGAGACGTTAATGACTGTGCAGAAGATTATCCCGCAGTAGGTTGCCATTACTTTTTGTGGTAGACTAGTTGCCAGCCAAAGCTATAGAACCCAATCTGTCCCGTTATTTAGCCCATAACTGAAAAGAAGAGACGGATTAATACCTTTCCAAGGGTATTGGCGCGTAAGTGAATGCAACAAATTCAACTGGAATTCGATCTCAGCTCCCCGATGTCTAGTTCTAAGCCGATATCCACTGCACCACAACGCAGATCCAGATTAAATTGATTAAATATTCCGGCGGAAACTTTAACTTTGTTGTTTTTCATTTATTTTTAACTTTTTTCAGTGCAGTCTTATCGATTACACCATAAACTTTCCGATTGACAAAAAATTGGGAATATTTCTATATTAAAAGAATTTCAGCGGGGTCCCAGTTTCTCATACAACGTTATAGTAAATCTATCCTCCATTTTGAAACCACTCACCTGGACGATATTAACACCACCTGTAAATTGGTTGTTTATCATTTTTTTAAACTTTTTTCAGTGCAATCTTATCGATTAGACCATAAACTTTCCGATTGACAAAAAAAAAAAAATAAATAAATAAATAAAATTGGAAAAATGTCAATATTTAAACAATTTTAGGCAGGCTCAGTTTTTCATGTAACTTTATAGTAAATCGATCCTCCATTTTGGAACCAACTGCCGGTACGACAATATTTAAACAATTTTAGCGGGGAGATCAGTTTCTCATACAACCCTATGTCATGTTTTGGGGGAATTATCAAAAAGTGTTCCATTCCTAATGGACATTCTTTTCATGCATTTGGAACATCTCCAGCAAACTTTATCGGTTTTCAAGTTTGAACAACCTGCCTTTATAGAGATAGCAAGCCCACAGGAACACAACTTGTTCTGTGCAATTAACTCTTTTGCTTGCTAAAAAATGGGCAAGAACTCGTCAAATAACAAAAACATGAATAAAGCGACCCCATCGCAAGTGGTTCAAATATGGAGGATCGATTTACTATAACGCTGTATGAGAAGTCTAAATATTTTACTGCTGAGGGAATACGGAAGCTTGTGCACAGATGGGAAAAGTGTGTGACACTGCTGGGAGACTAGGTTGAAAAATAAAAAAAGTAAGCTTCTGTCTGTATTAGAAGTCCTTATTCTGAAAAATTCACCTTATTTTTTGAATGACCCTCGTAAAATAATGGGTAATTATATTATTAATAAGAATATAGATAATAATACAATAGATAATAATACGACGGATAATAAAAATAAAATAATAAAATAGTTAATAATAAAATCCATCTTCTCGTTGGATAAAAATAACATAATGGATAATATTATGATAGATGATAATAATAACATGCAAATAATAATAAGATGGATATGATTGATAATAATATGATGAATAATAATATGATGGATAATAATATGATGGATAATAATATGATGGATGATAATATTAAGATTGATAATAATAAGGTTGATAATCATAATATGATGGAGAAGAATATGATGGTTAATAATAATAAGATGTATAATAATAAGATGGATGATAATAATATGATGGGTAATAAAAATAATATGGATAATAATATTATGGATAATAATAATATGAGGTGTAATAATAAGAGGGATAATAATAATAAGATGGGTAATAATAATAAGATGGATAGTAATATGTTGGATAATAATATTATGATGTGTCATAATAATAATAAGATGGATAATAATATAATAGATAATATTAATAGGATGGATAATAATATGATGGATGATAATAATAAGATGGATAGTAATATGATGGATGATAACAATAAGATAAATCATAATAAGTTGGATAATAATAATATGATGGATAATAATAATAATAATAATAATAATAATAATAATAATAATAATAATAATAAATATGTCAAAATATAAAGACCTGGAAATTGAAGTAGAAAAAATGTGGAAATTGAAAACAAGAGTTGTGCCAGTGATAGTAGGTGCACTTGGAATGATAAAAAATGGAACAAAACAACACATTGAAAGAATCCCTGGAAACCCCAGCTTAAGAGATATACAAAAAATTGTCTTATTAAGTACAGCTCACACACTAAGGAAAACTTTATCTATGTAATGCTGGGGATGATAGGGAAGATAGAAAAACATGAAATGGAGTCATAACAACACGCCACTACCTGCCTTAGGTCTCCCCGCAGACTTGGTTGGTAGTGAGACCAAAGCAGAAATCGAAATATGATGAAAAATGACATAATAATAATAATAATAATAATAATAATAATAATAATAATAATAATAATAATATAGATAATAAGAACAAGGTAAATTAATATCAAAAGATGGATAATAATATGGATATTAATAATGGAATTCAAACTAGCAATAAAATTATAATAAAATTATTTCATCTGAGAATATCTGAAAATGACTGTATTTGTCAATTACTATTCATCAATTCATATCAATTGTGATAAAAAGTAACAATAGGATGGAATAGAACGAGTAAAAATATTTAAAATGAAATTGTTTCATTTAAAATATCTAAAAAATGACTGTAGAATCCTATTTCTATTAAGTGTGATAAAAAGAAACAATAATAAGATGGAATAAAACAAGCAATAAAATTAATTATAATTATATTACTTCATTTGATAATATGTAAAAAAATGACTGAAGTCTTCAGTTCCTAGTAATTTGGGCATAAATCAGGAAAAATTAAGAATTAATAAAGCTAGTAAACTGATTCTTTGCTTTTAGTCATCAATGCATTTCTGTACGGTTTCTGTTCTCGTTGTCTGTTTATAATTCCCATAAATCTGATGACTTTTCGACTCTTTAACTAACAAAAGCTTCCATCCACCTGATCGGAGTTGGCACTGACTGTCTCCTCTGATCAGGATGTCGCAAAAAAAAAAGAAACAACAAAAAAAAAATCCTGAAGAAATATCTGTGTGGGTGGCCTGTCACACTCATGGAACAGTGTCCACCTTTCCGCCTTTAAAACTATGTCAGCCGGTCTTCTCAGTGTCAACGTTATGCCCTTCTTGGTTGGAAACTAGAAGCCATGTTGCATGGGCAGTAACTTAATCGCTTATAGGACAATAAAGCGTGAATTGCGTCGGATGGCGATCGTTGATTTAAACTAAGAAAGCGACGTGTGTGTATGCCAAGGAGAAAAAAAAATGTATATATATTTAAACGCATGATTAAGTCGATATGTACACTTATAGACGGGCCTATTTTTTTTTGTTTTTTGTTTTTTGTTTGTGTATGAGCATGCGTATTAATTATTATGGGGTGGCATATATTGTTTTAATTCTGTGCACATTCTCGCATGAAATTTAAATGAGGTTTTATTTGCGCGCGCGCGCGTGTGTGTGTGATGTCGGCCTATTTTGCATTTGGTGGCTCATGGTCAATAAATGAATTCCGCTGAGTAATACAAGCTAAGACCCTAGAACTTGAAATATAGAAAAAAGTTCTGCTATTCAGGGCTTCTCACTTAACTATATACTAGCAGAATAGCCCGGCGTTGCTCGGGTGCAATGAAAGATTTAAAACTAATCCATAGTCCTGGAGCTCAGACTCTTTGGACGTTGGCACGAAAGACTAAAAAGCAATAGTTGTTTCCAGTTAAAGCGAAACCGTAGACTGAAAGAAAAATGAATGGATGTAAGTCAAATTTTGATTTCCTGGTATCGATATCAAATAAGTTTTTTTCGTCGTAAACTGAATTTTGAAGGCTAAATAAGTCCTCTGAGTAAATGATATCATGGCTGAGACAAAGAACTACAATTATACCTACTTAGAGCCAAACCTGAAGCAAAAATTAAAATGGGCTGAAAAAAATACAGGCATACAGTCAGATAAACAGACTCACACACAATCATCTTGCATTATATATATATATATATGTATATATAATAGATTTTCTGCACTGTTGTAAGAACTGCAGCCTTGAAACTTCTGAATATCGTTTCTTATGTCTTTGTCTATGGGTGTATTAAATTTGATTAAAATCGGGCCACTCCTTCTATAACCCGATTTTTTTTGGTATCGATTTTCGATATTTATCGGGGGTACCTTGACACAAAACCTAGCTAAGAATACTCGCAGACGCTTATAGTACAACTGTGTAAATTTTCAAGAAAATCGGTTCAGCCGTTTCTGAGTCTATAGGTAGCCGACACACACACACACACACACACACACACACACGCACACACACACAAAGTTCCATTTATAAATAAGTTTATATATATATATATATATATATATATATATATATATATACATAAATTGTGTTATTTTGGCAGCAGTTTTTCATTAATGCAGGTTTCGTTGACAAGTTTTGTCTATTTTGTGTAGGATCCTTTCGTATAGTCTGATAAATTTGATGGTGTATGATGGTGTATCATTAAAACGCTCGTTCAAAATACATTTATACTTAGACCAGAAAATAATAAACGAAAACTCAAAATCCTAGAAGCTATCTACATCAAACAGCATAAACCTAGCTTAAATAAAATAAATTTTGATATCTCTACTCACATACTCCAAAGCCTGTAATCGGATCAAGAACCACACCACCACCATTTTGTCACTGTCTGCGGCCACCCGCCACGTTAAAAATGGACTTGTCAATTTGATTTAATTCTCTTTGTTTAATTCCACTTTGTTAATAACTTTCATGTTTTATGTTCACTATATGTTAATGTTCATTCTTTGATAATGGCTTATGTAAGCCGAAAGCTCAGAGCTGATAAAAAAATCAACAATTAATGTGATTTCTTGTCGGCTTTTAATGATAGCACCATCAAACTTATCAGACTATACGAAAGGATCCTACACAATGTAAATAGACAAAACTTGTCTATATCATTCAACGAAACCTGTATTAATATATATATATATATATATATATATATATATGTGTGTGTGTGTGTGTGTGTGTGTGTGTGTGTGTGTGTGTGTGTGATCCACATTCAAGCCTGTTATCACAGCTCATCAGTGTGGCGACCCATCCACTTGCTTCTGGCCGAAACCCAATCGATTTGGTGTCAGTCAGAGTCGCCACCCCCTAAGCCATAGACGCATGGAATCAGGGAAGGGAAATTTTAGCGCGTTATACTCAAACAGTGAACATACATGTCAAGCACCGAAAGAACTCAATTCATTGCTGAAGATTAACCCCCCCCACACATATATATATATATATATATATATATATATATATATAAACTTAATTATAAATGGAACTTTGTCTGTGTGTGTTTGTGTGTGTGTGTGTCCGTTACCTATAGATTCCGAAACGTCTGAACCGATTTTCTTGAAAATTTACACAGTTGTACTATAAGCGTCTGCGAGTATTCTTAGCTAGGTTTTGTGTCAAGGTACCCCCGATAGATATCGAAAATCGATACTAGAAAAAATCGGGTTATAGAAGGAGTGGTCCGATTTTAATCAAATTCGATACTCATAGACAAAGACATAAGAAACACTATTCGGAAGTTTCAATGTTGCAGTTCTTACAATAGTGCAGAAAATCGAGAATATCTATATATAAAAGACAAAATGTTTGTGTGTATGTGTCTGTTTATCTGCCTGTATGTCAGTATTTTTTTCAGCCCTTTTATTTTAGTTTTTGCTTCGGCTTTAGCTCTAAGTAGGTATAATTGTAGTTCTTAGTCTCAGCCATGATACCATTTACTCAGAGGAATTATTTATTTTTCGAAATTCATTTTACGGCAAAAAAACTTATTTGATATCGATACGAGGAAATCAAAATTTGAGTTACATCCATTCATTTTTCTTTCAGTCTACGGTTTCGCTTTAACTGAAAACAACTATTGCTTTTTAGTCTTTCGTGCCAACGTCCAAAGATTCTGAGCTCCAGGACCATGGATTAGTTTGAAAGCTTTCATTACAGCCGAGCAACGCCGTGCTATACTGCTAATATATATATATATATATATATATATATATATATATATATATATATATATATATATGGGGTTAGTTAACAATGACAGTTACCAAAAATAGCAAGCGCTGTTCGTCGTAAATTTGTAATGCATTTCTATGACGTCACACTGTCATTGTTGCTTAGCAAAGTTTTATGTCAACACAAGATAAAATCGTCGTTGATGGTGGATGTTTTTATGTTAATGTCCTTGTAACCTCTCTGAAGATGGCTAATGTGAGCTGAAAGCTTAGAACCAAATTAATAAAAAATTATCCAAACGTTCGGGAATTTCTGTTTTTATTTTCACCTGAAATTAAAGCCAAAATATGATGTTTAGAACGGCTCACGATTAAACATAACGGTGGTCAGTTATCAAGTTTTTGTTGTTGAAGGGTCCAAACCAGTTGGAATTCACTGAAAAATATTAGCTATGTATTGTGCCACATGTTTCAGCCAAAAACATATCTACAAGTGGGCTAAATCTTTTAAAGAAGGACGGAAGAATGTTGAGGATAAAGCCAGGCCTGGGAGACCTACAGAAGTGGAATCTCCTGAGTTGATCGAATCAGTCAATGACCTCATTCAGTCTGACAGAAGGGTGAGAGTGGATGAAATTGCAAGGACTTTGAGCCTAGCTGTTGGAACAGCACACAAAATGTCTATGATGACCTTGCCTACTCGAAGGTCATCTACCGGTGGGTGTCAAAGGTGCAGAACATCAACGAGCTGGGCTGGGAACTGCTCCCTCATCCACCTTACAGCTCAGACCTTGCCCCTTCAGACTTTCACCTGTTTGGTCCCTTGAAAGCGTTCACGAGAGGCACGAAGTTTGAAAGTGACGATGAAGTCAAAAGTGCTGTGAGCGATTGGCTGAGACATCAGTCCAAACATTTTTACGCTGAAGGAACACGGAAGCTTGTGCACAGATGGGAAACGTGTGTGACCCATCGAGGTTGATATGCCATAAAACAAAACAAACCATATATATATATATATATATATATATATATATCCGAGTGAATAAGGAACGAAGAAAAAGATTTTTTACAACGTCCAAAACATGAATTTAAAACAGTGCACGATATATAATATATAGAGCTGTAAATATTTATTATAAATTATATTTTAGAACATGTACAAATTTTTTATATATTCACTAAAAATCGTACATTTGTTTCGACATTGAAACTACAATGTTTCATCAGGTGGTCTGGACAGGAATGGAAAGCCTCTTTTCTTATATTTGGTGAGTTGTGTGTGGGATGTTGGTGTGGGTTAGTGATAAGGGAATAAGTCTCGTGAATTGACCGTTAGAATTTTGAAGAAAGTGGTGTGGGTAGTGAATATAGTTGATTAATGAGTGATAGCTGATAGGATGTAAGTTTTATGATCTTGCGACTAGACTTTATCCTTTGGATTTCTTAGAGGAGCAGAGTAGGGAGGTGTAAGGGGTGGGGAGAGATGGGATTGGACTTACTGCTTATTTGTACAACTATAGCATATTTTTGTATTTAAGCACAGTTTTTATAATTAATCTAATTTTGTATATTTAACCTTAATATTGGATTTAAAATATCGTTTTTTTCTATTACATTTTAAACTTTAAATTAAATCACAGTTTGTGGTGTGTAATAGGCAAGATTTAATGTAAGAGGTAAAATTTAATGTTAGTAAAAGTTAAGTAGGTAATGGGTGCGTAATAAGTAGAATTTAATGTAGGAGGTAAGATTTAATGTTGTATTTAAGGTAATAGGTAAATAGGTAATAGGTATGGTTGTATTTAAGGTAAGAGGTAAAATTTAATGTGTGTATTTAAGCACAGTTTTTATAATTAATTTAATTTTATATATTTAATCTTAATTTTGAATTTAGGAAATCGATTTTTTCTATAAAATTTGCAATTTTCAAAATATTTAAATTAGATCACGGTTTGTGGTGTGTTTAAAAGTGTTGCCAGTACTATAAATGTGTATCATTTCTAAGAGGTCCTATCTCTGGTTTTTGTAGTATTTTTTAGCATGATTGTAAGGTTAGTTCTTTAATGTGCTTGTAGTTTACTGTGGTTTCATGCCTCTGGTTTAAAAGCTTGTTGCTATTCCTATATTTAATGATTTCATTTTTTTCTTGAATACAAAGGAGACATGGTTCCTCTATTGATTTAGCTGTTCTTGCTTGTTTGAGGATTTTCCATTTAACTTTAGGTGTTTTATTTTCGTCTTTTAACTTCCAAAAGTATTTGGAGAGAGACGTCATGTTTTGTTTTTCTTTGTTATTGAAGGATGAGAGGTGATTGTAAAATCGCTTTTTAAATACGTTCATGGTGTTTCCGATATATATTTTTTCATCTTTAGGATTCTCCATGGATGAAATCGAACACATGATATATATATATATATAAATCAACTTACAGTTAAAAATTATTTACATATTTTAAGTATTATAAATACCTCATTCAGATAAGATAATCCTCTCCAAAAATTAATTAATATCCATTTTTAATCCACAAGATAAAAAAACGAATATTATATTAATAAAATAAAATAAACCCATTGCCCGGTTCACACACCACCTACGTGTAATGAACAGGTTAAGAGGCTCAGAACTTTTTCTCTGTTTAGGATGTGGTTTCCGGCTTTCTCTTTTCCAGTCTTGTCACTTTTTTTTTTTCAATTGGAGTAGATAGATCTATCTATCACCCGGTTCACACTCCACCCACGTCTATTGAACAGGTTAAGAAGCTCATCCCTTGTTCCCTGTTTAGGATGTGGTTTCCGGCTTTATCTTTTCCAATCTTTTCACTATTACGTAGCCCTCTGCACATCAGTGGCGTTACCACCTTGCTCGAGGTGATACGATTAAAAAAAAAATGAACATTAAAAAGCCACTCAATTTCATCCACTCATAGTTAGTAGTAAAATAAAAAGTGTCTACCCTTTTTTAGTTGAAAATCTGAATTGAAATCCGACAAAATGAATAGAATAAGTAAAGAATAGGTGGGAAATGTGTCTTTAAGCTAACATTTTTCACTTTATTAAGCTTCTTCTTATTAACAAATCTCTGAAGAAGCTTCATATTCTAATAAATTACACACACACACACACACACACACATATATATATATATATATATATATATATATATATATATATATGTATATATATCCTAACAGTTTTGTGTCCTAACACTTTTGCACACTACCGGTAGTGTGAAAAAGCATTAGAACAGGGGTGAAAGGAAGAGGAAGGAAGGCTTCATAATTTGAATTGGACCCCACAAAGCTCTGTTCTCAATTCGATTGACGATCTATGCGATATTTTGGATAAAAAAAATAAGATAAATCTAATGTTACTTTGCAAGACACACTTTGGGAAAAAATATAAGCTGCTTGGCAGGAGATACCATTAGATACATTGAAGAAGCTAGTGATGTCAGTGCCTGACAGAATGAAGGTTGTGATCAAAGCGAAAGGCTATTATACGAAATATTAAATTTATTTTGTGAGAAGAATTTTTTCTTGTTAAAGCATTTGTTGGGTAAATCAAATAAAATTACTTTAATTAAATTGTTTATTTTCTATCAATATGCCTCATAAAAGATAAAATAGTTCTTGTTTTAATACTTTTGCACAGTACTATATATATATATATATATATATATATATATATATATATATAAGGCAATCTGTGGGTCTGTGTGTGATTGTAAGCTATGCACGTCTACATTTTTTAAGCTACGCCATTCAAACTTTCTAGGGACACATATCTACAGGGAAGCCAGGTTGACAATTACTTTTTGAGTTTAAGTTTAGGAATTTTTACCTTTCGCACTTTTTGGCCAATGGAGCCGATTGTTTATATTTGCTCCGTGAAACATCTAAGATCTAAGATGGTTGCTAGATTACGTCACAGGAATCAAATCACACGTGTAAACGCGACTCAAAAGAAAATGGGCTTTTATATTTTAAAATTCAATTGGTCAACAAAAAATGTGAATATTTTCCCACGTAATCTTTCAACAAAAAAAGTATTTAAATAAAAAGTGCTTTTTCAAACAAAAACAAAATATGTGAAAAAAAAAAGAGTCAATGGTTAATTTAATTATTTAAATCTTTTTTTTTCTTCAGATTTCATATTTCATACATCAAAAAATAAATAAATAAATAAAACTTTTTTTTTCGCTAAATATTTCATGCAGGAAATCAACTGTCAGTAGTGCAATTGATGTGGCATTAAAAATTAAATGCCGACATTTTTAAATATTCTTCGAAAATTTCTGAACTGAGAGGGTAATAGATGTTATATTTCTAATATCAGTAATACAAAATAAATAATTTTTATTTTTATGTTAAATTCATTTAGTCAACAAAAAATGTAAGTATTTCCCACCATAATTTTGAAATAAAAACAAAAGCAATATTGTTTACAAAGTCACACAAAACATCAAATCACGTTTACGCAAAACAAAAGAAATTAGATTTTTTCAATGGAATTTTTAAACAATTTTGAAACAACAATTTTTAATATAATTAGTTTTTTTTATGTAACCGTGTTTTAAAATGTTCTGAGTTGCACTGGCAACGCCGGGTTAGGATGCTAGTATATATATATATATATATATATATATATATATATATATATATATATATAAACTTATTTATAAATGGAACTTTGTCTCTGTGTATGTGTGTGTTTGTGTGTGTCTGTATGTCCTTTACCTATAGACTCCGAAACGGCTACACCGATTTTCATGAAGATTTACACTGTTGTACTATAAGCGTCTGCGAGTGTTCTTAGCGAGATTTTGTGTCGAGGTACCCCCGATAAATATCGAAAATCAATAATAGAAAAATCGGGGCATAGAAGGAGTGGTCCTACCTGTTATTACAAAAAAGTTTTAATTCATGAAGTAGTTGTTAAATAATGAAATTAAGAATAGAGCATTTTGGAAGATCCTGGATTATTCGAGAAAAATCTAAAGAGCTGGAGATGATACTAGAAGTATGCAAATTAGGTGTTAGCCCCTATAAAAATAGGTTTTGAGAAGAGAGTAGTTAGTTGTTGAAAGGATTTGCTGACATCATCAACTCCGGTTTTGATTCAATGATTTGTATATCCAGCCGAAAGAATCCCTTCGAAAAGTTGCCGACCAACTAAAACCTGAAAGCGAAACTCATGAAAGGGGTGGTAAACCGTAAAAATGAAGTCAATGAATAACAAACGGGCTAGTTTGTCTCAGTGCCTGAGCTACTGCTTGTTTTCAATCGTTTCACCCCAAGTAAGGCGGTACTGCTACTGATGCGCAAGGGGCTACAAAGGAGTAAAAGATTTGATAGGAGGAGAGTGAAGAGAAAGACGAACCAGTTACAGGGAGTTTCAGAGAAAGGGCAAGAGAAGGATATGAACACAGGCGTGAAGACAGTTACGAAGGTAGAGAGGAAGGAAAAGAACAAAATACATGGGGTGACGTGGAAAGAGTGAAGAGAAAGACAAACCAGCTACAGTGGGTGAAAGAGAAAGGGCAAGAGAAGGATATGAACACAGGAGTGAAGACAGTTACGAAAGTAGAGAGAAAGAAAAAGAACAAGACACACGGGGTGATGTAGAAAAGTCTGGAGTCAAGTGGATAAGAGATGGGAATTGACATTGCTTTTAAATTCATGGAGGTTGTAGCCATCAGGAAAGTAAGAATATGGAAGAGAGTTCCACAGGCGGGAAGTGGCAGAAAAGAAGCTGATGGAGTAGAATTTTCGGTTGCATTTTGGTTGATTTAACTGTAAAAGTGTGGGATCTTGGTGCCAGTCTGGTTGCACTAGTAAATTCATGTGGAAAGGGCACCAGTAACCTAAGTTCGTCGGAGCAGAAGCCATGAAAATATTTGTAGAAGAGACAGAGGGAAGCCACATCCCGCCGGTGAGAAAGTGGCTTAAGCATAATGCTTCTTGCCCTAGAAGTTCTGAAGTCTTGCTTTCTGGGTAACGCCACATTCACTAACCATCAATCTAGAGTCGCTCTTGAGCTTGTACAGGTTAAACAGAAGTATAAAAGAAAAAAAAATCCAAGAGTTGACCACAGATAATTTAAAAATTACATTATAGGATTGTTTATTTTTTTTCTACTCAAATACAAATTTAGGTTAAATACAGTTTCTTTTAGGATGTGCGTTGTGGTGCAGTGGATATCGACTCAGAACGACAAATCGGGGTGCTGAGTTCGAATTCCAGTTGAATTCTTTGCATTTAGACGCAGTTCATCAATTTGTAATGCGGTTCTATGACGCCACATCGCGTAAGAGACCGAAATGTTAACAGAACCATATGTCTAAAGGTAATATAATTTGTTGTGAATATACTGAAATGTAATTTTTTAAAGTGTGGGTTATCGTCGTATAGCACTGTTTTATGTCAACACAAGATAAAAACCAGTAAAATAAAAAATATCTAAATTTTATATAATTTTTGTCTTTATTTTCACGTGAAATTAAAGCTAAAATACGATGTTTACAACGGCTCATGATTAAACACAATAGACATTCAATGTCTGTCATATTTAACAATATATATTTAGAAAAATGTATGTATGTATGTATGTATGTATGTATATGTGACTGATATCATTCTAACATGTTTACCTTATATTAATAGTCTTAGGAATTAGAAAAAAGATCGTTGTGATGCTGCAGCCGTAGGGAGATGGTTAATGTTTCTTTGATTCGGCCTTGTGTCATACATAACCGAACTCCCTACAGCTTCCAAGTTTTCTCTAGGATTATCATCATCAGAAAGTTTTCATCAGAAGGAGATTGTGTGGAATGGTGTAAAAATAAAAATACACATTTTGAATGTTAAAATAAAAATTTATTAAAAGGAAAGAATAACAAGAATAGGTAGTAGTTTGAGCTAATGTTCAATGAGAAACAAGTATTGAGTTAAGGGTAACAAGAGTTGTAGAAAATGTTCGTAGTAGTAATTGTTGAAAGAGTATATGCGTACGTACATATGTATTAGAGTTTGTTTGATAGGAATGTCTTTGAATGGAGAAGAAGAAGTAAAATGAATCAGCACACGGGAAGGAAAGTGAAAAAGGACGAATGTCCGGGTCAGCTTGAAGCATCTCCCGTTATATTTTAGCATGTCGTCTTTGCTACTTTCCATCCCTGACTCTATTGACCGGTCACAGAGTGTTTTTAAGTAATTAAATCTGGTCATGTGATCGGCTCCAGAGGCACTTTCTGCTTTAGGTGTGAAAAACGTTTGACTGACGTCACCGCTCATTTTTCTATTTCGTATCCAATCAGGATCCAGATGTGCTTTTCACACTGACTTGTGAAATTTGCCATGGTTTGTGTTTTTTCCAAAATGCTTTTAATTCTTAATTTCTTATCTGCCACGAACGAGTTCGTATAAGTTTCTTGCGGGATCTTAATTTACATTCTTCACCCGAATTTTTCAGTCTTTCCTCGAGACTGGTGGGTTCAGTTCATTAAAAAAGATGGAGCTATAAAATCTTCGAACTTAAAATTTATTAAAAAAAATTTGCTTATATCTACGTAGATTTAACTCGGAATTTTTCGGAAGAGAAATTATTATTATTACTATAATATGGAAATTTGTGATTTTTAGAATCACAATGTTTCGATTGTGGTGTCCTCCGGGCCTTCTTCAGTTATCTATCCTACTGAATGCAAAGACATGTATTGCTATTATTTACGCATTTATCTCTGAATGATAATATCTGCCTTTGTTCACTATCTATTTCTGTTGTGTGTCTATCTATGTAATTGTCTCAGTATACTATTTATATATCACTCTTCAATCTATCTATCTATCTATCTATCTATCTATCTATCTATCTATCTATCTGATCACTTGTATCTATCTCTGTTCACTCTTGGTCTCTTCACTATCTATCCAAGCCCTCTCTCCCTCTGTATATATATTTATATATGTGTGTGTGTGTGTGTCCGTTATCTATAGACTCCGAAACGCCTAACCGATTTTCTTGAAAATTTACACAGTTGTACTATAAGCGTCTGCGAGTGTTCTTATTTAGGTTTTGTGTCGAGGTACCCCAAATAAATATTATAAATTATATATATATATATAAAAAGACAAGATGTTTGTGTGTGTCTGTTTATCAGCCTTTATGGTTGTATTTTTTTCAGCCCTTTTATTTTAGTTTTTACTCCGGGTTTGGCTCTCAGTAGCTATAATTTTAGTTCTTAGTCTCAGCCATGATACCATTTACTCAGTGGACTTATTTAGCCTTTAAAATTCAGTTTACGACGAAAAACTTATTTGATATCGATACCAGGAAATCAAACTTTGACTTACATCCATTCATTTTTCTTTCAGTCTACGGTTTCGCTTTAACTGGAAACAACTATTGCTTTTTAGTCTTTTGTGCCAACGTCCAAAGAGTCTGAGTTCCAGAACCATGGATTAGTTTTAAAGCTTTCATTACACCCGAACAACGCCAGGCTATACTGCTAGTATATATATATATATATATATATATATATATATATATATATATATATGTGTGTGTGTGTGTGTGTGTGTGTGTGTGTGTGTGTGCGAGTTCGCTTACTATCCATTTCAATCTGTACACCATCGACCTAAATTCACTGTCTATATATCACTGTTCACTCCCTATCTACCCTCCCTGTTTGTCTGTCTCTGTTCTCTATCACTTTCAGTCTCTTCACTATCTATTCAAGCTCTCTCTTTATATATATATATATATATATATATATATATATCTGTTCGGAATGCTGAGTTTGAATTCTGGTTGAGTTCTTTGAATTCATTTCCACGCAAGTTACCCTGGGAAATCCATTTCTTCTCTCTTCATTTGTGAGTTAAATAGCAGGATAGATCGGCTCCTATAGTTTTGGTTGGCAACCAGTCGACCACAAAAACATGGCAGTCTACTGCTGGGAAATTTTCTGGCTAGTCAGTCATGAATCGAAAGAGACATTATCGCCCAAGCGTGAATCGCGTATAGTACTTAAACCATCATCATCATCATCATCATCATCATTTATCCGTCACACCCAATGGTGTATAGGTCATCAACTTTGTTGTTGTTGCTGTTTCTGTAACAAACTGTTTTTTTACGGGACAGGGTTGTTAGCCCTGCACCCAACCCCCAACGCCCAACCCCCAAACCCCAAACCTGGAGGACCGGTGGACTATTCTTGGTCCTTACGTTTACAGCACCTGGTATTCCCAAATGGTTACCCATTTAAGTACTGATGTTGCTTAACTTCGGTGATTGGACGGGAACCGGTGTATTCAACACGATATAGCCGGAGACGGTACTTAAAAAAGTCATATAAAATTTATCTGTAAATACAATGATAATAGATTACTTGACAAAAGGACGACATTTTTTTCTAACACTTTTCGTTTCTTGAGAGACATTATCAAGATAAGTGTAGTCGTTTTTATTTCATAACATTTGTATGTTGCTGCTAGTACCTGCTCACGTTCGAGCATCGTGACCGTCATCTTCTCTCCAATATTTACCCTTCTCCCCGACTTGAGAGATGTGACACAAGGTCTTTTTTAACGTGGGGAACCTGAGCGCGTACGCCCAGGTACGGGTCAAAACATTACCTATCCACCGCGGTGGATAGGTTCAAAACCGCTCTAAACTGGTCTTAAACTGGTCTTATTCGGTCTTAGGTATCCCCATCTCCAAGGCCGGGGCCGCTGGTGTCTGTGACGGTGACGGTGAAGGCTGTAAATCAAAAGGAGTTTGAGGCAATTTGTGGAATTTGATTTTGGTGGACAACTCCACATGACAGAGAAACCATGCACTTGGCCAAAGGGGCCTCCCTCGGGTCCCAAAAGTGTAGTTTTTTTTTGGCAAACCTGGTTGCGTCAGGCTGTTGGTTGCTTGGTCTGCCAAGGTTTACCTTGGTTAGTCCGACTAGCGCTGCCCTCTCACGCCGTTTGGCTATTGAGATTGTAAAGAGTGAGGCAAAAGTCACGCACAATATGCGGTTTGTTAATCATGTTGATAGGTTCTGTTGAATGAACATTGAGGTCACCAGACCTTATAACCTCGGAGCCTTTTCTGTGGAGATATTTGAAATCAGCTGTTTATGAAACGCACCCAAAAAATATTGAGAAGCTTAAAGAATTAAATATGAATGTACTGACAGCGGAAAATCTTCGACGTGTTTATTAATAGTACTGAAAATTGTAATTAAATTGTAATTAAAATGGCGTCATATCTGCTGGGTATTATATACCCATGGTTAGTGTTCTCGGGTTAATACCCTTTCTCTTGTGACCCCTACTAAACCCTGCTCTGTTATCCATTTCCTTATGACCATCCAGGATGTCATTCATTATTTTCTTCTGTCTCTTTTTCCTCTCTATACGTCTCGTGAGTATCAGATACTCCAAGCCTTCCTTCCACATTACACGTAGTAGAAACTTCAGCTGTCTTTTCCTGGTGTAAAGTATAAATTTCTTTTTCGCTTCACATCCCCTCCAAAACCTGGTCGTTGCTCACATGTTCACCCGTGGTATCCTCAAAAGCCTTCTGTAGATCTTCATTCACTTTTTCTTTTCTTCTCTTTTTTTTTTCTCAATTGGAGTAGATAGACTAAACTATCGCCCGGTTCACACACCACCCATATCTATTGAACAGGTGAAGAGGCTCATCCCTTGTTCCCTGTTTAGAAGGTGGTTTCCGACTTTCTCTTTTCCAATCTTATCATTCATTTCTTTTTTCTTTTCTTTTTTTTTTCAATTGGAGTAGATAGACTAAACTATCGCCCGGTTCACACTCCACCCACGTCTATTGAACAGGTGAAGAGGCTCATCCCTTGTTTCCTGTTTAGGATGTGGTTTCCGGTTTTTATCTTTTCCAATCTTTTCACTCTTTTAAAAAAATTTTTTTTCAATTGGAGTAGATAGACTAAACTATCGCTCGGTTCACACTCCACCAACGTTTATTGAACAGGTTAAGAAGCTCATCCCTTGTTCCCTGTTTAGGATGTGGTTCCCGGCTTTCTCTTTTCCAATCTTTTTACTCTTACGTAGCCCTCTGCGCATCAGTGGCGTTACCGCCTTGCTTAGGGTGATATGATTAAAAAAAAAAAGATCCACATTTCTGTTGAAGTTTCATTTTGATGAGATTGTTTAGCTATCACTGCCATATAGGAGGATAGATATCACATAACAATCTAGTATTCTTTTTTTTGTTCCTAACGAATTGTTCCTGTCTCTAAAAACTCTAATTTACAATTTATTTTATCACTTATACATATACACTACAGGCCATAATTATTAGGTCATCCCTAGTGTATATATATGTATGTAATGAATTATTTTGAACATTATTTTTGCCGATACTCGTATTTAAGTAGATATTCTGTTTTTAATTAAACAGTATTTTTATATTTATATCTCCCGGCCTGATTATTTACGATAAATTTTTATTACGAAAATGTAAATAATCAGGCCGGTAGATATAAATATAAAAATACTGTTTAATTAAAAACAGAATATCTACTTAAATACGAGTATCGGTAAAAATAATGTTCAAAATAATTCATTCCAAATTGTTGATTGCTTATAACCAAGTTTCGTTAAAATTCGTTAATTTCCGTAACATGTTTACATTTGTTTGATATTACGATACATTTCAGAGCAGATATGGTTTGTTTACGGTAGATCGAAAATTGTGTTATATAAGCATGATAAAAACCTCGTCTGATCAAGAGTCTATTCATGGTCGAGTGGTTAAGACAGTACCAGATCAAATGGTAGCTTCCCCTATGTAAATAGGGGTCGCAGGTTCGAATCTTCGTAATAAAAAATTATCGTAAATAATCAGGCCGGTAGATATAAATATAAAATACTGTTTAATTAAAAACAGAATATCTACTTAAATACGAGTATCGGTAAAAATAATATTCAAAATAATTCATTACAAATTGTCGGTTGCTTATAACCAAGTTTCGTTAAAATTCGTTAATTTCCGTAACATGTTTACATATATATATATATATATATATATATATATATATACTCTACCGGCCATAATTATTAGGCAACCCCAGTATTTTAAAAAAATGATGCATTTCAAACTATTTTTTAGTATTTATTCAGTCAGTTAAGTGCCATACGTGATCCACGCTTGGGCGATCATGTCACGAAAGAGACATGACTGACTGGGCAGAAGATTATCCCGGAGGGGGTTGCCATTGCTTTCTGCGGTAGACTGGTTGCCGACCAAGACTATAGAACCCAATCTGTCCTGCTATTTAACCCATAGCTGGAAAATAATAGTATTTATTACCAAGTGAATAATTGTAAATGAAAATAGAATGGTTCTTTTGTTAATACTGCACAATAACATGTGCATCAAATGAATTTATAAATATTTAATAATTACCTATATTGCAGTTTCATCAATGAAAGAATGAAGAAAATTTAGGGTCATTCGGACGAGTTCATCTTTGCTTCCTTGTCTTGTAAAATTTTGCAAAGTAATAATAACAAAAGAACCATTCTATTTTTATTTAGAAATATCCACTTGGCAATAAATACTAAAAATAGTATGAAATCACCATTTCCTGTAAAGAATGAGGTGGCCTAATAATTATGGCCGGTAGTATATATATATATATATATATATATATATATATATATATATAAAATGTACAGGGTGCGATGGGTAAATTGTCGCTGTTTGCCTTGTAAAATTTTGAAAAATAATAATAACAAAAGAACCATTCTATTTTCATTTAGAATAATCAACTTGGTAAAAAATACTAAAAATAGTATGAAATAAATATATTTTTAAAAACTGTGGTGGCCTAATAATTATGGCCGGTAGTGTATATATATATATATATATATATGTATATATACGAGTGAAATCGCGGTCGACTTTTGGCTAACTTTTTTTTTTTTTAATCATTTCACCCCAGGCAAGGCGTAAATGCCACTGATGTGCGGGGGGGGGGGCTAAATAACTGAAAGAAAATTAATTAGAGGGGGGAGAAGAGGATTACAAATCATTTAGAAAGAAGCAATAGGAAGATGAAAATGCAGGTGTGATGACAGTTGCAAGGGGGGAGAGAAAGGGAAGGATATTCGGGGTGGGGGAAGGGATAGAGTCAAGCGGTTAGTAGATGAGTATTGACATTGCATTTAAATTTTTGGAGGCTGTAGCCGTCAGGAAAGCAAGAATATGGGAGCGAGTTCCACAGGCGGGAAGTGCGAGAGAAGAAGCTGCAGAAGTAGAATTTTCGTCTGCATTTGGCGAACCTAACTGTGAATGGGTGGGACCCAGTTGCCAGTCTGGTTGCCCGAGTAAACACCTGTTGAGGAGGCACCAGTGACTTAAGTTCGTCTGAGCAGAAGCCATGAAAGTACTTATAGAACAGACAAAGGGAGTCCACATTTCGTCGGTGGGGAAGTGGCTGTAGTCGAGCCGCCAAGTCAGCACCTAGCACGTTACTAACTCTCCTTTGGAGCCTGTCGAGAACACTGAGGTGAGCGGCAGGGGCGCCTGACCATAAATGGCAGCAGTACTCCATGCAGGGTCGAATGGTAGACTTGTATATATGCAGGATGGATTCAGGCGGAAAGAACATCCTGGATCGACACAGTGACCCAACCTTCTTAGCAGTGGATTTAGCTATGGATTCGATGTAGCGGTTCCATTTGAGATCAGAAGAGAGGGTAAGGCCGAGGAAGCGCAGTCTATTGCACTCAGGGAGAATCGCTTGGTCCATGCTTATGGGAGGCAGGAGAGGTTGCCTGTGATGGTTTTCAGACAACAGCTTTGTCTTGGACGCATTGAAGTTGACAAGCCACTTCTTGCCCCAATTCACCACTGAGTGTAGATCCCGTTCAAGGTCAGCAGCGAGGTTATGTCTGTCCACCACGCCAGGTTTCTTACTGGTGCGGGAGTATATTGTGGTGTCATCTGCGTAGATGCCTACTTGGGACTTGATCTCATCTGGGAGGTCGTTGATGAAAATAAGGAAGTGCGTCGGGCCCAGGATAGAGCCCTGGGGGACACCGGCATTTGTGCTGTAGGATGAAGAGGCATGCTCATTCAAAATGACCTTCATTTTGCGGTTGTTTAAAAAAGATTGGATTAGGTCAAGCAGGCGTCCGGTAATAACGTAACCACGTAGCTTGCACAGGAGGCCAGAGTGCCAGACCCTGTCAAAAGCCTTGGAGATGTCTAGAGCAACTGCACGAGCCTCGCCCGACTCATTGAAGGTCTGGAGCATGTACTCCGTAAAGGTTGTTAGCATATCGGCAGTGGACCTGGCAAAGCGGAAGCCATATTGCTTGTCAGAGAAGAGTTTGTGGGCAGTACGATGTTGAACTATTTCAGCATTGATTATGGCCTCGAACACTTTCCGGAATATCGGTAGAGGACTGATAGGGCGATAGTTGGATGGGTCCGAGGGTTCACCACAATTCTTAAAAACAGGAACGACTGAAGAGAACTTCCAGCATGCAGGAGATTTAGTTTGTATTTTTGCTCTACTTTCGTACTTTCGTATTGAGCTCTTTATTGTTAAGATTTTCGTCTTGGTTTTTTTCTTCTTTTAAACACGGCTTATGCTTTGTTTCTTTCTTTTTTTTATTCCCCTTTACCCATTTGGTAGTACCTTTTGGGTTCGACGACTTTACCGATTTGTTAGCAGTAGGTTTTTCTGATTTCGGTCGTGATTAGTGCTATTGTTTTATTGGTACGTTTTACAACGTAATATATATATATATATATATATATATATATATATATATATATAAAGAAAGGTTAGGGTGAATAAAAAATATCGACATGCGTTCAAATTTAAAATTAGTTTCAAATTTGAATTTTTCTGTACACCAATACAATTGCTTAATACTTAAATACACTGGTGAACTTCTTTTTTATTTTAAAAAAAAATTAAAAATTAATTTTTTGAAACAATTTTTACCGACTTGCTTGGACCTTCCGGAAGCAATAATATTTGTCAGAAACGGGAAAATATTGATTTAAAATAATCCTAATATAAATTCATTGTTAAATTAATCTTTGACATTTAAAGAGTTGTCTGTACTTAACTTTTATTTACCTTCTTAATATCTGCATATTTTGTGGGCAGGCTTGTTTCTATACATTTATATTCTAGATTTATGAGCTTGAGTAGATGGATGGTGGCGCAGTGGGACAAAAGGAAAAGAGAGATTAAGAGTGACAAGGGACAGGGGGATGTGGAGGGCTATGATTGTCTACGTCCTGAAGGAACACGCTACAGAGTAGAAGGTGGATTCATACCACATCAGAATTTGATAAACAAGTAAGAAATTATAATGTGTTTATAAAGTGGGGGATCAATTCTATTAAATAATTAATACAGTGTAACCCTAGTATAAAAGAGCTGTCGGGACCGGATAAAGGTTATCATATATCCGGGTTTGGTCTATTTTATATACATTACCACAGGCTCTAATTTGGGACCAATATAAAAAATCTCTCTTATATCAGGGTTTCTCTTATATCAGGAACTCTTATATTATGATTATATTGTATATGAACTAAACCCTCACTTTGTGGCCATGCTTGTTTCTATACATTTATATTCTTGATTTATGGACTTGAGTAGCTGGATGGTAGAGCGGGAATTGAGTGGGATAACAGAAGGAGCATGAAGAGCCAGAGGGTATAGGGAGATGTGAAAGGCCATGATCGCCTACGTCCTAAAGGGACACGGCCCATAGAAGAAAAGTTATAAGCAACTACTCAGTACTAAAAAGAGGTGGACATACCTTATCAAAATTTAATGAATAAATAAAAAATTATAATGTGGCCATAAAGTGGGGGATCAATTTTGTATTATACTCAATATATTGATTAAGATATTATTATTGATTAAGAGCGACAAGGGACAGGGAGATGTGGAGGGCCATTTACGGAAACATATCGTGTGGAAAAGGTTAGACTTTTGTTTGATTTTTCCTCCACAACTTTTCAAAAGGGTTTTTCCCCAAAATGATCTTTCAGCCAGTCAGCGCACCTGCAGATTACTTAAGTGGGACAAAAAAAATTAACGAATCAATAATGTGGGAGAGCGGGGAGCACTGATTTGGGTAACAAGTTCCTCCGGTATCACGTGTCGAGACGTGCTTCTGTATTTAAAGAACCAGGAGAGACAGTAAGGTGATAGGTGCTGACTTAGCGGCTCGACAACAGCCACTTCCCCACCGACGAAATGTGGCCTCCCTTTGTCTGTTCTATAAATACTTTCATGGCTTATGCTTAAGTCACTGGTGCCTCCTCAACAGGTGTTTACTCGTGCAACCAGGCTGGCAACTGGGTCCCACCCATTCACAGTTTGGTTAGCCAAATGCAGACGAAAATTCTGCTCCTGCAGCTTCTTCCCTCGCACTTCGCGCCTGTGGAACTCGCTCCCATATTCTTGCTTTCCTGGTGGCTACAACCTCCAAGAATTTAAATGCAATGTCAATACTCATCTATTAACCACTGGACTCTAGCTCTCTCCCCACCCCGTATATCCTTCCCTTTCTTTCCACCTTTTCTAACTGGTTTGTACTCCTCGCTCTCTTCTAATTAATCTTTTTACACTTATGTAGCCCCCCGCACATCAGTGGCATTTCCGCCTTGCTCGGGGTGAAATGATTTAAAAAAAACTAATTGAAGAGGAGGTGGGTTCAATAACACCTGAAAAGTGATAAAATACTATTCAATGTTTTTGTGAAAGATTATAAATTTTGTTTGAAAATGCCGGCTCACCTGCTAAAAAAAATGAATTCTCGAGTTTTTTTTAATCATTTCACCCCAAGCTAGGTACTAAACCTGCTGAGTAACAAGGGGTTCTCATTCTTAAAGAATAAACGGGGGAAAACATTATGAAGGACCGTGAACAGTAAAAGAAGAGAAATTAAGAAGGGTGGGCGTTGTGTGGTGCAGTAGATATCGGCTTGAAATGAGAACTCGTGGAGTCGAGTTCGTATTCCAGTTGAATTCCTTACATTCACTTACGCGCAAATACCCTTGTCTCTTCCCTCCAATTATGGGTTAAATAACAGGACAGGTTGTGTTCTATAGCCTTGACTGGCACACCAGACTACCGCAGAAAGTAATGGAAACCTAATGCGGGATAAACTTGCCCAGTCAGTCATGTATCTATCGAGACATGATCGCCCAAGCGTGTATCAAGTATGGCACTTAACTGACTGACTGAATATTATAGTTGAAACATGATTAAGACTTCTACTGGGCATAAAGTGTGGGGGGATCAGTTTTATATTGTTATGAAATAATAAACTGAACCCCACTAATTACTACTTAATAATATAATACATCTCTTCCCTCTCTAGCTATGAGTCAAATAATAGGACAGATTGGATTCTATAACCTTGGCTGGCAACCAGTCTACTGCAGAAAATAATGGCAACCTACTGCAGGATAATCTTCTGCTCAGTCAGTCATGTTTCTTTCAAGACATGATCGCCCAAGTGTGTATCACGTATGGCACTTAACTGACTCACTGAATATAATAGTTGAAACATGATTAAGACTTCTACTGGGCATAAGTGGTGAGGTCAGTTTTATATTGTTTTGAAGTAATAAACTGATCCCCCACTAATTACTACTTAATAATATAATACATCTCTTGCCCCTCTAGCTATGTGTCAAATAACAGGATAGATTGGGTTCTATAGCCTTGACTGGCACACCAGTCTACCGCAGAAAGTAATGGCGACCTAAAGCGGGATAATCTTCTGACCAGTCAGTCATGTCTCGAAAGAGACATGATCGCCCAAGCGTGTATCACGTATGGCACTTAACTGACTGACTGAATATAATAGTTGGAATAATGATTAAGGCTTACATTGGTCATAAAGTGGGGGATCAGTTTATTACTTCATAACAATAGGAAACCGATCCCCCACTAATTACTACATAATAATATAATAGATTTCTTTTCCCTTTACCTATGAGTCAAATAACAGGACAGATTGGGTTCTATAGCCTTGGCTGACAATCAGTCTACCGCAGAAAGTAATGGCAACCTAATGCGGGATGAACTTCTGCCCAGTCAGGACCATGAAATTAATGTATAAATGTGTGAAATGGTTTGTCGAACTGTTGCTGATAGTGTTTAGCGTTGTCATGAATATGGAAGGACATTTTAAACATGTTAAATAATTTGTTTATGATAACAAATCAGGTTGTTTAATGTGACAAATCTTATTCTTTTCTTCCATGTGCCTTGTCCCTTCAGGACGTAGGCGATCATGGTTCTCTACGTCTCCCTATCCCTTGTGGCTCTTAGCATATTTGCTCCTGTTACACCTCGCAACCCCCGTTCCGTCATCCACCTGATCAGGTCCTGCAAATATGTTATCCGCTGCCTTCCTCTGTCTCTTTTTTCTTCTATCTGGCCAGTCAGTATCAGGTTCTCCAAGCCCTCCTTCCTTATTGCGTGTCCCAGGAACTTCAGTTGTCTCTTCCTGATGCTCAGTCTTAATTTCCTTTCTGTTGCCATTCTTTCCAACACCTCATCGTTGATTGCGTGCTCAGTCCACGATATCCGCAGCATCCTTCTGTAGAACCACATTTCCGCTGCTTCAAATTTTGTCCTCATTTTCGATGATATTGTCCAGCATTCACTGCCGTATTGAAGAACTGACATCACATAGCAATCCAGCACTCTTTTCTTTGTTTCATGTGAAATTTTCCTGTGTGTTCGTACTTTGCTCAGCTTTTGGAACGCGTCCTTTGCCATGACAATTCGCCTTCGGATCTCCGTGTCGCACTTTCCATCTCCTGTTAGAACACTTCCTAGGTATTTAAATGTTTGTACTAGCTTGATTCTGGTATCCCCCACCTGTATTTGGCATTTTGGGTTGCACCTTTTGCTGATGACCATGCGTTTAGTTTTCGTTTTTTTTTAATCATATCACCCCGAGCAAGGCGGTAACGCCACTGATGTGCAGGGGGCTACGTAAGAGTGAAAAGATTGGAAAAGAGAAAGCCGGAAGCCACATCCTAAACAGGGAACAAGGGATGAGCCTCTTCACCTGTACAATAGACGTGAGTGGAGTGTGAACTGGGCGATAGTTTAGTCTATCTACTCCAATTGAAAAAAAAGAGGGAAAAGATTAGAGAAGAAAAAACCGGAAACCACATCCTAAACAAGAGAAAGCCGGGAACCACATCCTAACCATGGAACAAGGGATGACCCTCTTCACCTGTTCAATAGACGTGGGTGGAGTGTGAACCGGGCGATAGTTTAGTCTATCTAGTCCAATTGAAAAAAAAAAAGAAAAGAGTGAAAAGATTGGAAAAGAGAAAGCCGGAAACCACATCCTAAACAAGGAACAAGGGATGAGCCTCTACACCTGTTCAATAGAAGTGGGTGGGGTGTGAACCGGGCGATAGTTTAGTCTAGTTTATTTGTGGTCCTTACTTTTCTTAAACTGCTGCAATTTAGTTTCTTGCCACACCCTAAATATATGCGTGGGTGTGCTGAGCTCGAATCAACCAATGTGGGTGATCTTCTATTTGGCACTGACAGCTTTAACTTCTTTTTTGTTTGTTTGTTTGTTTGTTTTTTTCTGCCTTCGTTTCATATGTACCAAGTTTTTAAACAATCTCATAATCAGCAAACAATTAATAAACATTGGCAAATTCATTGTAATTACCGACATACTTTAACTAGAACCAGAATTTTTATTATATGACCATATTGGCATGGCGAAAGAAGCTTTCCAGAAGTTGAGTAAGGTATTAAGAAATAGGACAATTTCGCTAGAAGCAAAGAAGAGAGACAGGAGAAAGCAGCGGATAACATATTTGAAGGGCCTGAGCGAGTGGATGACAGAACAGGAGTTGTGTGGTGCAACAGGAGAAAGTGTGCTAAGAGCCACCAGGGATAGGGAGATGTGGAAATCTATGATCGCTTACGTCCTGAAAGAACAGGGCACATAGAAGAAGAAGAAGAAGAAGAAGAAGAAGAAGAAGAAGAAGAAGAAGAAGAAGAACTTAGTTTTTTTGAGCACGAACAAGATTTTTCTTTTTGGACATCGTATATATATCATTTTGTCCGGAAATCTTTCGCCTAAGCTAAAGTCATTTTCAAGAAACTGGGATTTTCAATTAAAAATGGTGTCTAAATTGCTGATGCGTAAAGAGATTTTTAATTTCCGAACACGACTAGTACGTTATGACCGTATTCGTTATTGTAGTCAAGTGTTTTCTTTTAGTTTATTTATCTAAACTTATTTATAAATGGAACGTTGTGTGTGTGTGTGTCTATGTCTCTGTGTGTGTGTTTGTTACCTATAGACTCCGAAACGGCTGAACCCATTTTCTTGAAAGTTTACACGGTTGTACTATAAGCGTCTGCGAGTGTTCTTAGCTAGGTTTTGTGTCGAGGTACTCCCGATAAATATCGAAAATTGATAATCGAAAAAATCGGGTTATAGAAGGACTGGTCCGATTTTAATCAAATTTGATACACTCATAAACAAAGACATAAGAAACGATATTCAGAAGTTTCAAGGTTGCAGTTCTTACAATAGTGCAGAAAATCGATAATATATAAAAGGCCAGATGTTTGTGTGTGTGTGTGTCTGTTTATCTTCCTGTATGTCTGTATTTTTTCAGCCCTTCTATTTTAGTTTTTGCTTTGGGTTTGGCTCTAAGTAGGTATAATTTTAGTTCTTAGTCTCAGCCATGATTACATTTACTCAGAGGACTTATTTAGCCTTCAAAATTCAGTTTACGACCAAAAAAACTTATTTGACATTGATACCAGGAAATCAAAATTTGACTTACATCCATTCATTTTTCTCTCAGTCTACGGTTTCGCTTTAACTGGAAACAACTATTGCTTTTTAGTCTTTCGTGCCAACGTCCAAAGAGTCTGAGCTCCAGGACTATACATTATTTTTAAAGCTTTCATTACACCCGAGCAACGCCGGGCTATACAGCTAGTATATATATATATATATATATATATATATATATATATATATATATATATATTAGGTGCGATTGGTAAATTGTCGCAATTATTTCAAATATTCTTTAGGCTGAGCTCCAGGACCATGGATTAATTTTGAAGCATTCATTACACTCGAGCAACGCCGGGCTATACTGCTAGTTTGTTATAATGATGACTTCTATTATTTTTGGACGTTTTCTGCAATTAGAAGTGTGCCAATGTATTTTTGGTTCGTGTTTTTCGTAAGTAAGCACGCTTTTGCGTTAATTAAAAGTTGTCATTACAGACTTATCGTGCGAGAGATGTAATGTCAGACTTCTTGCCAAACGATTAGTTTTTCATTCATAGTAATTTTTCATGAATTTGTTTTTATCGGGAATGTCGGGGGGATTTCAATTCATTGGTAATATTGGTCTTGTATAGTTTTGTTTTCACAAGAGTGTTGTTGCCGGTGACAAAATGATTTATACTGTGAGTCATTTTCATTGAAACATTTTTAACCCCCATAAAGCGAGCGGAGACAACGGAATCCCAATCATTGTCCTGAAGAAATGTTCCCCTGAACTCTCCTCTGTTTTCTCCAAACTTTATAACTACTGCCTCTCTGCTTCTTACTTTCCTGCCTGCTGGAAGTCCTCCTCCGTGGTTCCAATATATAAAAATACTGGTGAACACTCTAACACCTCAAATTATCGCCCTATCAGTCTCCAACCGATTTTTGGCAAAGTGTTGAAAGCCATCATCAACCTCGAGGTAGTTCAACATTTCACAGCCCACAGTCTCTTCTCTGACAAACAGTATGGTTTCCGCTTCACCAAGGTCTACTGCTGATATGCTCACGACCTTCACTGAGTATATACATCAGGCTCTCGACAAGAACGGCGAAGCCCGAACTGTTGCCCTAGATATCTCTAAACCGTTTGACAGAGTCTGGCATGCTAGCCTTCTACGTATAATTGTTTGACCTAATCGAGTCATTTCTTTCAAATCGCACAATGAAGGTAGTATTGAATCTGTGAGTCTGTGTGTGACTGTTCCCTATGCTACGCCATTCAAACTTTCTAGGGACACATATCTACAGGGAAGCCGGGTCGACAAATACTTTTTGAGTTTAAGTTCAGAAATTTTTCCTTTCGCACTTTTTGGCCAATGGACACGATTGTTTACATTTGTTCTGTAAAACATCTAAGATCTAAGATGGTTGCTGAATTACGTCACAGAAATGAAATCACACGTGTCAAACACGACCAAAATATTTTTTATTAAAAAAAAATGAGCCTTTGTATTTAATTTTTATTCCCACGTTTTACGTCACAGAAATCAAATCACACGTGTCAAACGTGACTAAAATATTTTTTATTAAAAAAAGAAAACAGAAAATAAGACTTTATATTTAATTTTTAGTCCGACGTTTTAAAAATTCATTTGGTCAACAAAAAATGTGAATATTTTTCCCTGAAATTTTGAAACAAAAAAAAATATTTAAAAAAAATTTTTTTTTTCAAACAAAAACAAAATATGTAAAATAAAAAGTGGCATCTTCTCCTACTACCGAAATGTTCCGAGTTGCACGGGCAACGCCGGGCTATGATGCTAGTAATAATAAAAAGAATGCTTACTTATCTCAAAACATGAATAAAATAAAATAAAAATAGTGCCAATGGTTAATTTAAGTATTTAAGTCTATTTTTTTTTCAGATTTAATATTTCATACTTCAGAAAATAAAATTAAAAAAAATAAAGCTTTTGTTTTGCTAAATATTTCATGCAGGAAATCAACTGTCTGTAGTTCGTGTGGCATTAATGTAAGATTTTCCTCTTAAATTAAATGTCTACATTTTTAAATATTTTTCGAAAATTTCTGAACTAAGAGCGTAATAGTTTTTATATTTCTAATTTCAGTAAAACAAAATAAATAATTTTTATTTTTATGTTAAAAACTACACTTTATACTCCATTCGAATACTACAGCAATGCCTTCTACTTAATGCTGAAAATGGTTACTAACAGCCTTAGCTCTCCTTTCCAACTTTGAATAAATGATTTCCATCTACTCCTCTCATTGGCACCTTCTACTACTACTAAAATGTTCTGAATTGCACGGGCAACGCCGGGCTATGATGCTAGTATATATATATATATATATATATATATATATATATATATATAAGGCAATCTGTGAGTCTGTGTGTGACTGTTTCCTATGCACGCCTACGTTTTTTAATCTATGCCATTCAAACTTTCTAGGGACACATATCTACAGGGAAGCCAAGGTCGACACATACTTTTTGAGTTCAAGTTCAGCAATTTTCCCTTTTGCACTATTTGGCCAAAAAAAACCCACCCCCTTAAAAGGAGACAAAAGTATGACCGGCACTAAAACTACACTTTATACTCCGTTCGAATACGACAGCAACATGCATTCAATGCTTTCTCCTTAATGCTGAAAATGGTTACTAACAGCCTCAGCTCTCTTTTCCAACTTTCAATAAATGATTTCCATCTATTCCTCTCATTGGCATCTTCTACTACTAAAATGTTCCGAGTTGCACGGGCAACGCCGGGTTATGATGCTAGTAACGAATAAAATATAGCTGAAAGTGCTGAGATAAATAAAACATTCAGACAACTGTTATATGAATTTATCTACAGAAAATTAAAAAAATATACGATCACATAAAAAATGATACATAAAACGTAACCAAAATACCTTGACAGTTAGGTTTGTATTCAGGCAGTAAATGTTATTAAAGGCAACAGACATTTTGTGTCGATTAATTTTATAGATCGACTTTTCAAAGTTCCGAACAATTCTACCCATATTATTATTGATAATAATGAAGAGATTATCAATAATAACTATTTCATTTCAATAATTAATATTACTTATAAGCAGCCTTTGAAGTTTCACACGCCCGATCGACTCAGTCGATTAAAAACTTAATTGAGCGATTGAAGTTTATTGCTTTTCTCGACCGCGGTCGATTGAAAATCTCGTAATGAAATGTGTCCCTTCAAATATAGAAAAGGGAAATCTGATTCCTTTTAAAACCCAAAAGTATGCCATTGAAGATTCACAAGTTACTTAGGGTGACCTACAATGGTATTATTGAACTCTTTGGTCTCGCTTTTATCGCACCGGTCAGTGTAAACTTTCGTTTGGTTAACGCTTCCAGAGTGAAGCCAAAATATCTCTGTCACACAGATTAAAGACTCTCACAGATTTTTAGAAATTCATTTGGAAAAATATTATTGCTGATTCAATATTTCCTCCCCGAATATAAAAAGTAAAAACGAACATTTGAAAGAAAAAATGTCACGCATACTTTTTCAACCACGTATCGAAAAACAAATTATAAAAGTAAGTAAATTTTTTTATACAAAATCGTTGAGAAAATCAGATTTGTTATATTTTTATTTTCTATGAGATGGAGGTTGTAGTCAAACAGAAGAAAGAAACTACGAATTTAGGTACCTCCACTCAATTACCAAAAAGAACAGCCTATCATGATGTTAAAAGGGTTCAAACTTAATAAAAACAAAGTTTTATCATCAAAATGTTTATGCTGTTATTAAGAGGAAAGATCAAATTTTGTTGTTATATTAAAAAAAATTTAAATCTTTTCAAACATGTTGGAAATTTTAATTGAAATGTCATTTTTTGTTTTCCGTCAGCGATTCACGGTATGTTTACCTAAGGCGACTATTAAGAAAATGGGGTCGGTTGAGTAAAATGATTTTGGGGCGATTAAATTTTCCCTCACTCTCGACCGCCGGTCCAGTGATTTCTTTTTCAAATCTCAAAGCCTGGTTATAAGTGTGATCCGAAAGAGGGGGTTTAAAATAAGTATTTTTGCATAAATATTAAGCCCCCGTCATCTTATAGCTTGGATGTCAGCATTTACATTATATTTTTTTTCTCTAAGTGTAATGTTGCTGGTTCTACTCTCAAAGTTTATTTTTTCTTTCATCAGAGAAAATAAGTATTTCGTTTGGTGGTGCTGCCTGTTAGTAGCTGTAGAATTTCTCTCTTAATAGTTGCAATAAATAGTAATTGATGTCCTGATGAAATTGGAGTAGATAGACTAAACTATCGCCCGGTTCACACTCCACCCACGTCTATTGAACAGGTGAAGAGGCTCATCCCTTGTTCCCTGTTTAGGATGTGGTTTCCGGCTGTCTCTTTTCCAATCTTTTCACCCTTTTCTTTTTTCAATTGGAGTAGATAGACTAAACCATCGCCCGGTTCACACTCCACCCACGTCTATTGAACATGTGAAGAGGCTCATCCCTTGTTCCCTGTTTAGGATGTGGTTTCCGGTTTTCTCTTTTCCAATCTTTTCACTCCTTTTTCTTTTTTTCTTTTTTTTTTTTCAATTGGAGTAGATAGACTAAACTATCGCCTGGTTCACACTCCACCCACGTCTATTGAACTTGTTCCCTGTTTAGGATGTAGTTTCTGGCTTTCTCTTTTCCAATCTTTTCACTCTTACGTAGCCCCCTGCACATCAGTGGCGTTACCGCCTTGCTCGGTGTGATATGGTTAAAAAATATATATATATACTTATCAAAAGCTAATAATGATTAAAGTAGAATGGATATTTACCCTACTCCCCCACTGGTAGCGCGATGTGGCACAAGGTCTTTTTTAAAGTGGGGAGCCCGGACACGTACGAACGGGCGAAGGAACAAAAATTCCCCAGTCTCCTCTGGGTTCAGTAAAGTGGCGCGGTCTCGGGACACTGTTCCCCGGGACCGGGCATCACAGTATAATTTTTCTCATATGCATCTCTGTCCTCGGACAGAGCTACAACTGAGCCGCACTCTGTCTTCGAGGACAGAGACGCAACTGAGAGATGATTAGGATCCCCACCTTATTTGCATGAGGTAAGTATGTTGAAGATAATATGTATAGCTGGTCACTCGTATACGAGGATGCTTGTCTACCAGGGTGGGTAGTTAAGCTCCGATGCAGACGCCTTTTGTTCAACACCAACAGAGTCTAACGGTAGTTTACACTGCAACTAACGCTGAGCAGACCTTAGTTACAGTTACTGGGAGAGAGCGTGTTATCTGGCGTGGTCACTATTCTGAATAATGCCAGTACGCTCAAATCCTAGGTCACGATGACTTGCGACTTCGTACTACCTCAACCATCGCCGGCTCCCAAATATTTTGCTGTAGTTCTCTCAGAATTGCCTCACTGTATAGGTTGAATATATCTGGTGAGAAGACACATCCTTGTCTTAGACCCCTATCGATATTCGTATTTCTGATTAAGTCCTTTCCTATTTGTACGCAGGCGGTTTGCCACCAGTATAGGTTCTTGATGACTCTAACGCCTTTCCCGGAAATGTCGAGGTTACCGAGCACCTCTAGCAAGTCATTTTGGTGTAATATATCGAACGCTTTAGTGTAGTCGATAAAACACAGGTAGACATCAGTCTGCATTTGTATTGTTCTTTCTGATAACATTCAGAACATGAATATCGCGTTCCTTAAGCTGCTTTTAAATGTGTTGTCTAATGGCACTCTGAATAAATAGGTGACTGGTGGGTTCCCGTAAGAGTGTAGTTGTGGTGTATCCTATAAAAGGCGTTTTCTTTTTTCTTTTTCTTTTTCTTTTTTTACAAACATTCTACGAGTAGACAAGCTAGATAAATACATAGAGACGATCAGACGGGGATAGATAGATAGATAGATAGATAGATAGATAGATAGATAGATAGATAGATATGATAAAATAAAGTAGAAATAGGAAACCTGTTATTCTACCTCCAAATATAATAAATAGTGACTCATGTTCAATTTATAAAGAGTCAGCTAAAGCTTAGTTCCTTATTTAAACATTTTGTTGGACTTAATACATATTTTTAAATCATATATATATATATTTCATTATATATATATATACATATATATATATATATATATATAATACTACGGAAAATCCCGAAGACTAACGTAATATCTTTACAGTTGACATATTGAAAATATTAGTTTAAACATTATTTTTAATCGATAATTGTATTTGAGTAGATATTCTGTTTTTAATCAAACAGTATATATATATATATATATATATATATATATATATATATATATATATATAAGAGAAATATATCTTAACCGACGAGTTTCATCCAAACATAATTTTGCAGCGAGTATTTATAAAGAACTGTAAAAAGCTTAGTTTTTCGAAATTTAAGAGTCACTCATAAATATTCATCAGGTTAATTTAAAGGTCGAGGTAAACCATGGAAATTTAAGTTAGTAAATGAGGGTGTTGTTGAATTATTTCTGTCTTTGTAATCTAATTGATTTGTAAATATATATATATATATATATATATATATATATATATATATATATATATACTTTGAAAAAACAGTTGCTACTCAAGCAAATACGCATCTTTCATTCCGCAATTAATTAGAAGATTCTCAGCTATTGGGCGTGTATAATGATAATATATGCACTAAAAAGTCTGCCTTCTTCTTCCGAGCGCCCATAGCTCAGAGGTAGAATCGCCGACTGTCGGGTTTCAATCCTTGGTTAAAAGCAATCGGAGTCGAACCGTACTGATGAGTTGTGATACAGCGAAACAGATCTGTCTGCAGATGACTATATATATATATATATATATATATATATATATATATATATATATATCAGCATGCGTTGTGGATATACAAGAATCCAACAGAGTATCCTGTACATACAGTGGTAGGATAACTCTCTAAGAGAGCTCTAAATATATATGTATATAGATACATGTAGAGCAAATATAAGAAAAATTAAGGCAGACATGTTATTCCATGGTAAATCGGAAGAATAGGCCTATTTCAGACAAACCATCATCAGCTTCCGTCTTTCTTGTACAAAGGAAGCTGATGATGGTTCGCCTGAAAATCGCCTATACCCCTGATTTACCATGAAATAACGTGTCTGCCTTAATTTTTCTTCTGTACATATATACTACATCGACTTCGAAGTTTCATGAGAACGCCATTATGATATAATTACTCATCAGTGTTTTTTTTTTTTTTTTTGGTGATGTCCCAATTTGTTTGTTTATTTATATGGAGCTTGATGTAGTTTAATATTTTGTTGTAAGAGTGATCTTATTTGTGATAGTTTGGGTTTCTTTTTACTGAGTTGGTGTCCGCTTAATTGCTTTATATTGAATAGGTGCCCACTTAATTCCTTTTTAGTTAGTTTGATCTTGTCATTTAGTTTGACCTCTTTTTGTATTGATCTCATTTCGTTGGCTTGACTGTTTTACCTTGTTAGTATAATTGACAGCTCGAATGTTTCTATTTTAGAGCATGGTTGAGTGTATGTGTTTTTGTGTGTATTTGTGTTTTTTGTGTTTTATGTGTGATTTTTTCCGTTTGCTGGTTGTTCTATCATTTTTTGTTTTTTGCCGTGATTGAGAATTTATATATTTATATTTAATTTTTAATCTATTTTAATATAGTAATTTTGTGTTTTTTGTTTATTTGATTTTGTTGTTATTCAATATCAAGTTAGATATTTGTTCGCGTGTCTACATTTTCTATTGTTTCGTTTTTTTTTTTTGTTTTCTTTTGTTAATTATTTTTCTTTGATTTTTAATTACTCCAACACACACACACAGTAAAACGAACCATCATATATTGGAGGCCATCTACATTAAATCTAAAATTTGATAGTGGATGTCAGTAACGTCCCTGTAACACCTTTGAAGATGGCTCATGTGAGTCGAAAGCTTAGTACCTGCATGATAAAAAATATTCAAATGTTGGACAATTTTCGTCTTTATTTTCACCTGAAAGTAAAGCCAAAATACGATGTCTAGAAAGGCTCATGATTAAACATGATAGACATTCATTGTATGTTATATTTGAAAATATATGTTTAGAAAAATATATATTTATATATATGTGTGTGTTTAAGTATGTGAGGTTTCTATAAACTTTTATCTCTCATCGTAATTTTGTTTTTTATAAAGAAAATTTGTCGGAGGCCTAAACTGAATGAAAACTTGATCCGCCCTTTTCGGGTTGCGCTGAGTCTTATTCCAGTATACAATGACGATACTGATATCAAACGTTGAAAGCGAGAAAGAGTATTACGTGCCTTAACATGCGATTGCAAGTCTATATCTTTCTTAAATGATTTTTCATTTCCGTTGGCTTAGATTAATTTGCAGTCTCTGAACGGAACCGGACAAGCGCGAGAGAGCTCTCGATTTCAGCGCTTCTAATCGCTTTGATTTCTCCTAAGAATCTTGTTGCAAATCTATCACTGCTCGACGCTCTCCTCAAATGCAGGCAAGTTGACCAGGAACGAGACGTCGTAATTGCAACGCGTGTGGGTTTCATACGTCTTCCGAATTCCGTGACATGACATGTCACACTATCTCATAAACATGGATATTCTCTTGTAAGTCGTTGCTTTTCCATTGTTTCACTCGGGATACACGCTCTCCATTTAGCAACCGGTAAATTCATCCGGTTTAAACGAGATGGTGCTTATTTGAGCGAAAAAAAAGTGTTCATTTTACTAAACTTATTTATAAATAGAAGTTAGTCTGTGTGTGTGTGTGTGTGTCATTTACCTATAGACTCCGAAACGGCTGAAACGATTTTCTTGAAAATTTACACAGTTGTACTATAAGCGTCTGCGAGTGTTCTTAGCTAGGTTTTGTGTCGAGGTACCCCCGATAAATATCGAAAATCGATAATCGAAAAAATCGGGTTATAGGAGTGGTCCGATTTTAATCAAATTTGATACACATACACAAAGACATAAGAAACGATATTCAGAAGTTTCAAGGTTGCAGTTCTTACAATAGTGCAGAAAATCGATAACATATATATATATATATATATATATATATATATATATATATATATATAAAAGGCAAGATGTTTGTGTGTGTGTGTCTGTTTATCTACCTGTATGTCTGTATTTTTTCAGCTCTTTTTTTTTTAGTTTTTGCTTCGGCTTTGGCTCTAAGTAGGTATAATTGTAGTTCTTAGTCTCAGCCATGATACCATTTACTCAGAGAACTTATTTAGCCTTCAACATTAATTTTATGACGAAAAAACTTATTTGATATCGATACCAGGATATGAACGAGAATGGAGCTTCTTCTTCTATGTGCCCTGTCCCTTCAGGACGTAGACGATCATGGCTTTCCACGTTTCCCTATCCCTGGTGGCTCTTAGCACGCCTTCTCCTGTTACACCATGCAACCCTCGTTCCATCATCCACCTGATCAGGTCCTTCAAATATGTTATCCGCTGCTTTCCCCTGTCTATTTTTCTCTCTATCTGGCCTGTCAGTATCAGGTTCTCCAAGCCCTCCTTCCGAAATGCGTGTCCCAGGAACTTCAGGTGTCTCTTCCTCAGTATTAATTTCCTTTTTGTTTCCATCATTTCCAAGACCTCATCATTGCTCACATGTTCGCTCCATGAGATTCGCAGCATCCTTCTGTAGAACAACATTTCAGTTGCTTCAAGTTTTTCCTTCATCTTTGATAGTATTTTCCAGCATTCACTGCCATATTGAAGGACGGACATCACGTAGCAATCCAGTACTCTCTTCCTAGTTTCTAGCGAAATTGTCCTGTTTCTTAATACCTTACTCATCTTCTGGAATGCTTCCTTCGCTATGCCAATTCGCCTTCGGATCTCTGTGTTGCACTTTCCGTCTTCTGTTATAACGCTTCCCAGGTATTTAAATTTTTGTACCTGCTTGATTCTGGTATCCCTGACCAGTATTTGCTATTATGGACTGCGCATTTTACTGATGACCATGCATTCAGTTTTCGTGCAGTTAATTTCTAGTCATTTCTTGTTACTTTCTTCTGCTACCTTCTGTAGGAGGGGGTCTTGTAGTTTCCTTTCTGTGTCAGGTGCTTATTTGAGCGAAAAATAGTATTCATTTTACTCCGACGGCAAGACAAAAACATTTATTTTCTAAAAGGACAAATCTATCATTTTATTAACAACAGTGACCTTTTTGTGTACACAGTTTTTCCCGCCTGAAAGCATCCTGCACATATACAAATCTACCATCCGCCCGTGTGTTGAAAACTACTGCAATATCTGGTCGGGTGCTCCTGCTATCCACCTGGGTGTCCATGAAAAAATCCAGCGGAGAATCTCTTATGTGATCGATCCCGAGTTGACAGCTAGGATACAGTCGCTTTCTCACACACGCAGTGTGACTTCCCAGTGTCTCTTCTACAAATACTTTTACGGCTTCTGCTCCGATGAACTTAAATCTTTGGTACCCCCTATGTATAAATTTACTCGAGCCACAAGATTAGCAACTAGGTCCCACTCTTTTACTGTGAAACCAATAAAATGTGAACGCAAATTCTACTCCATCAGCTTTTTTTCTCGCACTTCCCGCCTGTGGAATTCCCTTCTGCTTACTTGCTTCCCCGACAGCTACAATCTCCAAGAATTTGAATGTAAAGTCAATAGTCATCTCCTATCTCACTAACCTGCATCCTCTCTCTCTCTCTCTCTCTCTCTCATATGCTCCTTTCTTCGTTCACTCAACTCTCATCAATATTCTCATCCATCTCTTACCCACTTCCTGACACTCCTTATAACCTGTCACTTTTTCTCATAACTTTTCTATTATGTAACCCCCTGCGCACCAGTGGCAGTAAACTGCCTTGTCTGGGGTGATATGATTATAAAAAGAAAATATATTGGTAAATCAATAAGTACATAGCTTAATGTTAAAATAGGAATTAATTGTAGACAAGGTATTCTTATTCATTTGAAACAAAATATTTTGACTGTTATGTTGAACAATCTACTCGAAAATGAAGAAAAGTCTTGAAGCAACATAAATGTGTTCTACAGAAGGATGTTGAGGATACCATGCGAGCAAAAACGAGGTTTTTGAGTGAATGAAAAAAAAAACAAGTAATACTTAACATCAGGAAGGAGACAGCTGATGTGTCAGGGACAGGTAATATGGATGGAGAGTTCAGAGAATCCGATACTCAAAGGGCGGAATGGCGGGAAAGAGAGACAGAGGAAGGCTGTTGAGCATACCATATGTGAGCAACGACGTGAATTTGAAGAGAATGGAAACAAAAAGGAAACTGATAATTAACATCAGGAACAGAGAGCTGATATTTCAGGGACACGTAATGAGGAAGGAGGGCTTGGAGAATCTTATACTCACAGGGTGGATATAGAGAAAGAGAGACAGAGGAAATGTCTTGAGGATACCATCGACTGAATATGTGAGCCAAGACAAGGTTTTTGGAAAGAATAAAAATGAAAAGGAAACTGATTCTTAACATCAGAAAGAGACAGCTGATGTTTCAGGGACATATACTAAGGAAGGAGGGCTTGGAGAATCTGATACTCCTTGGGTGGATAAAGAGAAAAAGAAAAAGAATCAGTGGAAGGGTCTTGAGGATATCGTGGACAGAATATCTGAGCAACGACGAGGATTTGAAGAGAATGAAAACGAAAAGAAAACTGATACTTAACGTCGGGAACAGACAGCTGATGTCTCAGGGACACGTAATGAGGAAGGAGGGCATGGGGAATCTGATACTCACAGGGTAGATATACGGAAAGAGTGACGGAGAAAACATTGCCTGATATACTTGATGAGCATAAGCAAATGGACGGCAGAACAGTGTTTGGGAGAAATACCAAGACAAAATAGTTAGATAGGATAGGAAGATGTGGAGGAACATGATTGCCTACGTCCCTTAGAGACACGACACATAAAAAAAGAAGACCTTTTTGTATAAACAAAATCAATATGTTTGTAGCCTAATGTTAAAACAAAGTTTCATTTTAGACAAGAGATTAATATTATTTCCTGCGCCATGTTCTTTCAGGGCGTAAACGATCGCGGCTCTCCACCATTTCCTGTTCTTCATAATTCCCAATAAATTTTGTCTTTCCATGATATCACCTAATACTTGCTCCACATTCATTTACTCAATCTTATTCTTGTTCTACTTTCATGTGCTGTGTCCCTTTCACGAAGTTGGTTGTCATGGCTCTCCACGACTTCCTGTCTTTTGTAGCTCTAAATAATTTTTGTCTTTTCGTTACCTTTCCCTAACCTTGCTTCACCATCCATTTACTCACGCTCATTCTTCTCCTCCTAAGTATTATGTACCATCATGACATCGGTGATCATGCCTCTCCACAGTTTCCTTGTTCCGTCATACATTTACTCAAGATCGCTAGGGAGGTTTTGTGTTGTTTTCCTCTATCCCTGTTCAACCTTTCCTATGAGTATCAAACTTTCCAAGCCCTCATATATCCGGTTCATGGTATTCTCAGGAGATAAACGATATATATATATATATATATATATATATATTAATCATCCACATACAAGCCTGTTTCGCTGTATCACAGCTCATCAGTGTGTGCTAGACACATCCACTGGTTTCTGGCCGAGATCGAAACTCGACCGATTTGGTGTCAGTTGGAGTCGCTACTCCCTAAGCCATAGGCGCATTGAATCAGAGAATATAAATTTTAACGTGTTGTATATGAGAAGTGTATACACACGCCAGTCATCGAAAGAACTCAATTCATTTCTGAAGAGTCACGCATATAGCAGAAGTGGAAAGTGCTTTTAAAATTTTCTTCTCCAGAGAGCTCAATCGTAATGAGATGTAAATGAAGAGGTGTGTCAGTGTGTGTATGTGTATCCGTGTATCCTCACTGATTTCTGTTAATTTACACATCAACATTTTTCATCCGAATTGTTTCAAATCTTACACACCCCTTGAAAATTTACTATTCTACACAACAAAGTAAAAAGAAATTGCGCGTGTCCCCTCGGTTTAATTTTTGTTCTAATTTTTGTTGTGTACGTTTGTTTGGAAGAGTAGTAATTCTGTTAAAAAGGTGAAATAGGGAAAAAGCTGGGCGTAGATTAATATTTGGGCAATATTCAATGGCGGCACTCCCGAGGATTTTCCTTCTAAGTGAGTTATTTTATGCGTGTAGAAAACCTATATGGTTAATAAATTCATTTTGTTTTTTGTCTTGAAAAAGTTCACATTGTATGAAACACGTTGGCAACTAATACAGTTTTCCTATTGTCTTTTGCATTTATAAATATTGTCTTTTCTATAGGTTAGCTCTGAGAGATTTTTCATATATATATATATATATATATATATATATATATATATATATATATATATACTAGCAGTATAGCCCGGCGTTGCTCGGGTGTAATGAAAGCTTTAAAACTAATCCATGGTTCTGGAGCTCAGAATCTTTGGACGTTGGTACGAAAGACTAAAAAGCAATAGTTGTTTCCAGTTAAAGCGAAACCATAGACTGAAAGAAAAATGAATGGATGTGAGTCAAATTTTGATTTCCTGGTATCGATATCAAATAGTTTTTTTTCGTCGTAAACTGAATTTTGAAGGCTAAATAAGTCCTCTGAGTAAATGGTATCATGGCTGAGACTAAGAACTACAATTATACCTACTTAGAATCAAACCCGAAGCAAAAACTAAAATAAAAGGGCTGAAAAATATACAGGTATACAGGCAGATAAACAGACACACACACAAACATCTTGCCTTTTATATATATATATATATATATATATATATATATATATATATATATATTATCGATTTTCTGCACTATTTTAAGAACTGCAACCTTGAAACTTCTGAATATCGTTTCTTATGTCTTTGTCTATGAGTGTATCAAATTTGATTAAAATCGGACCACTCCATCTATAACCCGATTTTTTCGATTATCGATATTTATCGGGAGTACCTCGACACAAAACCTAGCTAAGAACACTCGCGGACTCTTATAGTACAACTTTGTAAATTTTCAAGAAAATCGTTTCAGCCGTTTCGGAGTCTATAGGTAACGGACACACACACACACAAACACAGACACACACACACATACACACAGAGCAAAGTTCCATTTATAAATAAGTTTAGATATATAAGTAAGAGACATGTTGGAAAAATGTCTTTAATCTAACATCTTTCAATGTAATAATTTTCTTCAGACATTTTTAAAGAATCTCCGAAGAATCTTGTTAAAGTGAAACATGTTTGATCCCCCCAGATATGGGTTAAATCATTAACAGATATTTAACAGTGGGCTAAATACACGCTTTTAGCGATCATGTCTCGAAAGAGACATGACTGACTGGGCAGAAGATTATCCCGCAGTAGGTTGCCATTGCTTTCTGCGGTAAACTGGTTGCCAGCCAAGACTATAGAAGCCAATCCCTCCTGTTAATTAACTCATAGCTAGAAGGGAAAGAGATGTATTATATTATTATGTAGTAATAAGTGGGGGATCAGTTTATTACTTTATAAAAATATAAAACTGATCCCCCACTTTATGCCCAGTAGAAGCCTTACTCATTTTTTCAACTTTTATATTCAGTCAGTCAGTTAAGGGTCATACGTGATACACGCTTTGGGTGATCATGTCTCTTTCGAGACATGACTGACTGGGCAGAAGATTATCCCGCAGTAGGTTGCCATTGCTTTCTGCGGTAGATTGGTTGCCAGCCAAGGCTATAGAACCCAATCTGTTCTATTATTTAACCCATAACTGGAGGAAAGAGGTAGATTAATATCTTTCCCAAGGGTATTTGTGCATAAGTGAATGCAAGGAATTCAACTGGAATTCGAACTTGGCGCCCCGATTTGTTGTTCCGAGTCGATACCCATTGTACCTCAACGTACAGCCAAAAATAGATGCTTACACAACCTGGTATTCCCAAGCGGTCACCGTGATGTGGTTATAAGCCGTCCATCCTGTCCAATTCTCAAGAGCCACTCAAGGTAGTGTTATAGAGTAAGAAACACCACATCAAGCAAGGTGTTAATGCCACTAAGAACAAAAATATTTTAGAGGGAACTAGAAACTCAATCTTGAGCAAATCTGTTCAAAAGACTGGGAAGAAGTCCCGAACGATAGGTAAAATTCGGTGATCGAGCGAGAACCGGTGTATTCAACGGGATATGACCGTAAGCAATAAACGCTAACAGCACCTGGTATTCAGTTAAATGCCATAAGTGATACACGTTTTGGGCGATCATGTCTCGAAAGAGACATGACTGACTGGGCAGAAGATTATTCCCGCAGTAGGTTGCCATTGCTTTCTGCGGCAGACTGGTTGTCAGCCAAGGCTATAGAACCCAATCTGTCCTATTATTTGACTCATAGCTAGAGTGGGGAGAGATGTATTATATTATTAAGTAGTTATTAGTGGGAGATCAGTTTATTATTTCATAAGAATATAAAAGTGATCCCCCACTTTCTGCCCACTGGAAGCCTTAATCATGTTTTCAACTATTATATTCAGCCAGTGAGTTGATTGCCCTACGTGATACATGCTTGGGCGATCATGTCTCAAAAGAGACATGACTGGGCTGAAGATTATCTCGCAGTAGGTTGCCATTGCTTTCTGCGGCAGACTGGTTGTTAGCCAAGGCTATAGAACCCAATCTGTCTTATTATTTAACCCATAACTGAAGAGAAAAGACGGAATAATACCTTTCCCAGAGGTATTTGTGCGTAAGGGAAGAGATTCAACTGGAATTCGAACTCGGCTCCCCGATTTGTCGTTCCGAACTGATATCCACTGCGCCACAACGCACATCCAAAAATAGATGCTTACAGCACCTGGTATTCCCAAGCGCTGACACATCTAAGTGCTGACCAGGTTCGATTTTGCTTAACTTCGGTGATCGAGCGAGAACCGGTGTATTCAACGTGATATAGCCGTAAGCCGTCCACTCTGTGCAATTCTCAAAAGCCACTCGAGGTATATAGTAAGAAGCACTAATCCAAGTGATTTGTTAATGCAACTAAGCATGAAAATACTTTAGAGGGAAACAGAAACCCTTGAAAACGAAACAAAAGATAACCGTCTACTCCTGTTCATAAGACTAGGGAGAAGTGTGAACCGGACGATAGGTAAACCTATCTATTCCTACTGGGAAAGAAAAAAAAATAAATTAATAAAATTTCAGATTTGAGGCGGAGACGTCGGAAGTACAGAGTTGAAAGAACCGGAAAAATCAATATTGAGCAGGAAACAATAAATAAACCTATACTCTTTTTTAAAATACCGGAGAGGAGTGTGAACTGAATTATAAGAAAAATATCTCGTATAATATATACTAGCATTATAACCCGGCGTTGCCCGTGCAACTCAGAACATTTTAATAGCAGGAGAAAAAATCTATTTTCTTTTGTTTTGCGTAAACGTGATTTGATGTTTTGTGTGACATTGTGAACAACATTGCGTTTGTTTTTGTTTCAAAATTACGGGGGAAAATATTTATATTTTTTGTTGAGTAAATGTATTTAACATAAAAATAAAAATTATTTATTTTGTTTGACTGAAATTAGAAATATAAAAACTATTACGCTCTGAGTTCAGAAATTTTCGAAGAATATTTAAAAATGTAAACATTTAATTTTAGAAGGAAAAAGTTACATTAATGCCACACGAATTACAGACAGTTGATTTCCGCATGAAATATTTAGCGAAAAAAACTTTATTGTTTTATAATTTATTTTTCTGAAGTATGAAATATTAAATCTGAAAAAAAAAGATGTAAATAATTAAGTTAACCATTGGCACTTTTTTTTTTTACATATTTTGTTTTTGTTTGAAAAGAACTTTCTTTCTTTAAATATTTCTTTTGTTTCAAAATTAATGGGGAAAAATATTCACATTTTTGGTTGACCAAATGAATTTTTAAAACGTCGGAATAAAAATTAAATAATAATAAAATATATATATTTTAGTCGCGTTTGACACGTGTGATTTGATTTCTGTGACGTAATTCAGCAAGCATCTTAGATCTTAAATGTTTTACAGAGCAAATGTAAACAATCGGCTCCATTGGCCAAAAATTGAGAAAGGAAAAAAAATCCTGAACTTAAACTCAAAAAGTAATTGTCAGCCTGGCTTCCCTGTAGATATGTGTCCCTAGAATGTTTGAATGGCGTAGCTTAAAAAATGTAGACGTGCATAGCTTACAATCACACAGATTGGCTTATATATATATATATATATATATATATATATATATATATATATATATATAGTACTGTGCAAAGGTATTAAGACAAGAACTATTTTATCTTTTATGAGGCATATTGATAGAAAATAAACACTTTAATTAAAGTAATTTTATTTGATTTACCCCAACAACTCAAAAAGTCAAAAAGTATGTTTCGACCTGATTTCCCTGTAGATATGTGTGCCTAAAAAGTTTGAATGGCGTAGCTTAAAAAAATGTAGGCGTGCATAAGGGAACAGTCACACAGACTCACAGATTGCCTTTTATATATATAATATTCAAAATTCTCCCGCTGTGACTGTGTGTATGTGGTAGTAGGTATGTAGGTATATATTTATTTATGTGTGTCTGTTTGTACTTCTAAAAGTTTTAAAAAATACCTCATTGCTAAATTCTTTCACTTTTCCAGCTTCTCTTGACCGGTAGTAACCTGAGTCAAGCTGCAGCTGCAGCAGCAGTAGCAGCCGTGACCTCATCCGCGTCCTCTTCGTCCACGTGCTGCGAGAATGGGCGACCAATTGTAACAGACCCTTGCACGGGCCAGTCAACTTGCACCTGCCAGATTCACCCGGCCCTCCTGGCTTCCTATCCCCGGGTACCATCACTCATGGATCATTTATGCAATACAACCAGTTTGCTCGGGCCCGAGCCGTCAGCGTTCTACCCGCCATTAGTAAGTGATCTTTCCTTTCTTTTTAACGAGATAAGCAAAAAAATAGGTATTCATTTTATGTTTCAGTTTCTTACCTGAGGTATTGCAATTATTTACACTATTTGCATTGTTCAGACTGTAGTCTTCATCTTTGTTGACATATTCACCATCAATATCTGCATATAATTCTGAGTTGAGGTTTTTTTTTTTTTTAATCATCTCACCCCAAGCAAGGCGGTGACGCCACTGATGCGCATGGGGCTACTTAAGAGTAGAATGATTGGAAAAAAGAAAGCCGGGAACCACATCCTAAACAGGAAACAAGGGATGAGCCGCTTCACCTGTTCAAAAGACGTGGGTGGAGTGTGAACCGGGCGATAGTTAAGTCTATCTACTCCAATTGAGTTATTGTAATTATTTACACTATTTACATTGTTCGGACTGTTGTCCTCATCTTTGTTGCCATATTCACTCCTTCAATATCTGTCTATATTTCTGAGATGAGGTATTGTAATTATTTACACTATTTACATTGTTCAGACTGTTGTCCTCATCTTTGTTGCCATATTCACTCCTTCAATATCTGTTTATATTTCTGAGATGAGGTATTGTATTTATTTACACTATTTACATTGTTCGGACTGTTGTCCTCATCTTTGTTGCCATATTCACTCCTTCAATATCTGTTTATATTTCTGAGATGAGGTATTGTATTTATTTACACTATTTACATTGTTCGGACTGTTGTCCTCATCTTTGTTGCCATATTCACTCCTTCAATATCTGTTTATATTTCTGAGATGAGGTATTGTAATTATTTACACTATTTACATTGTTCAGACTGTTGTCCTCATCTTTGTTGCCATATTCATCTTCAATATCTGTTTATATTTCTGAGATGAGGTATTGTATTTATTTACACTATTTACATTGTTCACACTGTTGTCCTCATATTTGTTGTCATATTTACCTTCAATATCTGTTTATATTTCTGAGATGAGGTATTGTATTTATTTACACTATTTACATTGTTCGGACTGTTGTCCTCATCTTTGTTGCCATATTCACTCCTTCAATATCTGTTTATATTTCTGAGATGAGGTATTGTATTTATTTACACTATTTACATTGTTCGGACTGTTGTCCTCATCTTTGTTGCCATATTCACTCCTTCAATATCTGTTTATATTTCTGAGATGAGGTATTGTAATTATTTACACTATTTACATTGTTCAGACTGTTGTCCTCATCTTTGTTGCCATATTCATCTTCAATATCTGTTTATATTTCTGAGATGAGGTATTGTATTTATTTACACTATTTACATTGTTCACACTGTTGTCCTCATATTTGTTGTCATATTTACCTTCAATATCTGTTTATATTTCTGAGATGAGGTATTGTATTTATTTACACTATTTACATTGTTCACACTGTTGTCCTCATATTTGTTGTCATATTTACCTTCAATATCTGTTTATATTTCTGAGATGAGGTATTGTATTTATTTACACTATTTACATTGTTCAGACTGTTGTCCTCATATTTTTTGCCATATTCATCTTCAATATCTGTTTATATTTCTGAGATGAGGTATTGTATTTATTTACACTATTTACATTGTTCAGACTGTTGTCCTCATATTTGTTGCCATATTCACCTTCAATATCTGTTTATATTTCTGAGATGAGGTATTGTATTTATTTACACTATTTACATTGTTCACACTGTTGTCCTCATATTTGTTGTCATATTTACCTTCAATATCTGTCTATATTCTTTTTCTTTCGAGACATGATTGGCTGGGCAGAAGATTATCCCGCAGTTGGGTGCCATTATTTCCGTGGAAGACTGGTTGCTAGTAAAGCCTATAGAACTCAATCTGTTGTTTTACCCGTAACTGGAGGGAAGAGACGAATTAATACCTTTCCTAATGTGCATTTGCGAGCAAGTGAATGCAACGAATTCAACTGCAATTCGAACTCGGCACCCCGATTTTTCGTTCCACTGCACCACAACGCACACCTTATTATTATGTGTGCTTATTAGGAAACACGGTAGAGTAATGGGTTGCGGATTGGATTGAAGAATTGGAGCGCCATGTTCGAACTCTACTCGAGTACATTACATGCTAATACCCTTTCGAAAGGCATGAACCCATTCCTTCTCTCTTCCATCTATGGGGAAATAGCAGGAACAAACTGGCTTCTATAACCTTGGGTAGAAACCGGACTATGAAAAATTGATTGCAAACCAACCTGAAGATATGATTTTCTAAGCACAGCCTAAATGTGGCACACGGCCAAAATATGAGGCACCCAGTGAGGATCGAACTCACTATTCAATTGTAATGATTTTATCGCGGCACACTTGCTAACAATTACACGACATCGAGGTGCCCAAGTCAGCCTGAAGAGGGTTGGGCTCCATCAATATATCTTGCACAGGATACACTACTTCTCCTGGTTGAGATATTGAGGGCTGTCCTGGATTTAGGCATTATATACTTCTTATTCTTCATGTGACTTGTCCCTTCAGGACGTAGGCGATCACTTGCCTCTGACCTTTGTCACTTTCAATTTTTTTCATTTTGGTATCTCTCCGCCATTCATTTTCTTAAGCCTATCAAGTATGGCTCGCGTTGCTTTCCTCTGTCTCTACTTCCCGCTATCCGTATTGTGAGTATTAAATTCTCCAGGCTCTCCTTCCTCATTACGTGTCCAAGGAATCTCAACTGTTTTCTCCTGATGATAAGTAGAAGTATTCTTCTTGTATGCAACCTCTCCAGCACCTTGTCGTTGCACACGTGCTCGGTCTATGTAATCCTCAGCATCCTTCTGTAGAACCATATTTCTGCTTCCTCGAGCCTCTCCTTCATCCTTGAAGAGATCGTTCAACACTCACTGCCGCACAGAAGGATCGATATCACTGAGCAGTCCAGTACTCTTTTCTTTGTTTCCAATTAGATTATCTTGTCTCTCAGTACTCTGGTTAGCTTTTGCGAATGCTAAGCAGTACAGCCAGCCGTTTCCAAATTTATGACAGAGTGAATTTCGCTATGGGGATCTTTTTTATCGCAGACGGTCACCCTACTATTAAACTGTGCAGTCGACAAAATCAGGAAGGTCAGACATCATATAACAGTCCAGCACTCTCGGTTTTCCATGAGATTTATAAATTTTTGTTTATCAGTTCTTCAGGGCGGGAGGTGATCATGGACTTCCACTTGCTCCTGTCTTTTGTAGCTTTTAATTTTTTTCCTCTCGATATATCTCTCAAACCCCACTCCATCATCCACGTGCTCAAGCCTGTCAAATATGTCTCACGTTGCTTTCCCCTGTATCTCTTTTCCTCTATCCGTCTTGTGAGTATAAAATTCTCTACACCCTCCTTCCTCGTTACATGTCCCAGGAACCTCATCTCTCTCTTCCTGATGTTAAAAAAGCGTTTTTTTTTTTCGTTTGCATTCTCTCTAACACAACCTCGATGTTCACATGCTCGGTCTATGTAATCCTCAGCATCCTTCTGTAGAACCATATTTCTGCTTCCTCGAGCCTCTCTTTCATCCTTGAAGAGATCGTTCAACACTCACTGCCGCACAGAAGGAGCGATATCACTGAGCAGTCCAGTACTCTTTGTTTCCAATTAGATTATCTTGTCGCTCAGTACTCTGGTTAGCTTTTGCGAATACTAAGCAGAACAGCCAGCCGTTTCCAAATTTATGACGGAGTGAATTGCGTTATGGGGATCTTTTTATCGCAGCCGATGACCCTACTATATTGTGCAGTCGACAAAATGAGGAAACTGTAATACGAACATTTCAGTGTTCAGGTGTCAATTTGAGGACAGTGCAGAGGATTCAGAAAGAGTTCGATGAGTCTAATAGCGATTACGAATGTGTTTGGAGTGTTACCTGGTGATACCTCTATTCATTTTCCCACAAGGAGTGAAACTTAACAGATAGGCATTGAAGAGGTGGGGTTTCTCTAGGTCAAGAGGGTGTCTACTGAAAGACCCTATGTCTAGCAACAGGATTCTGGCCCATGTCACACAATCAAGATAACCTAGTCATGGCTGTCAGACAATTTCCGCAGCAACACATTCCTAACACTGGCCACCTAATTCTTCCTTTGATTATTATGTGCAAGAGACCAACAAAACTCCTTGTAACACCAAAGATGAACTGAAAGCAAGTATTAAAGCAGCATTCACCAACTTAAACAAGGCGACCGCTCAGAAGAGGTGCAAGAGATTCCAAAGTCATCTGGTGGCTGGGGTTGAAGCCAATGGTGATTTTATTGAATAAATTTACTCTTTAGCATTTCAGGATATTTTTGTGCAATTTTGGTTAATATATCAGTTAGAATTAGATGTCAATATTATTTTCATTATTGCGCATTTCAGACGACAATTCATCCATCGCACCGTCTCAGTCAGTTAAATGCCATACGTGATACATGTTTTGGGCGATCATGTCTCGAAAGAGACATGACTGACTGGGCAGAAGATTATTCCGCAGTAGGTTGCCATTGCTTTCTGCGGCAGACTGGTTGTCAGCCAAGGCTATAAAACCCAATCTGTCCAATTATTTAATTCATAGCTAGAGAAGGAAGAGATGTATGATATTATTAAGTAGTTATTAGTGGGGGATCAGTTTATTACTTCATAAGAATATAAAAGTGATCCCCCACTTTGTGCCCAGTGGAAGCCTTAATCATGTTTTCAACTATTATATTCAGCCAGTGAGTTGATTGCCCTACGTGATACATGCTTGGGCGATCATGTCTCGAAAGAGACATGACAGGGCTGAAGATTATCTCGCAGTAGGTTGCCATTGCTTTCTGCAGCAGACTGGTTGTCAGCCAAGGCTATAGAACCCAATCTGTCTTATTATTTAACCCATAACTGAAGAGAAAAGTCGGAATAATACCTTTCCCAGAGGTATTTGTGCGTAAGGGAAGAGATTCAACTGGAATTCGAACTCGGCTCCCCGATTTGTCGTTCCGAACTGATATCCACTGCACCACAACGCACATCCAAAAATAGATGCTTACAGCACCTGGTATTCCCAAGCGCTGACACATCTAAGTGCTGACCAGGTTCGATTTTGCTTAACTTCGGTGATCGAGCGAGAACCGGTGTATTCAACGTGATATAGCCGTAAGCCGTCCACTCTGTGCAATTCTCAAAAGCCACTCGAGGTATATAGTAAGAAGCACTAATCCAAGTGATTTGTTAATGCAACTAAGAACGAAAATTTAGAGGGAAACAGAAACCCTTGAAAACGAAACAAAAGATAACCGTCTACTCCTGTTCATAAGACTAGGGAGAAGTGTGAACCGGACGATAGGTAAACCTATCTATTCCTACTGGGAGAGAAAAAAAATAATTAATAAAATTTCAGATTTGAGGCGGAGACGTCGGAAGTGCAGAGTTGAAAGAACCGGAAACTCAATATTGAGCAGGAAACAATGAATAAACCTCTACTCTTGTTTAAAATGGAAGGAATAGGTATCAACCGGACGATAAGCAAAATATCTAAACATATAAATGAAACTTTGTCTGTGTGTGTGTGTTTGTGTGTGTGTGTGTGTGTGTGTGTTTGTGTGTGTGTGTGTGTGTGTGTGTGTCCGTGACCTATAGACTCCGAAACGGCTGAACCGATTTTCTTCAAAATTTACCCAGTTGTTCTCTAAGCGTCTGCGAGTGTTCTTAGCTAGGTTATAGAAGGAGTGGTCCGATTTTAATCAAATTTGTTACACTCATAGACAAAAACATATGAAACGGTATACAGAAGTTTCAAAGTTGCAGTTCTGACAATAGTGCAGAAAATCGATAATATATATATATAAAAGGCAAGATGTTTGTGTGTGTGTCTGTTTATCTACCTGTATGTCTGTATTTTTTTCAGCCCTTTTATTTTAGTTTTTGCTTCGGGTTTAGCTCTAAGTAGGTATATTTAGCCTTCAAAATTCAGTTTACGACGAAAAAAACTTATTTGATATCGATACCAGGAAATCAAAATTTGACTCAAATCCATTCATTTTTCTTTCAGTCTACGGTTTCGCTTTAACTGGAAACAACTATTGCTTTTTAGTGTTTCGTGCCAACGTCCAAAGAGTCTGAGCTCCAGGACCATGGATTAGTTTTAAAGCTTTCATTACACCCGAGGAACGCCGGGCTATACTGGTAGTCCCATATAATATCAAAATGTTCCCTCTGTGACTGTTGTGGTAGAAAGTGTATTTGCGCGTAAGTGAATTCGAACTCGGCTTCCCAATTTCGCGTTCCATGCCGATAACCACTGCATCACAAGAAAGATCCCAACTAGAAAAGCAAGAAAACAGTTCCTTTCAAATCTTTCTTTTATCCTGGGACTTGATGTCGAGCGTGCTTCGCTTTTAACTCGCTGTAGGCAAAACCGACTGCGAAACAGCACTTGTAACAATATTTGCTAATCTCTGGGCTCAAAATGAGCACGTACACTTAATAGAAAATTAAAACTCTGCCTTTTGAAGAGTTACCACCCGGCTGCTTGCCACCCAGAACGAGTTATGGCTAAAAAGGAAAAAGACTGTATTATTTGTTACACCCGCCTATTGTAGTACAAATACTGTCGCTAACAGTCGATCGTCATGCTGTACATATAAAGTCATAACCATTTGAAGAGGAACTGAATATTTTGTATTGTCAGTATCTATCTATCTATCTATCTATCTATCTATCTATCTATCTATCTATCTATCTATCTATCTATCTGTACGTATATCTATCTATCTATACGTGGTGTAATAGTCAGCAAGCTCGTTTCGCTAGAACCTATTGCAACTTAGTAGTGAGCATGATACTCACTGGGTGCCCCATACATTCGACCTTGTGCCACGTCTAGAAAATAAACTATCTATCTATCTCTCTATCTATCTATCTGTACGTATATCTATCTATCTATACGTGGTGTAATAGTCAGCAAGCTCGTTTCGCTAGAACCTATTACAACTTAGTAGTGAGCATGATCCTCACTTGGTGCCCCATACATTCGACCTTGTGCAACATCTAGAAAATAAACTATCTATCTATCTATCTATCTATCTGGATGTCTGTCTATGTCAGTATACTTACTGGGTGCAATGCATAAATGCGTGTTTCAATTTAAGGATGCCTTTTTAGTTTCGTAACAGATAGTTAAAGATCTGCTGGTAATAATTAAATAAATCAAAATTAAGTAAACGTAAAAGCAATTAGTTTTAATAAATAGCCGAATACTTATATCTAGATATATACGCTTAGTGAGGTAGGACACATTCAAACCGGGTAGGCCACAGACTATACCAGAAAGAGTTAGGCCACGTATTTTAGCAGCACCCAAAATTATATATATATATATATCCGAGTGAGTATAGAAGGAGGAGAGAAAAAAGAAAAATTCTTTTTTCGTCCAAAACATTAATTTAAAACAGTGCTCGATATATGATGTATAGAGCTGTGAATATTTGCCAATAACCCCAACCAACCCCCACGACAACAACGAACCAAATATAAGCCGAGAATGATTCCAAACCTTTATTTCTCCCGATGATGTGTTTGGGTTCCAAACACTGAAACAGCCATATGATTGTAGAGAAGAGGACATATATAGAAGAAAGTATGTACATGTTCTAAAACATAATATATATATATATATATATATATATGTGTGTGTGTGTGTGTGTGTGTGTGTATATATATATATATGTATGTATGTATGTATGTATGTATGTAGAGAATATGATATGAAAGAACGATATATATTTTTAGATACCAAGAGACAGTATTGAGTATATTTTAAGGCCAAATGGAAAAGTTTATTTGTGACGCGTTTCTTTCGTTAGAATTTCAACAACTTTGTCCCTTAAACTGCCAATGTATGACTGATAATATTGTATACCAAGCTAGCATTCATTCCAGTAACTGAAATCTTATTTTGGTTCCACGGAAACTCCGTGGAAATTTTGTTTAGGCCATCATCGAATAACTTTAAACCAGGAGTTTTCAAACTTTTTGACTTACGGACCCCTTTATCAAAAATTTATCCATGGGTGACACTTGCACCTTGAAAAAAAAAGTAAATTTGAACATCAAGCTCTTGCATGTGTAAAATATTGTTTTGTATAAACAACGTTGACATGTAATGGGCAAGCTTTTGTCATTTGAGAATATTAATAAGTAAAAGTAAATATCCAGACATTGAAAATTTATACTTTGAATTTCACGTAATGAATTAATCCACGGACCCCCTATCTTATCTTTGCGGACCACAGTTTGAAAACCCCTGCCTTAAACAATATAAAATGTTTCAACTGCACTGCTGTCTTTAAATATTTCTGGCAATTAAAAAAAGGAGAATGCTGCTGACAGACTTTTTATCAGCTGCGATATTGTAGCAAAAGTCAAATAAATAACCCTAACTTATTAAGTAATAAATAGGGATTGATGGTTACACGCAGGCAAAACGAAAATGCCACTGGGCCACAATGGACTTACAAGAAGTGAAAGAAAATAAAAAATCTTTAGTGAGGAGAAATAAGGAAAAGGACAATAAATGAAAAATGATCAGGAAGAAAGAAGGTGGGGATTGACGTTGCATTTAAATTTTTGAAGATTGTATTTGGCCGAGAAACAAGAAATTGGAAGGGAGTTCCACGATGGAGAAGTGCGAGAAAAAATCTGTTAGAATAAAAGAGACAGTTGCATTTAGTCACTAAAACGGTGAGACCTAATTGCCAATCTAGTAGCGTGCTTAAATTCATGTAGTCCATGAACCAAAGAAAAAACTCATCAGAACACTCGGCATGAAAATATTTGTAGAAAAGACGGAGGGAAGCAAGTTCAACTCGATGAGAATGTGACTGAATACAAAATGCCTCGTCAGGATCGATAGCATTATATGCCTTTCTTTGAATTTTCTCAAGCATTTCTAGATATATAGTAGGATCACCAGACCAGATACGTCGACAGTATTCAGTGGACGGACGATTGTTAGATTTATAAATGGATTCTGACGAGAAAAGATTTTCTGAGACGACACAGAAATCCAACTTTCTTTGCAGTAATCGTAGCAATTGATTCAATATAGTCACCTACTTTGTGTCCGTTAAAAACCTTAAGTCCAAGAAGGCGTAGAGTGTTGCTGTTTTGGAGCTTAACATCAGCTATGCTCGGTTTACATTGTTCAGACTATTATCCTCATCCTTAATGCCGTGTTTACGTCGTAAACACGGCAGTAAAAATGAGACCAATAGTCCGAACAACGTAAATAGAGTAAATACTAGCTCATCTCAGAAGCATAGATAAATTAGCCATACTGTTAGCAAGCAGAAACGGTTCCCTGGGTATTTACCAGAAACGTCCCTAATGAGAACGGATGTGACACATGGTTTGTTTTTAACGTGGGAATTCTGAGGCCTTAAGCTCGGGAAAAAAATTCCTGTAGACCTTGCATAAGGCAGTATCGGGCTCTTGTCTATTTTTTCTTACTCGAAGGCAGAGAGTCCCACAAGTATAAATTCGGATAGAACTCAGGTGGTTCTCTGTGGTGATTAAATGAGAACACTTCCCGCCTGTGGAACTCGCTCCCGTATTCTTGCTTTCCTGACGGCTACAACCTCCAGAAATTTAAATGCAAAGTCAATACTCATCTACTAACCACTGGACTCTAGCTCTCTCCCCACCCCTGTATAGCCTTCCCTTTCTCTCCACCTATGTATCTGTCATCGCACCTGCTTTCTATTGTTCCTTTCTAACTAGTTTGTACTCCTCACTCTTTTCTAATTAATCTTTTTACATTTATGTAACCCCCTGCACATCAGTGGCGTTTCCGCCTTGCTCGGGGTGAAATGATTAAAAAAAAAAGAAAAAAAGATTACTCAAGCTGATGTAAGACCAAAGAAAATATTTAAATAACTAGACAATGATGACCATCTGAAAGGTCCAAAAAAACACTTTCCGCCTTTCGTCTTCTAACCGCCAGGAGTGAATCATTGTGCGCTCTCGGGGTAAAATTTCATTGTGCACTCTCGGGGTAAAATTTCATTGTGCACTCTCGGGGTAAAATTTCATTGTGCACTCTCGGGGTAAAATTCTCGGCTGATATGAAGTTGAAAAAACTATATTGAATCCGTTCATAGGTCTGTTGCTAAAAAAGTTGATTCACTGTGTCGTGCTAGACAATTTTCATTTCTCCAGAATATATCTTACATATCAATAAGTCTACCATTCGATCCTGCTTCAAATGTTGTTGTCACATAGGGTCCGGTGATCCTGTTGTATATTCAAAGAGCCTTGATAAAATCCCAAGAAAAATCAGCAATAAATAAACACTGCAACGATTTTAAACTATCAGAGCTCTCGTCAGACAATTTTAAATGATTTATCTTTGTCCAGGGATTCAGTCAGTTAGTTAAGTGCCATACGTGAAACACGCTTGGGCGATCATGTCTCGAAAGAGACATGACTGACTGGGCAGAAGATTATCCCGAAGTAGGTTGCCATTGCTTTCTCCGGTAGACTGGCTGCCAGCCAAGGCTATATTTTGAAAAATACATCATATAGATGCGATTAGGACACATCATCAGTGATGTTACCCTGGTTCATTGAGGGTTTCGGTCCTTTAAAACATCATACCTTCTTCCCAGGTTGACCCAGCCGAGGCTGATCAGGCCCCGGCCTGTGTCCTAATCTCTGTTTGCTACGTTATTGGAATGCAAGATGTTTTTTGGTTCCACAGGAGAAGAGGAAAATTTTCTAGAATAAGGTCGTCCACAAATAAATAAATGTCCAGTGATGATAATGTGCAAATGGTTCAAGTAAAATACGGAAAAGATAAAAATAAAAATAAAAAATAAATTGATTTTCGTGATATTAATGTGAAGATGAATGGTTAAAATAGCTAAAATAGAACCTAATCTGTCTTGTTATTTAACGCATAACTGGAGGGAAGAGACGGATTAATACCTTTCCTAAGGGTATTTGCGCGTAAGTGAATGCAGTGAATTCAACTGGAATTCGAACTCGGCACCCCGATTTCTCCAGGGATTAGTCTCAACAAAAGACACCGAAACAAGGAAAAGAATGCTGACAAAACTGCAAAACGAGCCGGAACTAACATTACAGAAGCTAGCAGAAGATTGTCAGAGGTGTTTAAGCATCAAGAAAGACTCAAGTGACATAGAAGAATCGGGCATTGCACATATACGCAAAATAAACAGAAAGACATATTTGTTAGCCTTCCCAAAGAAAAATCAAAACAGAAATACACATTTTTATCCTCCCCAAACAAAAAATCAAAACAATTATGAATTCAAAAACAAACCTCCTCCTAGTTCGTGTTACAGATGTGGAGCTCTTCATTGGTATAAAGACTGCATGTATCGATGAAAAATCTGTTCAGCATGTAATAAAATGGGACCTAAAAGTTCTCATTTCAGAACTGGAAAAGGAAACCGAAGTAGGGTAAGAGATGCCAGAACGGAATATGAGGAGGGAGTATACATAAGAAATTACCTAGTAGTAGAAATTCTAAACAAAAGAATCAAATTACAGCTAGATTCAGGCTTTGATTTGACTATCATTAGTTTGCAAACATGGAGAAAACTAAATAAGCCCACCATGATACGTACAGAGAAAATCGCAAGATCAGTAACGGGTAAAAGAATAAAATTCGTAAGAAATAATTACCAATGTATCATTTAATGGAAAAACGAAAAAAACTCAAAGTTTTCGTTTTAAAAAATACAGAGAACTTTTTCGGTACCGATTGGATGCAAAAATTTGACTTATGGGACGTAGCTATTAATAAATTTTGCCAGAAAGTGGAAAGTCAACCAATAGAAGCAGAAAAATTAAAAGAAAAGTTTCCCGGCATATTTTGCCAGAACTTGGTAGATGTAAAAAGGTAGAAGCAAAAATGGAACTCAAAGATGGCGCAGAACCACTATTAAAAAAGAAACGAAATGTACAGTAATTGTTAGCGACACAGTTTTCCGTTTACATTTGATACCATAATTCACACCCCTGAAGATGATCTCAGAAAGAGGTCGAAAGTACTTGGGTACCTTGAGAAATGAATGAAAATAACATCTGTCAACGTTACAGATCATTCCTGACATATTTTGATTATAATACGCGAAAGATTATCCGTGAGTGTGAACAGATTTTATTAAAAATAAGCAAACATAATGTTTGCAATTTATTTAATCTGACATGCTTAAAAGAAAATTTGCTGCCTAAATACACAAATATATATATATATATATATATATATATATATATATATATCCCAACACACACAGACACACACACACACACACATATATATATATATATATATATAAACGTTCCCATTTACGCTTAAAGGATTAAACATGGATTTTGTTTTAATCAGAGAGTACAGATTCCATAGGAAGACCTTTAACCAACAGCAACAACGACATTCCTCAGAAGAATCAGGCCATCTTCTTTGTTTATTCTAATAAAAAGGACACAAGCGTGTCCGAAAATTCCGCTCTTAAAATCTTTCTCTTTGTGTTTCAGTTTAGTCAAAAGACTAATATATAATAAATATAATCAATCTTTTTGCCAATATTGTAAATATTTTTTTGTTCTTTTATCCCACAAATTTTATTAGCCAGATTTATTCAAACTCTCTCCATATATAAAATTTATTTAATCAGAGTGGACAGATATATTAAAACAAGAAGCTGACTGTCTGTTTTATGCTTAAACACATTTGTAAATCCTGATGATTGCGTTCAAGAAAGAAATAGATTCTCGCTATCCAGTGTTGATCCCTATGCCCATGGAATTGGAATAAAATTGTGGGCTGTAAAATGAAAAAAAAAACCGTCTGCCGACCTGTGAAAATACATGATCCCAGTACCTCGACTATCATCTGTTAATACAATGAGAAAATTATGGCAGGGGGGTCCTGGCATAGGAGGGTATATTATAGCCGAGCCAAGTTTAAACTCATTTCTCAGTAATTTGGCATCCATAGCATCCATGCTTCTGCTATTTTAATTATTTTTTTACAGTGAGGTTCCTATTGTACAAGGCCCGAGAGTCACTCGGGGTAGGGGGTTACAGAGTGAGAGGCATAATAAGATATGTGTGGGATATAACGTTTGACCCTACACTTGAATTGGTTAAAATTGTAATAATCGGGAAGCATCTCCCTGGGAGTCGGTTCCAGAGAGCAGAGGTACACGGGAAGAAACTGATCGTGTAGAACGTACTTCTCCCTAATAGAATACGGGAGAAATGAGGGTGGTTCGTTACAATGTGCAAGTTCTAGCCATGAAGGTTACAACTGGTGAAAGTAAGGAATGTGGTTCGTCTGAGCACTTTCTACGGAAGCAGCGATCGACCGCTAAAAGACTTGCGACATTTTGTCTGTGAGGAAAGGGGTTGCAGGGTGGAAAATGATATTTCACCCACCAGGACGCGGGAACGTCTTAGGAAGATATCGAGACTGGAAAGTGAGAACGAAGCAGCTCGTGTCCATTTATGGTAGAAGTACTTCCTTTTAGACTTGATCTAGCACTTGTTTAGAGCACCTCAGCTTAGTGTAATGGTTACCAAGCTCGAGAAAATTTCGACTGAGTAGTGAGTTCGATCCTCACTGGGTATTTTATTCTTTCGGCGTTTTGCTACATCTAAGTTAAGCTTAGAAAATCATTAGAAAAAAAAGCCGCTTGCTTGTCGGACACTGTCTTTAAGTATAAAATGTCCCAAGCCAGATGATATCCTTCCCTTTTCCTGTGTAATCAGATACACCGATCGTATGCATGGGTTCAATAAAGCCATTCTAGAGTAGACAAACAATTATCATTATAAATTACTAGATCACCCATACAACAGTTGGCTTTCTTTTAAAAGTAGTTCATAAGACAAAATGAAGTAACAATATTATAAACTTTACTATTAATTGCGCGTATTTTTATTAATATCTAAACTTATTTATAAATAGAATTTTGTTTGTGTGTGTGTGTCTGTGTGTGTCCATTACCTATAGACTCCGAAACGGCTGAACCAATTTTCTTGAAAATTTACATAGTTGTACTATAAGCGTCTGCGAGTGTTCTTAGCTAGGTTTTGTATCGAGGTACCCCCGATAAATATCGAAAACCGATAATCGACAAAATCGGGTTATACAAGGAGTGATCCGATTTTAATCAAATTTGATACACTCTTAGACAAAGACATAAGAAATGATATTCAGAAGTTTCAAGGTTGCAGTTCTTACAATAGTGCAGAAATCCGATAATATATATATATATATATATATATATATATATATATATATATATAAGGCAAAGATGTTTGTGTGTGTGTGTGTGTGTCTGTTTATCTGCCTGTATGTCTGTATTTTTTCAGCCCTTTTATTTTAGTTTTTGCTTCGGGTTTTGCTCTAAGTAGGTATAATTGTAGTTCTTAGTCTCAGCCATGATACCATTTACTCAGAGGACTTATTTAGCCTTCAAAATTCAGTTTACGACGTAAAAGCTTATTTGATATCGATACTAGTAAATCAAAATTTAACTTACATCCATTCATTTTTCTTTCAGTCTACGGTTTCGCTTTAACTGGAAACAACTATTGCTTTTTAGTCTTTCGTGTCAACGTCCAAAGAGTCTGGGCTCCAGGACCATGGATTAGTTTTAAAGCTTTCATTACTCCCGAGCAACGCCGGGCTATACTGCTAGTTTGCGTTAAAAGTTATTGCAATAGTTATTATTACTTATACTAGCTGCACCCGGCCACGCGTTACGTGGCTCAGTTTGGTTAAATGGTAAAAAAAAAAAAAGAAATTTATTTACTAAACCAACAACATAAATGGGATATCGATAATAATTCGTTGAAAAAAAAAAAAATTTCTTTAAAAAAAAAGGAAAGGGATTTCTGTTGTTTACGCCCACCAAAATAGAAATAATAATTAAAAAAAAGGCTTGATTTACCTTAAATGTACAGTTTTCCTATGTTTTCTATGAAATCACAAAGTTGTCTGTAAACGCGTCCGTATTAAAAATGTAAGTCTTTTGATGCGGCTTTCATCGGCTCTCATAGATCTGCGAAATATATCTTTTTAATACTGTAATATTTTTTAATATAAGGTATATAAAATCACGCTCATATTCGATTAAATTGCTATAGTAAAATTTCAAAATAATTGGTGCAGCCGTTTTCTAGATTAGCGGATAGTAACAAACGGATAAGTACATTTTTATTTATATAGATTATACAATTGGGTCCGGCTTCACCCTTTTTATGCTGCCCTCAACTTGAAATAAAATCAGGTTCACAACCTCCATTCTTATCTAATTCCAATATTCTTCTTCTATATGCCCTATCCTTTCAGGACGTATGCGATCATGGCTTTCCACGTCTCCCTATCCCTGGTGGCTGTCAATATGTTTTCTCCTGTTACTTCACGCAACCCCCGTTCCGTCATCTATTCTGATCAGGCCCTTCAAATATGTTATCCGCTGCTTTACTCTGTCTCTTTTTCTCTCTATCTAGCCTGTCAGTATCAGGTTCTCCAAGACCTCCTTCCTCATTGCATGTCCCAGGAAACTTCAGTTGTCTCTTCCTGATGCTCCATATTAATTTTCCTTTCTATTATGTCCAACACCTCGTCATTGCTCACATGCTCGGTCCGCGATATCCGTATCATCTTTCTGTAGAACCACATTTCAGTTACTTCAAGTTTTACCTTCATGTTTGCTGATAGTGCTCAACATTCACTGCCATATTGAAGAACTGACATCACATATCAATCCATTACCCTCTTCTTTGTTTCCAGAGAAATTTTCCTGTTGCACAAAGTGAGGGGTCAGTTTATATATTGATTGTAATATGGAACTGATCCCCCGCTTTATATCCAGTATGCTTCTGTAGGACCACATTTCATTTGCTTCAAGTTTTTCCTTCATCTTTGATGATATTGTCCAGCATTCACTGCCATATTGAAGAACCGACATCACATAGCAATCCAGTACTCTCTTCTTTGTTTCTAGAGAAATTTTCCTGTTTCTTAATACTCTACTCAGCTCCTGGAATGCATCCTTGTGCTTTTGGATCTCAGGAATATAAATGTATAGAAAATGCGGTGACCACAAAGTGAGGGCTCAGTTTATATATTGATTGTAATATGGAACTGATCCCAACTTTATATCCAGTATGCTTCTGCAGAACCACATTTCATTTGCTTCAAGTTTTTCCTTCATCTTTGATGATATTATCCAGTATTCACTGCCATATTGAAGAACTGACATCACATAGCAGCTTAGTATTCACTTGTTTGTTTCTAGTGAAAGTTTCCTGTGTCTTGATACTTTCCTCAGCTTCTGGAACGCGTCATTCGCCATGCCAATTCGCCCTCGGTTCTCGGTGTCGCACTTTCCGTCTTCGGTTAGAACACTTCCCAGATATTTAAATTTTCATATCTGCTTGATTTTAACATCCGACACCTGTATTTGACATTTTGGGCTGCTCTTTTTGCTGATGACCATGCATTCGGTTTTGTTGCAGTTTATTTGTAGTCCCTTCTCATTCTCTTCAGCTATCTTCTGCGCTAGGTCCTGCAGTTTTCTTTCAGCACTGTGTCGTCTGCGTATCTTATGTTGTTCAGACTGTGGCCTCCGATGAAAAATCCTGGCATAACATCTAGGGTCCTCAAAATATTCTCACTGTTCAAGTTAAATAGATCCGGTGAAAATGCACATCCTTGTCTTACGCCCGTTTCTATGGTGGTCGGTCACATAACCGACTACTCTTCAATTATTTTGTCCCAAATTAGTTGGCATCAAGATGTGGTGTCTGTTTAATCAGTAAACCAAGGTATCAGCATAAAATTGTAGGTTGTGGAATACACAAAATAAATATTTGCAGACTTTTGACAGTGCATGGTCCATAGTATCACCGATTATTACCTGTGGATACAATGAAATTAAGGGGATACCTATGGATAAAATAATGTAAAAGTAACACCCTATTTCATATTACTCATATTGTTTGGAATATTGTCCTCATATTTACTGCAATGTTTACGACGTTTCGACCCTTTTACACTCCAGCATTTTTCAGCTGGTAATTATTTCGAACCGAACCCTTTATTACGGTCATTGGAATATATCATTCTCATTCCATGTGCAAAGCCACTTTTGGTAGTTATCTCTCTCTAAATTAACTCTCTAAGCATTTTACTACTGTTGTAGCCTGGAATTGAACTCACAACTCTTTGGGTCAAATCACTGTATGAGCCAATATATACAGTACTGTACAAAAGTATTAAGACCAGAACTATCTTTTATGAGGCATCAGAATAAAGTTTAAAATCATCGTCCTCTTTCTCCTTCATTCTCATGTGCTGATTCCTTTCACTTCTTCTTCTCCATTCTTAACATTCCTACATGCCTCAACTTATACTTGATAACAAACGGACATTTTCAGACTGAGCAAATACTTCAAAGACACTTCTACCGAACAAACGCTAATACATACATACATATATACACATAAACTCTTTCCAACAAATTACTACTACGAACATTTCTACAACTCTTGATACCCTTAACTCATTACTTGTTTCTCATTGAACATTAATTTCTACCACAATTCATGTTATCCTTTTCACTAATAAATTTCTATTTTAACATGCAAAATGTATATCTTTATTCTTCCACAAATGTCCACATTCCAATCTGCTGCCAACTTTTTGATGATGATAACGGATAAAATCCCAAGCTGTAGAGAGTTCAGTTATCTTTCACTCAAGGCCGAATTAATAAACATTAACTATCTCCCTATAGCTTCAATTACCTTATCTTTAATTGAAATGATTGAAATGGATATATGAACAAGACAAAATCTGGTTTCTGCTTTTAGTTCAGCTATAATTTATACACGTCAAATCGTAAGAAATGCATAAAATGTAACGGGAGAAACTTCAAGTCGACTTTGTCCTTCTTTCTCGTGTGCTGATTTCTTTTATTTCTTCTTCTCCATTCTCAACATTCCCAAATGCCTCATCTTATACTTGATAACAAACGGCCATTTTAAGACTGAACGAATACTTCAAAGACACTTCTACCAAACAAACGCTTATACATACATTCATGCATACACATAAACTCTTTCCAACAAGTTACTACTACGAACATTTCTACAACTCTTAACACTCATTACTTGTTTCTCATTGAACATTAACTTCAACTATTCATGTTAAAATTTTCATTAATAAATTTCTATTTTAACATGCAAAATGTATATTTTCATTTCTCACCAGCATGCATACACAACTCTAAAAAACTCCAATTGGAAACAGACATTAACAGTATGTACATTAACTTTATTCAAACTGAACTTTATACAATTTAATCTCCTATCCAACATTTACGTTTCTCTCCAGACAAAGGGAAAGAACTTTTCTTTCCTTATTTGATTTGCACGCTTTCAACTCAATGTAACCTTTGTTAATATATTGTTGTTCTGGTTACTTTCGCCTTTTCGTGTTTCCTTATTTCCTGTGTTATTTCATAATCCAAGTTACGCCGAGTCGACTCGTAAATATAAATTAGTAATGGCTTCTTCGTTTTCCACAACCTTATTTTTAATTGAAATGGATATATGAACAAGACAAAATCTGGTTTCTGCTTTTAGTTCCGCGATAATTTATACACTTCAAATAGTAAGAAATGCATAAAATGCAACGGGAGAAACTTGAAGTCGACCTGGACGTAAGGTCGCGTCACACATTCGTTCTCTTTCCCCTTCTTTCTCGTGTGCTGCTTCCTTTTACTTCTTCTCAATTCTCAACATTCCTACCCAACGATGACATACACCAAACAAGTACTACTACGAGCTCTGCCTTTAACTTTTTAATAATATTTCTAAATAGCATTAACTTCTACGAATTCTTGTTGTTCTTTTTCATTAATGAATTCCTATTTCAATATGCAAAATGTATATTTTTATTCTTCCGCTATTCTACATAAATCCAACATTCCAACCTGCTACCAACCTTCTGAAGAATACCTTCTGATAATTCTGATTATGATAACGAATAAATCTGTAAGCTGTATGGAGTTCGGCTATGTCTGACACAAGGCCAACTTAATAAACATTAACCATCTCCCTTTAGCTTCAATAGAATACCCTTGTATGTACAGTACTGTGCAAAAGTATTAGGACAATAACTATTTTAGCTTTTATAAAGCATATTGACACAAAATAAACAATTTAATTAAAGTAATCCACAAATGCTTTAACAAGAAAAAAATACTTGTTACAAAATAAATTTAATATTTAATAAAATAGCCTTTTGCTTTGAAATAAGAAAATAATTGCGACAATTTACTAATCGCACCTAGTGTTATATACAGTACTGTGCAAAAGTATTAGGACAAGAACTATTTTATCTTTTATGAGGCATCAAAATAATTGCGACAATTTACCATTCGCACCTAGTATATATACAGTACTGTGCAAAAGTATTAGGACAAGAACTATTTTATCCTTTATGAGGCATCAAAATAATTGCGACAATTTACTAATCGCACCTAGTGTTATATACAGTACTGTGCAAAAGTATTAGGACAAGAACTATTTTATCTTTTATGAGGCATTTTGACAGAAAATAAACAATTTAATTAAAGTAATTTTATTTGATTTACTCCATAAATGCTTTAACAAGAAAAAAATACTTGTTACAAAATAGATTTAAAAGATTTTAAAAGGCTATTTTATTAAATAGCCTTTTGTTTTAAAATAAGAAAATAATTGCAACAATTTACCAATCGCACCTAGTGTGTATATATATATATATATATATATATATATATATATATATAGCACTGTGCAAAAGTATTAGGACAAGAACTATTTTATCTTTTATGAGGCATCAAAATAAAGTTTAAAATCCCCCCTGTCCTAACACTTTTGCACATTTCCGGTAGTGTGCAAAAGTATTAGGGCAGGGGTGATTTTCCTAAAAATCTCACTGAAATTTCAAATACAGGGCGAAAAGCCAAGTAAATTGCTAATAAATATTGATTATTTAAAACTAGGTGTAAAAGAAATGTATTAAAAAGAAGTTATGTCTAATTTTTCCTATTTTCTATTAAACAAGTTATTTTCAAACTACTCATTATTCTATTATCCTTGAATATGACTGACTTTTTTCTTATTCGCCCCTTTCGAATTGATAAATCTAATGTTACTTCGCAAGACACTTTGGGAACAAATGCAAGCTGCTTGGCAGGAGATACCATTAGATACATTGAAGAAGCTTGTGATGTCAATGCCTGACAGAATGAAGGCTGTGATCAAAGCAAAAGGCTATTATGTTAAATATTAAATTTATTTTGTAACAAGTATTTTTTTCTTGTTAAAGCATTTATTGAGTAAATCAAATAAAATTCCTTTAATTAAATTGTTTATTTTCTGTCAATATGCCTCATAAAAGATAAAATAGTTATTGACCTAATACTTTTCCACAGTACTTTATATATATATATATATATATATATATATATATATATATATATATATATATATATATAATATTGTGCGATTGGTAAATTGTCGCAATTATTTTATTATTTCAAACCGAAGGGCTATTATACTTAATTTTAAATTTATTTTCTAATAAGTATTTTTTCTTGTTAAGGCATTTGTTGAGTAAATCAAATAAAAATTACTTTAATTAAATTGTTTATTTTCTGTCAATATGTCTCCTAAGAGATAAAATAAAATAGTTATTGTCCTAATACTTTTGCACGGTAGTGTATATCCACTGAACCATGTGTCCTAATCTGAACAATGTAAATAGTGTAAATACTACCACATCTCAGAAGTATAGACAAATACCCCTATTTTATATGTATGGGTGGCCATCTAGGAGTTCTGACTTAACACCCTGAGACTTTTTCTTTGGGGTTGGTTGAAGTAGCAAGTCTACTATACCAAACCAAGACTTTTAAAGAACTTGAAGGGCAAATACAAGAAAGTATGTCTTCCATACCGTAAGAGTTCCTGGTGAAAACAGTTGACGCTATTCCTGGGCGGATCGAGAATTTGGTAACGAAATCTGGTGCCGATATCGAATTTGCAATAAAAAAATTATACGAAATGGGCAACTAGCGGCGGTGTAAAGGTTCTCAAGCTTGTCTCGCTTGAATCATTACAATTGAGTTGTGAGTTCAATCCTCACTGGGTGTCCATTACTTTCGGCCGTGTGTCACGTCTAAGCTACGCTTAGAGAATCACCTTTCTCTAGGTATGGGTGTTGGGTGCAGGGCTAACAACACTGCCCCATAAATAACAGTATTTTACGGAAACAGCAAAAGCGCTGCCCTGCACACCATTGGGTGAAACGGAAACGTTTATTCACTTATCCTAAATGCTTTCTTCTCATTTCTTGCAAACATTGGAGCTAATAAATAAATTATAAGTATTTTAAAATGGGGATTTACTTTTCAATCGCCCTGTATATCTTATTTGACTGGAAAAGGGAAGGATATCATCTGGCTTAGGACATTTTATACCCTGGCGTATAAAACTGACTATCCTAATTTAAAGCTGGTCTATTAAATTCCCGTCTGTCACGCGGCGATTTCTGCAGCCTTTACGCGTTCGAGTTGTTATCAGTCGCACGCCCAATTGGTTTTGCATCCAGAGTTACCAACAGTTAACCTGCTATTTAACCCACAGCTAAGGATATTTGTGCGAAATTGAAGCTATTTAATCGGGGCGGAGTTTGAACTTTCCCCGCCAGATAACCACAATGCTTCCAGAGGCTAACTTATACCATTAGCATAAAGCAACCTTCTCTAGAACAGATTTACCATGAGCTGGGAATATAGCTTTATCTGTTACCCCGGCTATACCCAACAATTAGTATATTCACCGAAATTACTTCTGCATAATATGACTTGAGTATAATACGAACCCGTGGTAAAGGCCGGCACAAAGGTCACGTGGGCCACCTAATCTATCATACAGAGACCTCCTCATCCTCTACAACATCACAATTTTCCTACTGTTGCATTCATATAAAATATACATTTTATTGTAACTTAATTATGCAATATAATAAATTATATGCAATATAGGGGAATAATTCAACTAGAAAAATCGAAAATAAATACAATGTGTTTAAATACAAATTAGAGACCTGTCATAATAGATCATTACAGCCTATGTACAATAATGGATCATCTGCAATATAGTTGAACAGTTCAACTAGAAAATCGAAAATAAATACAATGTGTTTAAATACAAATTAGAGACCTGTCATAATAGATCATTACAGCCTATGTACAATAATAGATCATATGCAATATAGTTGAACAGTTCAACTAGAAAATCGAAAATAAATACAATGTATTTAAATACAAATTAGAGACCTGTCATAATAGATCATTACAGCCTATGTACAATAATGGATCATCTGCAATATAGTTGAACAGTTCAACTAGAAAATCGAAAATAAATACAATGTGTTTAAATACAAATTAGAGACCTGTCATAATAGATCATTACAGCCTATGTACAATAATGGATCATATGCAATATAGGTGAACAATTCAACTAGAAAATCGAAAATAAATACAATGTGTTTAAATACAAATTAGAGACCTGTCATAATAGATCATTACAGCCTATGTACAATAATAGATCATATGCAATATAGGTGAACAATTCAACTAGAAAATCGAAAATAAATACAATGTGTTTAAATACAAATTAGAGACCTCTCATAATAGATCATTACAGCCTATGTACAATAATAGATCATATGCAATATAGTTGAACAGTTCAACTAGAAAATCGAAAATAAATACAATGTGTTTAAATACAAATTAGAGACCTGTCATAATAGATCATTACAGCCTATGTACAATAATAGATCATCTGCAATATAGTTGAACAGTTCAACTAGAAAAATCGAAAATAAATACAATGTGTTTAAATACAAATTAGAGACCTGTCATAATAGATCATTACAGCCTATGTACAATAATAGATCATATGCAATATAGTTGAACATTTCAACTAGAAAATCGAAAATAAATACAATGTTTTTAAATACAAATTGGAGACCTCTCATAATAGATCATTACAGCCTATGTACAATAATAGATCATATGCAATATAGTTGAACAGTTCAACTAGAAAATCGAAAATAAATACAATGTGTTTAAATACAAATTAGAGACCTGTCATAATAGATCATTACAGCCTATGTACAATAATAGATCATATGCAATATAGTTGAACAGTTCAACTAGAAAATCGAAAATAAATACAATGTGTTTAAATACAAATTAGAGACCTGTCATAATAGATCATTACAGCCTATGTACAATAATAGATCATATGCAATATAGTTGAACAGTTCAACTAGAAAATCGAAAATAAATACAATGTGTTTAAATACAAATTAGAGACCTGTCATAATAGATCATTACAGCCTATGTACAATAATAGATCATATGCAATATAGTTGAACAGTTCAACTAGAAAATCGAAAATAAATACAATGTGTTTAAATACAAATTAGAGACCTGTCATAATAGATCATTACAGCCTATGTACAATAATAGATCATATGCAATATAGTTGAACAGTTCAACTAGAAAATCGAAAATAAATACAATGTGTTTAAATACAAATTAGAGACCTCTCATAATAGATCATTGCAGCCTATGTACAATAATAGATCATATGCAATATAGTTGAACAGTTCAACTAGAAAATCGAAAATAAATACAATGTGTTTAAATACAAATTAGAGACCTCTCATAATAGATCATTGCAGCCTATGTACAATAATAGATCAAATGTAATTATAGCGTGTTATTGATTCTTTTCCAGCTTATAGTGGAGAGTCCGTCTTAGTGAAGGGTAGTTGTGTATTGTTGAAGATTGACGGAATTTGGCCTTGTGGTAGATAGCCCACTATAAGTCATAAAATGGTTATAAATCAAGAAAAGCAAATTGAATTGAAAAATGACATTCTATATATATACATACCAATTAAGGTTTTTTATAATTAAAGTAATACTTGAAGTATAGGTCCAGCGGACGTTAAAATGTTCATGGCAATAAAATGCTCAAAAGAGAATTAATGCTTAGGAATGTGGGAGCGTCGTGAGTCGAATGTCTTTAATGTAATCGCTCCTTAGGTCAGTAAGTAGTTTTGAGACAGCGAAAGATAAGATGAGAGGGAAGGGAGGCTAGCATAGTAAGCCGCTTGACTTAGGTCAAGGGGATACTGATTACACTCCTCTCTCTCGAGTCTGGGTCTGTCTGTCTGGGTGCTTTCTGTATCAGTTTTTTATATCTTCTTTTTGGATCGCAGCAGATCATTTGGGAATTCATATCCGTATTTGATTCTGGGCTCCCCATTGGCCGATAAATAAAATTTGCATAGACTCTCGAATTAGAAATTTAATATTTAATTAATTTTTATTTTTCAACCGGAACATCTACGCGGACCCGGATGCGCACCGACGACTTTTGGTCATTTTATTTTTGGTCGTGAAGATGCGAACATCCGGTCCCTCGCTTTTGCTCGGTCGGTATCACCACACAATATAGGTGAACAAGTCAACTAGAAAAATCCAAAATAAATACAATGTATCTAAATACAAATTAGAGACCTGTCATAATAGATCTTTCTATCTTAAATATATTAACAATGTTTCGCTGCAATTTTTAACATCAACTTGAGACTTTTCTTTGTTAAAATGTTGAATAATTGAAATACATTTAACATTATGAGTGAAAAAAGTAATTTTTATATGTTTTAGCGAAATGGATATGCGCTTGGAATTAAAAATCAGTGTGTAGAGTTCGAAATCCAGTAGAATTTATTTTATTCACTGTTGTTGAGTAGTTTTCGCACTGACGTTTATAATCGGGCTATGTCGCTTGCTAATCGACTTAACGCACCCAAAATGTTAAGAACTTGGTAATCTTCCACTGAAAGCTGACTCCTTAGTATTCGGCCATGTTAACTCTTATTAATATAGGAGGGAGAGTCCATTATCTGAGGAATAGGTGTGTTTCCCCATAACATTCACTTACGCACAAATACCTTTGGGAAAGATGTGAATCTGTTTTCCTTTTCCCTCCAGCTAAGAGTTAAATAACAGGACAGATCGGCCTTATAACTTTGATTGGCAACCGGTCTACTTCAGAAATTAATAGCAATCTACCGCGGGAAAATCTTTCGCCTACTCTCTCATGTATCAAAAGAGACATGATCGCCCAAATTTGTATCACGTATGGCGATTAACTGACAGTATGAGCGAAACAAATTCAAGGATTTGAACGGAAAAGAAAAGACTCCAGAATGACGTCAAATTCGAGAAAAGGTTTCATCCTTGAATGGTTAGTTGGGATTTGTTTTATTCGTATTGGCATGGCGAAGGATGCATTCCAGGAGCCGAGAAGAGTATTAAGAAACAGGAAAATTTCGCTAGAAACAAAGAAGAGAGTACTGAATTGCTATGTGATGTCAGTTCTTCAATATGGCAGTGAATGATGGACAATACCAACAAAGAAGAAATAAAAACGTGAAGCAAATGAAATGTGGTTCTACAGAAGCATACTGGATATAAATTGGGGGATCAGTTCCATATTACAATCAATATATAAACTGAGCCCTCACTTTGTAGTCACAGCAGTTTCTATACATTTATATTACTGAGATCCAAAAGCACAAGGACGCATTCCAGGAGCTGAGAAGAGTATTAAGAAACAGGAGAATTTCGCTAGAAACAAAGAAGAGAGTACTGGATTGCTATGTCAGTTCTTCAATATGGCAGTGAATGCTGGAAATATCATCAAAGATGAAGGAAAAACTTGAAGCAACTGAAATGTGGTTCTACAGAAGGATGCTGCGAATATCATGGATCGAGTATGTGAGCAATGATAAGGTTTTGGAAATGATGAAAACGAGAAAGAAATTAATACTGAGCATCAGGAAGAGACAGCTGAAGTTCCTGGGATATGCAGTGAGGAAGGAGGGCTTGGAGAACCTGATACTAACAGGCCAGATAGAGGGAAAAAGAGACAGGGGAAAGCAACAGATAACATATTTGAAGGACCTAATCAGGTGGATGATGGAACGAGGGTTGCATGGTGCAACAGGAGAAAGATTGCTAAAAGCCCCAGGGATAGGGAGACGTGGAAAAACCATGTTCGCTTACATCTTGAAAGGACAGGGCACATAGAAGAAGAAGAAGAAATGTAAGTAAGAAAATAAATCTTGATAATGTCATAAAGCACTGCGAAGGACCCGAATCAAGATTCCACACCCACGTTCGAGGGGTTTTGGGGGGCAGTATGCACCAATCCTGATTAGATAGATTCAAAGATATATAAACTTAGATTATAATATTTATAGAGTTAAATTCAAATACCTATATAGTTAAATTCAAATATTTACAGACATAGAGAGTTAGATTCAGATATTTACACTTCGATAGATTAAAATATTTATTGACTTAAATTCAAATATTTATAAAGTTAGATTCAAATATTTATCGAGTTAGATTCAAATATTCATAGACTTAGATAAGATTCAGAACTTTTGTAAAAATTCGAAAAAATGAAACTCGAAAGTGGAACTAAAGTGTTTTATTCTTATTTTCTTAACGTTCGCAATCTATGAAAACCATTTCGGTTTGCTTTAGCGCAAATTCGGGAAAAAAAAGCAAAAGTTGTTACAAGAAATAGAGCCGTTGCCGCTATCAGGAAGGATACATACCACACGTTGGCGTGTCCGGACGCGAGTCAGACGGCTAGCCGACCACCACTCGCTTGTCGTTCGTTGTAGGCTCAGTGTCGACGAGATCGGGGTACCATCCGTTGTCGTGATCGGACGCGAGTCAGACGCCTACCCGTCTACCACTCGCTTGTCGTTCGTTGTAGGCTAAATGTCGAGAGGAAGAACAAATGTATGTCGACGAGACATGACAGGGTCGACGTCTTGAAATATCTTTTGTTACACTTTAGCATAACGTCTCTATGCTCAGATATGACTGACTTATTGCCGGTCAAGAGACGTGAATAAGTAATGAAATCTATTCACGTGGTCGGCTCGAAACCGCATACCTATTTTCTACTTGTTAAGAAAAAATGACCGGGGTCATAGATCAATTTGCTATTTCCTATCCAATCAGAATCCAGAATCTTAATATTCACACCTACTTGTGAAAATCTGCCTTGGTCTGGGTTTTTCCAAAAGGTTTTCTGTCATTCTGATCCGATTTTGTGGGTGTGCAATTTTACTTTTTGCGTTTCAGTTAATTGTTGGATGATATAGGATTTGTATCCTATAAATTTGTATCCTATAAATTTGTATCCTATAAATTTCCTCTCTTTGAGAAACAAGACGTCTAATTCCGCTGATTATCAAATAACACTTATTGCTGACATAAGAAATACCTTTTGTAATTAATTGGTATCATCAACTGCTTAATTCGTACTTTATTTATTTGTGCTGAGTGTATTGTCAATCTTGCTGTTTCAAATGAGAGATCTTTAAGCAGATTAATATTTCTGAAAATGTCTACTTATGTATAATACACAACCTTTTTTGCCTTTAATTTTCGTAAAATACATTTCATACGAATGTGGTACAGTGGATATCGGCTCGGAACGAGAAGCCGGGGAGCCGAGTTCGAATTCCAGCTGAATCCATTGTATTCACTTACGCGCAAATACCCTTGGGAAAGGTATTAATCCGTCTCTTCCTTCCAGTTATGGGTTAAATAGCAGGACAGATTGGGTTCTATAGCCTTGGTCGGCAACCAGTCTACCGTAGAAAGCAATGGCAACCTTCTGCGGGATAATCTTCTGCCCAGTCAGTCATGTCTCTTTCAAGACATGATCGCCCAAGCGTGTATCACGTATGGCACTTAACTGACGGACATTTCATACATTTCTTTCACACCCAGTTTTAAATAATCAATATTTATTAGCGATTTGCTTGGTCTTTTCACCCTGTATTTGAATTTCAATGAGATTTTAAAGAAAATCACCCCTGTCTTAATACTTTTACACACTACCGGTAGTGTGCAAAAGTGTTAGGACAGGGGTGATGCCTCATAAAAGGTAAAATAATTCTTGTTTTAATACTTTTGCACAGTACTATATATATATATATATATATATATATATATATATATATATATATAATATGCTATGGGTAAATTATTGCAATTTCATACATTTAATTTTGCAGCATGCATCAAAATAAATCCTACATTCCGGGAATACGAAATGCTTAGGCTAAGAAGAGTAATTTCTGTTGTCTCATTTTATATAAACGAATGGTAGTAAAGAGCCGACGCTGCCTCGCTTTTGTCTTTCTCTCCACGGCCGTGAGAGGAGGGATATATATATATATATATATATATATATATATATAAATTGTGTGTATTTTGGCAGCATTTTTTCATTAATGCAGGTTTCATTGAATAATATAGACAAGTTCTGTCTATTAATCTTGTGTAGGATCCGTTCATACCGTCTGATATACTTGATGGTGATGTCGTTGAAAGACAACAAAAAACCACAGTAACTGTTGATTTTTTTATCGGGTCTAAGCTTTCGGCTTACATAGGCCATTATCAAAGAATAAATATTAACACATAGTAAACATAGAATATTTAAGTTATTAACAATAAAGAGAATTAAATTGAAGATACAAGTCCATCCCTACCGTGGCGGATGGCCGAAGACAGTGACAAAATGGTGGCGTTGTGGTCCCTGATCCGATTACAGGCATTTGAGTACATTACTGGAAATATCAAAATTGATCGTATTCAAACCAGGTTTAAGTTGTTTAATGTAGATTGCTTCCAGGATTTTGAGTTTCTGTTTATTATTTTCTTGTCTAAGTATGTATGTGTTATCAACGAGCGTTTTCTCAGAAAAGTGCGTTGATATTTTGTCACTGTCTTCGGCCATCCGCTACGGTAGGGATGGACTTGTATCTTCAATTTAATTCTCTTTATTGTTAATAACTTAAATATTCTATGTTTACTGTGTGTTAATATTTATTCTTTGATAATGGCTTATGTGAGCCGAAAGCTTAGACCCGATAAAAAAATCAACAATTATTGTGGTTTTTGTTGTCTTTCAACGACATCACCATCAAGTATATCAGACGGTATGAACGGATCCTACACAAAATTAATAGACAAAACTTGTCTATATTATTCAATGAAACCTGCATTATATGTCTAGCCACACTGATGAGCTGTGATACAGCGAAACGGGCTTGTATGTGGATGACTAATATATATATATATATATATATATATATATATATATATATATATATATATATAAAGTAAATAACTAACCTACGGAGCCAACGAACCTACCAAGGTTTCACCAAATTGGATCTTCAAGGAAAGTTGACTAAAGAGGCTGAACGAAGACAAACAGAAATAAGAAATTCAGAAGCCCACGTGATAGAAACAGACGACGCCAAACATCAAAGTAGGAGGTTAAGACCATTTTATTACAAAAAAAAAACCCCGAATAAACACAATCTACAACTCATAAAGATAATAATAAAAAAACTTACAATTGTAAGTTTTTTTTATTATTAAAAAAATATCTTATCTTTAATGTATTTTATCTTAAAGTTAAATATTTTTTAGCTTTCGCCAACTTTCCCTGAAGATCCAATTTGGTGAAACCTTGGTAGGTTCGTTGGCTTTCTAGGTTAGTTATTTACTTTGTTTGCTCTACTTGTGTATTGCGCGCTTTTTGTTTTAGGTTACACATCTCGGTTTTTTTTCTATGGGCTACGTACTTTGACTGATGTTCAAGTGCTTAGCTCGTTCTTTTTTTATTACCATTTTTTCTTTCCGTGTATGTACTCGGAGGATTTTTCGAAACGAGTATAACGACAAGTTTACGTTTATATATATATATATATATATATATATATATATATATATATATATATATATATATATATACTCAAGAGAATACGGTAAGCAGGCTTCGAAGGTAAATTTCAAACCAGGGCATCAAATTCTTGTATGTGTCAACAATATACAAACCATGTCGCTACGTGGATCAGATTTAAACATTTTTATTAAGTTAGCACGCTGATTTGTGATTCTCGCTTCGCTTTCTGACATCATATGAAAAATATTATGACCTAAGGAATTTCAAGCATCTCATCCGTTTGATATCATACAAACACACAAATTATTGCTAAAGCTTTTAATATGAGAATATGAAACGAAACACCTTTCTTTGTGATAAAAACAACATATTTTGGGTTGGGCTTTCTCGCACACATCTCCAGTGACCGTCATGACTATTGCCCATGAGAAGTTTTAAAAAATTCAACATAAAAAACTATGCAGAAATTTAGTATAATTGGATATCTCTTTAGTATTAACAATTATTGATCATGATTCACTTATTCATATAGCAAGTATTATATATATATATATATATATATATATATATATATATATACTACCGGTCATAATTATTAAAACTGCACAATAACATGTATATCAAATGAATATATACATATTTAATAATTACATATACTGCAGTTTCATCAATGACAGAATGTTGAAAATATAGGGTGATTCGGACGAGTTCATCTTTCCTTCCTTGCCTTGTAAAATGTTTAAAAGAAATAGCAAAAATCATTCTATTTTGACTTAGCAATAAATACTAAAAATAGAATGAAATACATCATTTCTTTAAAATAAAAAAAAACTGGGGATGGCCTGATAATTATGGTCGGTAGAGTGTATATATATATATATATATATATATAGCAGTTATCATTATAATAGAGAGGATATATATATATGTGCGTGTGTGTGTATTTTTCACTACTCAGTAATAACATTATTGGTAAAATAATAAGGTACTGTTAAAGAGCGAATATGCAACAAGAGCCTTCATAACTGGTAGTAAAGTTTAATTGCTGGTAGTAACGACAATGAAATGAGCCGACGCTGTCTCGCTATTGTCTTTCTCTACATAAACAAATCAGAAGGGATATATATATATATATATATATATACATACGCTCAACGGTCTTTATAGAGAAAACACCACACACACACACACACACACACACACACACACACATATATATATGGATAAGAATTAATTCTGCTAGCTAGCTAGATAGATATGAGCAGAAATACACACACACACACACACACACACACACATATATAAGGGAATCTAATAGATAAAAACTAAATCAGATAGATAGATAGATAGATAGATAGATAGATAGATAGAAATTAACAGAATCTGAGATAGATAGATAGATAGATAGATAGATAGATAGATAGATAGATAGAAATTAACAGAATCTGAGATAGATAGATAGATAGATAGATAGATAGATAGATAGATAGATAGATAGATAGATAGATAGAAATTAACAGAATCTGAGATAGATAGATAGATAGATAGATAGATAGATAGATAGATAGATAGATAGATAGAAATTAACAGAATCTGAGATAGATAGATAGATAGATAGATAGATAGATAGATAGATAGATAGATAGATAGATATCAACAGCTTTGGAAAACAAAATAATTGTGCATGTCAGTTTTTTTTTATCTCCTTCTTCTCTAATACAATATTTTTAAGGATCCTTTTTTGTTTCATTCATTCCAGAAATCCGGTCCCAGTGGTGGCTACGACTTGGAACGATCAGCCGAGGCTTGGAAGGGTTTGGCCGCAGCGACGGGTCCGCGAACATGTTACCCCTACGACCCTGCCACATTAGCAGCCCACTCCTATGGCAGTCTGTAAGTTGTTCGTAATAGGGTTGCTTTAACTAGATCCATTACACTAACGCAAGATACAATGTATCCCTTAATCTCTAACCCCTATTTATTTTATGCTTTATTCTCGCCCTTCTCGATTGTCGATATCTCTTTCGTCTTCTTGCTTATCTAGTTCGTTGTGTTCTTCGAAAATTTAAATACCATGACGTTTGTTACCTTTTGACTTCGTAATTTAATGTATCGCGTCTTCAGTTATTTTCACGTCGCCATAACATAGCTTCCCTTTGCCTTTTCTAAATATACTTTCATGTGAATTGGAGTAGATAGACTAAACTATTGCCCGGTTCACACTCCACCCATGTCTATTGTACAGGTGTAGAGGCTCATCCCTTGTTCCCTGTTTAGGATGTGGTTTCCGGCTTTCTCTTTTCCAAATCTTTTCACTCTTGCGTAGCCCCCTGCACATCAGTGGCGTTACCGCCTTGCTCGGGGTGATATGATTAAAAAAAAAAAAAAAAAAAAAATTGTTCCGGAGAACATTCTCCTATGGTAGATACCGACTTGGCAAACCGGCTGCAGTCTCTCTCTCACCGGCGCGACGTGGCTTCCCTGTGTCTCTTCTATAAATACTTTCACGGCTTCTGCTCCGATGAACTTAGATCACTGGTGCACCCTAGGTACGAATTTGCACGAGATACTAGATTAGCAACTAGATTCCACCCTTTTACAGTGAAACCGATAAAATGTAACCGCAATTTATACTCCAACAGTTTCTTTCCTCCCACTTCCCGACTGTGGAATTCCCTTCCAAATGATTGCTTCCCCGACAGCTACAATCTTCAGGAGTTTAAATGTAAGGTCAATAGACACCTCCTAACACACTAACTCGCTTCCATTCTTTCAAACACTCTTCCCATCTACCCAACCCTCAGCCTCGGTATCCTTATCCATCTATCACCCTCCTTCTGACATTTCCTACATCTAACCACTCTTTCTCTTTACCTTCCCCTATATAACCCCATGCGCAATATTGGCAGTGGAATGCCTTCCTTGGGGTAAAAAGATTTTAAAAAAAAGGTACATCCACTCATTTTTTAATATCTAAATTTTAAATTGAATTAAAAAAAATGTTTTTCTTGAAGCTTTTAATTGAAATTAAATTTTAATTGAAAGCTAAATGATTACATTTACTATTTCTAGTAAGCAAAATACTCTGGTGTACTACTAAAAGAAATTATTTGTCTATATTTCTGAGATGAGGTAGTATTTACAGTGTTTACAGGTTATAGGGGTGTCGGGAGGTAGGTAAGAGAAGGATGAGAATACTGATGACAGTGCAGTGGATGTAGAAAGAAGCATGAGAGAGAATATGCAGGTTAGTGAGATATTAGATGACTATTGACTTTACATTTGAATTTTTGAAGATTGTAGCTGTCGGCGGAAGAGAATTTCACAAGCGAGAAGTGCGAGAGAAAAAGCTGCTGGAGTAGAATTTGCATGTAGATTTTATTGGTTTCACAGTTAAGAGGGTGGGACCTAGTTTTCTAATCTTGTGGCCCTAGTTAATTCATATATATGGGGTACAATGGAGCTAAGTTCATCAGAGCAGAAGCCGTGAAAGTATTTGTAGAAGAGAAACACAGGGACGCCACATTGCGCCATTGAGAAAGTAACTGTATGTGAGCTGCCAAGTCGGGATCGATCACATTACAGATTCTCCGTTGGATTTTGTCATAGACCCCTAGGTGGATAGCAGGAGCACCCGACCAGATATGGCAGCAGTATTCAATGCACGGGCGGATGCCAAGTCGGGATCGATCACATTACAGATTCTCCGTTGGATTTTGTCAAGGACGCATAGACGGATAGCAGGAGCACCCGACCAGATATGGCAGCAGTATTCAACGTACGTTATGTTCATCATATTGTTATGTCGTGAAATATATTTGTCGATAATGATAATATATATATATATATATATATATATAGTTTTCTAAATCATTGATATAATTTAAAATTGGGTAACTCGATGGCTTCGCATTTTACAATAAAAGATTTATTTGTCAAAATTCGAACAAGATATTCAAAGGTTCAAACGAATGTTGATTTTATATTCGATTTCACAAATTTTCACAAATGTTCGATATGCGCACTACCTGTTACACGACAAGTCTGTAGTATTGCCAAACACGCTGTAGCATGTGTTGCGTAACACTCTCCAGCGCCTCAGTTATTCTCTGCTTAAGTTCCTCTAGGCTTGTAGGAAGAGGAGGGATATAGACTTTTCCTTTCACATAGATTCATAGAACAAAATCACAAGGTATCAAGTCAGGTGAACGTGCTGGCCATTTCAACAGCATATTTCGAACACTCGCTGACACCCCCTTTTCCACGCCTCCCGCTGCTGCTAACGAAGGCAGACATCGGCTACTCCACCGTGCGACTTCGCCAGCAGGACCGCGTGACGTATGTGCAAGCGGTTGACACCGGCGGAAAGGGCCAGGAATGCGCACGGACGACCAAAGTCAACGACGGACGATGGCGCCGCCACCCCGGGGCCGCTAACGCGACCACGAACCCGAGTTCGTACTACGAGCTTTTTAACCGCAACAACATTAATATACGCTACCGCAGCTGGAATTACCGCGGATGCTGGCACCAGACTTGCCCTCCAGTTGGTCCGCGTTAACAGATTTGGAGTGTACTCATTCCGATCGCGGGGCCTCGACAGAGTCTCGCGTCGTTATTTTTTGTCACTACCTCCCCGTGCCGGGAGTAGGTAATCTGCGCGCCTGCTGCCTTCCTTGCATGCGCCCTCTCCGGAATCGAACCCCGTTGTAACCACGGTAGGCACTTATGTGTCAGATTCTTACTGAGATATATCTACAAAGTCAATCTCGTTAGATTTTACACGGTTTGTTAAGAATTGAAATCATTTCAGCGGGAAGTGGTTATGTTATTAGACTACAAAATTGTGCCAGTTTTGGGGGAACACCCTGCATATGTGTGTGTGTATGTGTGTGTGAGTGTGTGTGTGTTATTGTAGGTGTTGAAATCTTGAGAAAATATAAAAAACAAAAAAAAAAACATCAAAATAAAAACAATGTTTTTTGTCCGTTCTATTTCTAAACAGTTCTACCCAAGGAGCCCCTGATCACAATCACGACGATGACCCCGTTGGGCGTTAATACCTTCCCTCATTTATTTTCGATTCACGAACGATGCCGTAAATTAAAATATGTCAAATATTCCAACCATTTCAAAACTGGGCAGACCTGAAGGAGACTACCACCACCTTTAAATTTGTTGTTTTTCATTTTTGTTTTTTTTTTACTTTTTTCAACGCAGTTTTATCGATTACACCCTAGACGTTCCGACTGACAAAAAAATTTGGAAAAATTTCAATATTTAAACAATTTTAGTGGGGGGGGGGGGCTCAGTTTTTCATACAACGTTATAGTAAATCGATCCTCCATTTTGGAACCAATCTTATCGATTGCACCGTAACTTTCCGATTGACAAAGACAATTTGAAAAAAGTTCAAATTTCAAACAATTTTATGGGGTGGGGGCTCAGTTTTTTATACAAAGTTATAGTAAATCGACCATGTGCAATTAAATTTTTTCCTTGCTCATATTCAACAACTGAATCCTTTGCGAAAATTTTGAATAAAACCATATCGAGTGATTCCAAAATGGAGGATCGATTTACTATAACGTTGTATGAGAAACTGCGCCCCAACTAAAATTGTATAAATATTGAACTATTTCCAAATTTTTTTTTTTTTTTGATAATCGGGAATTTTATGTAATAATCGATAAGACTGCGCTGAAAAAAGTAAAAAAAAAAAGTAAAAAAAAAAAGAAGTAAAACAACAAATTTAAAGGTGGTGGTAGCCTCCTTCAGATCCGCCTAAAAATGAAATGTCCCATTAACCAGGTACATATGATCATACCCTATTCGCATTCTGATAATGTAAATCCCCTTACCAGAGCACTATTTACACATGTCTTTTTTTCTTACTTCTTCTTCTATGTGCCTGTTCCTTCAGGACGTAGGCGATCATGGCTTTCCACGTCTCCCTATCCCTGGTGGATCTTAGCACGCTTTCTCCTGCTACACCACCCAAACCCCGCTCTGCCATCCACTAGCTCAAGACCATAAATCTAGAATATAAATGTATAGAAACTAGCATGGCCACAAACTGAGGGATCAGTTTATATATTGAATATAATACAGAACCGATCCTCCATTTTATACCCACATTATAATTTCTTATAAAGTTGGCTTATATATTCTTCTATGCGCCCTGTTCCTTCAGGACGTAGACGATCATGGCTTTCCACATCTCCCTATCCCTGGTGGATCTTAGCACGCTTTCTCCTGCTACACCACCCAAACCCCGTTCTGCCATCCACTAGCTCAAGACCATAAATCTAGAATATAAATGTATAGAAACTAGCATGGCCACAAACTGAGGGATCAGTTTATATATTGAATATAATATAGAATTGATCCTCCATTTTATACCCACATTATAATTTCTTATAAAGTTGGCTTATATATTCTTCTATGCGCCCTGTTCCTTCAGGACGTAGGCGATCATGGCTTTCCACGTCTCCCTATCCCTGGTGGCTCTTATCACGCTTTCTCCTGTTACACCATCCAACCTTCGTTCCGTCATCCACCTGCTTAGGTCCTTCAAATATGTTATCCGTTGCTTTCCCCTGTCTCTATTGATCTCTATCTGGCCTGTTAGTATCAGGTTCTCCAAGCCCTCCTTCCTCATTGCGTGTCCCAGGAACGTCAGCTATCTCTTCCTGATGCTCAGTATTAATTTTCCATTTTATTTCCATCATTTCTAAGACCTCATCATTGCTCACATGCTCAATCCATGATATCTATCTATATATATATGTATCACATGTGGCACTTAACTGACTGACTGAATATAAAAGTTGAAAACATGATTAAGGCTTCTACTGGGCATAAAGTGGGAGATCAGTTTTATATTGTTTTGAAGTAATAAGCTGATCCCCCACTAATTACTACTTAGTAATATAATAAATCTCTTCCCCCCTCTAGCTATGAGTCAAATAACAGGACAGATTGGGTTCTATAGCCTTGGTTGGCAAGAAGTCTAACGTGGAAAGCAATGGCAACCTACTGTGGCATAATCGTCTGTCCAGCCAGTCATGTCTCTTTCGAGACATGATCGCCCAAGCGTGTATCACGTATGGCACTTAAATGACTGACTGAATATAATACTTGAAAACAGGATTAAGGCTTCTACTGGGCATAAAGTGGGGGATCAGTTTTATATTGTTTTGAAGTAATATACTGATCCCCCATAATTGCTACTTATTAATATAATACATCTCTTTCTCCCTCTAGCCATGAGTCAAATAACTGGATAGATTGGGTTCTATAGCCTTGGTTGGCAACCAATCTACTGCAGAAAGCAATGGCAACCTACTGCTGGATTATCTTCTGCCCAGTCAGTCATGTCTCTGAGAGACATGATCGCCCAAGCGCGTATGACACTTAGCTGACTGATACTTCATGTGGCATTTGAAACTTCTTATGTACCTAATGAGAAAAGGGGCTTGGAGAATCTGATACTTACAGGACATATAGAGAGACAGAAAAAAATAGCGTGTAATATACTTTATGTGCTTAAATAAATGTATGGTAGAATAGAGAAAAAAATTAGAAAAGAGCTACAAGGAAGAGGAAAACGTGGAGAGCCGTGATAGCTTACATCCTGAATTGACACGGCATGTAAAGAAGAAGAGGTGAAGTAAAATGGATGCGCCCAGTTAGTTGTCTGCGTTAAAAGTGGCAGCCGTTTCTCGCAAAATGACGACGACCTCGGTGAAGGTTTTGTTTTGTTCCGTTTAACTTTCTGTCGCGAACTTAACTGGCATTTTGACGTCATACAAAAATGCATTTCTCGCGTTACGTTTACACAGTGGGCTGACATTTTGTCCGTCATAGGATACGCATTTGTCGCTCGATGCAGCCAGTTACACACAAGCAACTTGCAGCCGTTTAGTATGCAGCTCACAGCCATCGTTGCAATTACGTACATATGTCACCGGCGCCAAATCATTGAAGCCAACAATTATTACCTGCTGGGCGCGTGTGTGCAGGTGTCTGTGCAGCAAATTAGTTACCGTCTGAGATTTCCGAATACAGTTATTTAAAAAAAAACAAAAAAGAAAAGTAATATCCCATTTCAGATAAACGCAAAAGCCATCAACCAAATACTTATAAAATCCGTGATTTCTCCACGTGTCTTCTGTCTGAATTCTACCATAAAGATTTATCATGATTTTTATTACCGGACTATTGTCCTGATCTTTTTGTTGTAATCACAACTTTTCGGTCGTTGCACTCTACAGCATTCTTCACAGGTCTGTCGATGCTGATAACGATGAGGAAATTTCGAAGTGAAGCATTTATTCAATCTAGAAGAGTAGACTGTTTTAAGTCCTTTGTTCAGGTTTAAGGCGATCTCGTCTTGTTTTATTTTCTTATTAGTTACTACGGGTTCTGTTTTTACCAAATTTACACTACCGGCCCCAGGAATTGAACTAGCAACTACGATGCCGAAACTTTTAATTTATTTGTTTTTCAGTTAGTTTGTTCGACTAATAAAACCTTAAATACTGTATTATCAAATATTTTAATAAGAATAAATATTAGTAATAATTTAAATGATAGAATACCCTATATATATATATACCCTATATATATATATACCCTATATATATATACAATCTATATATGTAAAAAATTGGCTATCCACGTGTGGAAATTAAAATCAAAATATGGAAAAGACCTAGACATAACATGGAGTATAGTGAAAACAGCCAAACCTTACAACGGTGGCAAAATATGTAGACTGTGCCAAAAAGAAAAGTTAGAGATTATGCTTTTCCCAAACAAAAACGAACTATTGAATGAAAGAACGCAAATTATGACTAAGTGTATTCATACTAAGAAATACCTCTTAGGGTCATACAACCATGGATAAAAACGCCATAATTCCTTGTAATTTTAAAAATTGCGCGTTCAAAAATACCCTGCAATGAGAGCGTTAAAAAAAAAAACACCGTTACGTGAGCGTTCTTAAAAAAAAACGGTAAACGGTAAAATCAGTTATTGAAAATCGCCAGAAGACACTACTTATGGTAGAAACCTAGGTCGCGTAATAACTCGTTCACAAATGGAAAATATTCAAAAGTTATACAATATAATTGTATTGAACACTTTTTAATACAAATGTGCACTGATCTAACCTTATTATGACCAGAAACTAAGTAATCAAACAATCTATATATATATATATAGTCATCTGCAGACAAATCTGTTTCGTTGTATCACAGCTCATCAGTACAGTTAGATTCCGATTGCTTTAACTCAGGATTGAAACCCGATAATGTCATAAAAATGACAGACAAGTTATTAACAAAAAAATTTTAATATAATTTTTCATGTGTTCGTATAATTTTTTTTCGAAACTCAAATTACATAAGAATTGTCCAAAGCTTTTGTACTTTCGAGCGCTTTCGGCTATACTATTAGCCATTATCAAGAATTAATTTTGTTTTACTTACAAATAAAAAATGTGGAAAGTTTATGCATATAGAGTTTTGTGTATGTTAAGTTTTGAACACGGTAAGCACATTGTTACCGTGTTCATAATTGATGATTTTAAGTGAAGGATTTCTCTTTTTCATTAGTAATACCTTCAGTTTTTAAAATCTTCTTTTGCGTATGGGTGATGCTATTATGTATGCAATATCAATGAGGATATCATTGATAGATCCTGGAAGATCTGGATGTGTGCTTAAATGAGATTGGATAGAACTGTTGTGTAAGATCAATCTTCTCGTCAATTTTGTGATGGTGTATCCAATGTAATTGTTTACGGATTTGTATAGTTGAGGAACACAGTTCTTCAAAGGACATGTAAATTCGTAAACGACCCTAATTCTCTGCAGTTCAGATTTTGTAGATGAATTACTATTATTAATAATGAGGTTAACAGTTTTGAATTTTTTTTATAATAGATAATTAATTTAATTTTCTTGTTTGAATTGGTCGGCGTGACATAATCTCGGATAATATTGCGAAGTGAAGGGTCGTCTTGTATTGTCGTTAATGAACAGTTGATTTTTGTAAAAAAAAAAATTAATGCTGTTGTTTTTGTCCGCGTGTTTGTGGTTGCCATTGGTTACGTTATGAAGAAAAGGTTTGATATGGTAATCAAGTAAATAATGATAATACCTTGTCTGTCATTTTTAATAAAACTTGTATAAAAGAGTGATTGTTGCCCAAATACACAATATATATATATATATATATATATATATATATATAGTGTATTTGGGAAACAATCACTCTTGTGATATATATATATATATATATATATATATATATATATATATATATATATTGTTTAATTACTTAGGTTTCGATGATAATAAAATTAAACCAGTACACATTTGTCTTTTGTTTTGTTTTTTTTTTGTCCGTAAAAAAACGATGATAGAAAACGAAACATTATCTGGTTCAACCCACCATTTAACTTAGAAGTAAAAGCCAAAATAGGACAAATATTTTTTAAACTGATAGATAAACATTTTCCAAAAAGCTCAGAACTATACAAAATTTTCAATAAGAATACAATAAAGCTAAGTTATAGCTGTACTAGTAATTTTGAAAGTTTAATAAACAAAACAAAATCCGGAAAGTTAAAAACATTGCGCAAAAAAAAAAAAGATCACTATTAAAGAATGCAACTGCAGGGACAAAAATAAATGCCCACTTCAAGGAATTTGTAATACAAAGAAGTCATTTACAAAGCAAAAGTACATGACTTAAATGGTCAAAACAAAATATATTTGGGATCAACCAAAGACATCTTTAAGACTAGGTGGTTCAATCACAAGTCAACATTCAAAATAAAAAACTTTAAAAATTGTACAAAATTGGCTAGCCACGTGTGGAAATTGAAATTAAAATATGGAAAAGACGCAGACATAACATGGAGTATATTGAAAACAGCCAGGCCTTACAACGGTGGCAAAATATGTAGACTGTGTCAGGAAGAAAAGTTAGAGATTATGTTATTTCCAAACAAAATGAATTATTGAATGAAAGAACAGAAAAATATAAATAATTAATCATACCAAAAATAGCAATTAGGTTCATACAACCATGAATGAAAACGTTATAATTTCTTGTAATTTTAAAAGTTGCGCGTTCAAAAATTCCTTTTCACGTGATCGTTTAAAAAACTCACCGTTACGTGAGCGTTCTTTAAAAAAAAAACTGTAAACGGTAAAATCAGTTATTGCAAATCGCCTGAAGACACCACATGGTAGAAACTTTGGTCGTGTAATAACACGTTGACAAATGAAGTGCATATATATATATATGTGTGTGTGTGTGTGTGTGTGTGTGTGTGTGTGTATTACTTAAAAAATAATGCATGATTAGCAATGAAATTTTTACCGAATAAAGATTAGCGTGTAATTCATAAATATTATACAAGCTCACAAAAATTTACATAATATTTTTTTTTAAATAAAGATTACATGGAACAAAGGAAATAAGTTACTGGACAAAAGTTAAGGAACGATTTTAATAATTTGCATAAACTTTTAGTTTACATTGTTAAAAAAAACTCGATGGAGCTTTTCAACAATAAGAAAAAGTTCATTTATCATTAGGACTTTATTTTTATGCAATATACTCAAAACGCTCTCATTTGAAGAAAAAAACTCATTATCGCTATAAGAAAAAAGTCAGTTTCAGAAATTTCTTATATTGTTCATAGGTCTAAAAGTGTCGTCCATCGTGTAATTAGCAGGCATAAAACCGATAAAACGTTAGATGCAAAACCAACGTATAACATTTATGCATCACACCTTAATCTTTATTCGGTAAAAATTTCATTGCTAATCATGCATTACTTTTTAAAGTAATACACATATTTATGTCTTTGTTGTTTCCATTCTTTATATTATGCCCGCTACTATATATATATATATATATATATATATATATATATATATATATATAAGGCCTATACTTACTATATATCTATAAGGCCTATACTTACTATATATCTATAAGGCCATTGCCGCTACTATATATATATATATATATAAAGCATATACTTCCGATAATTGCCTCTACTATATATATAAAAGGCCTATACTTACTATATATATATATATATAGGGCATATATTTTATATTATTGCAGCTACTATATATATAAGGGCTATACTTCCGATTCTTGCCGTTACTGTATGTATAACAAAACACTATATAAGGCCAATACTATATATATATATATATACTCCATTCGCCGCTACTATATATATATAAGATATACTTCCAATTCTTGCCGCTACTATATATATATATATAAGGCCTATACTTACTATATATATCTATATACTCTATACTTTATATTATTGCCGGTACTATATATATATATATATATATAAATATAAAGTATATACTTCCGAATAATTGCCTCTACTATATATATAAAAGGCCTATACTTACTATATATATATATATATAGGGCATATATTTTATATTATTGCAGCTACTATATATATAAGGGCTATACTTCCGATTCTTGCCGTTACTGTATGTATATATATAAGGCCAAAACTTACTATATATATATATATATATATATATATATATATATATATATATATATAAGGCCTATATTCTTAATTCCTGTCGCTACTATATATATATAATACTTATACTTCAATTCTTGCCGTTACTATATATATATAAGGCCTATATTTACTATATATCTATAAGGCCTATACTTTATATTAATAAGTCGGTAATATATATATATATATATATATAAATATGTTATTTATACTTCCGATAATTGCCTCTTACTATATATATATATATAAAAGACCTATACTTACTATATATATATATATATATATATATAAGGTATATATTTTATATTATTGCAGTTAATTATATATATATATAAAGGCTATATCAATCTTACTGCTATTATATATATATATATATATATATATATATATATAAGGCCTATACTTATATTATTGCTGCTACTATATATATATAAGGCCTATACTTAATATATATATATATATATATAAGGTATATACTTTATATTATTGCAGCTACTATATATATATATAAGGCCTATACTTCCGATTTTTGCCGCTACTATATATATATAAGGCCTATACTTACTATATATATATATATATATATAAGGCCTAATACTTCCAATTCTTGGCTGCTAATATATATATATAAGGCCTATACTTCCAATTCTTGCCGCTACTATATATATATATATATATAAGGCCTATACTTACTATATATATCTATAAGGCCTATACTTTATATTATTGGCGCTACTATATATTATATATATATAAATATAAAGCATATACTTCCGATAATTGCCTCTTACTATATATATATATATAAAAGACCTATACTTACTATATATATATATATATATATATATATATATATATAAATATATATATATATATATAAGGCATATATTTTATATTATTGCAGCTACTATATATATATATAAAGGCTATACTTCCGATTTTTTTTGTCGCTACTATATATATATATATATATATATAAGGCCTATACTTTTATATTATTGCCGCTACTTATATATATAAGGCCTATACTTACTATATATATATATATATAAAGTATATACTTTATATTATTGCCGCTACTATATATATATAAGGCCTATATTTCCGATTCTTGCCGCTACTATATATATATATATATATATATATATATAAGGCCTATACTTACTATATATATATATAAGCCCTATACTTTATATTATTGCCGCTACTATATATATATATATATATATATATATATATATATATATATATAAGGCCTATACTTCCGATTCTTGCCGCTACTATATATATATATATATATATATATTATATATAAGGCCTATATTTTATATTATTGCCGCTACTATATATATATATATATATATATATATATATATATATATATATAAGGCCTATACTTCAGATTCACCATGAAATAACGTGTCTGTCCTAATTTTTCTTATATTTGCTCAATATGTATTTATATGCATATATGTTTAGAGCTCTCTTAGATAGTTATCCTACCACTGTATGAAAAGGATACTCCTTTGGATTATTCTATACTCACACAGCATGCCGATATATATATATATATATATATATATATATATATATCCAAACAGTCGATACAAAATGACCATATGTGATGGAATAATGATTCAAACCCAATGAAAAGTTTAATCGTCAAACTATTTCTTTTTATTAAAAGAACAAAGCAAATAATATTTTGATTATAAATTATATTTTTATATTTTTAGAACGTTTGGAAACTTTTGTTTTTTCCAAGTCAACTGGCGTGGGAAAAGTACCAAAGATTAGTATTGGAAATTCTAGCGTCTTTTGAGGTGAAAAAATCAAATAATTGTGGGATAGCAATTAAATTTTTAGAATTTCATGACAAATGAATTAAATTTTTTAGAAGTTTTTTTTAAATCTTGATAAAAACATTTTTTTCACATCTGTTACCCACCCGCCAATTTATGAAACCTGTCATTAGACGGAACCGATGCATTACATCCTGTGAATGATCGAATGAGCTCATGATAGAAAAAAGTGGGGGCTACTGATTTCTTCCGATGTCTCCCTGGAACAAAAGCTTCGAGGATTAGGCTGGTAGAGTGAAAAGAACAATTTACAGGTCCAGGACCCATTTTCGTCAATATAAGCCACATCTTACCTGAAAGCAAGGCTTTCATTTTTTTTTATAACTAGCAATGTAGCCCGGCGTTGCTCGGGTGCAATGAAAGCTTTAAAACTAATCCATGGTCCTGGAGCTCAGACTCGGCCTAAAGAATATTTGAAATAATAAAATAATTGCGACAATTTACCAATCGCACCTAATAAAATTTATATATATATATATATACTGGCAGTATAGCCCGGCGTTGCTCGGGTGTAATGAAAGCTTTAAAACTAATCCATGGTCCTGGAGCTCAGACTCGGCCTAAAGAATATTTGAAATAATAAAATAATTGCGACAATTTACCAATCGCACCTAATAAAATTTATATATATATATACTGGCAGTATAGCCCGGCGTTGCTCGGGTGTAATGAAAGCTTTAAAACTAATCCATGGTCCTGGAGCTCAGACTCTTTGGACATTGGCACGAAAGACTAAAAAGCAATAATTGTTTCCAGTTAGAGCGAAACCGTAGAAAGAAAAATGAATGAATGTAAGTCAAATTTTGATTTCCTGCTATCGATATCAAATAAGTTTTTTTCGTCGTAAACTGAATTTTGAAGGCTAAATAAGTCCTCTGAGTAAATGATATCATGGCTGAGACTAAGAACTACTATTATACCTAATTAGAGCCAAACCCGAAGCAAAAACTAAAATAAAAGGGCTGAAAAAATACAGACAAAAAGGAAAACAAAGACACACACACAAACATCTTGCCTTTTCTCTCTCTCTATATATATATATTATCGATTTTCTGCACTATTGTAAGAACAACAACCTTGAAACTTCTCAATATCGTTTCTTATGTCTTTGTTTATGAGTGTATCAAATTTGATTAAAATCGGACCACTTTTTCTATCACCTGATTTTTTCGATTATCGATATTTATCGGGGGTACCTCGACACAAAACCTAGCCAAGAACACTCGCAGACGCTTATAGTACAACTGTGTAAATTTTCAAGAAAATCGGTTCAGCCGTTTCGGAGTCTATAGGTAACGGACACACACACACACAGAGACAAAGTTCCATTTATATGTAAGTTTAGATCATTTTACCCAAGCAAATGTCACTGGTGAGCAAGGGGTTACAGTGTCAAAATAAAAAGGGTACAGTCAGTCAGTCAGTTAAGTGCCATACGTGATACACACTTGGGCGATCATGTCTCGAAAGAGACATGACTAACTGGGCAGAAGATTATCCCGCAGTTGGTTGCCATTGATTTCTGCGGTAGACTGGTTGCCGGCCAAGGCTATAGAACCCAATCTGTCCTGTTATTTAACCCATAACTGGAGGGAAGAGACAGATTAATACCTTTCCCAAGGGTATTTGCGCGTAAGTGAATGCAATGAATTCAACTAGAATTCGAACTCGGCTCCCCGATTTCTCTTTCCGAGCCGATATCCACTGGACCACAACGCACATCCTGTAGATGTCGATAAAAAAAAAGAGATCGATGGGAATCAAGCAGATAAAAGATAGCAATTCGTCACTACTTTGATTGGTGACTGCTTGAGAATACCAGGTGATACAAGCTTCAGGTCAGACTATGTCTGCCATTGGTACCACGTCACCCAGTACCACCTGCTACGGGTCGGGTCCTCGGCGACTAAACCGGCACCCCACCAGCTGGGTGCAAGCTCGGTGAGAAGGATGGTGTAGGCATCCTGCAGGACCAATAAAAAGAGCTGTCAAAGGGCGGAAGAGCTTCTAATAGCCAACGGCCACCTACACAAGCAATCAGTTATGGTTTAAATAGTTTTCGACAACCCGCATTGCCAAGCGTCGGGTACGGCACATCCACTGAAATGACGGACACGATAACAGTGGAAGTCATTTTGCGAGGGTTTCCTCAAACGAGAGTGAAAAAAAATCCAAACCCAGTTATCAGAATCAAGCAAATGGAAGATTAGTAATAGAAATGTTAGCGACTTTTGCTGTGAAAAAAAAGATTCTTCAGTTATATTAGTTAAGGCAAAAAAACTTGAGATATTCAGGTTGTCTACGAAGCGACTTCAGGTAGCTGTTAAAAACATGTTAAAAATGCGGATGACGTCACTGCTAAATTTACGGTTGTCATTGAATTCGTTCCTTTGACACAAAACACTGATTACGTGCGTTAATCTAACATGGAAATTCCTTGATTTTAAAACGCCCAGATATTATCTTCTCTCGATTTTTGTTTGTATCTGGTTCTTGTTTTATCCCATTGTTAATTGTAATACGAGGTACAAGAGTCACTCAAGGTAGTGTTGCTGGATGAAATTTAAGTAACGTTGAAATTGCAGTCTTCTGGAAGTTGTGAAGGGCCATGATCGCTTGTGTTGTGAAGGGATGCGGTTCATAGAGGAAGAAGAGAGAGGATTCTCTATTTAGCAGTGAATTGTCTCACCTTTGGACATTATGTATTTTACCAAGCACATAATATATTGGTGATGTAATGGATAGCAGCTCGGAGAGCCGAGTTCGAATTTCAGTCGAGCTTGCTACATTCACTTACACGCAAATATCGTTGAAGAAAAATGTAAATCCATCTGTTCTCTGTTCAGCTATGGGTTAAATAGCAGTACAGAGTGAGTTTTTTGGGCCGAAGTTGACAGTCAGTCTACCGCAGAAAGTAATGGCAACTTACAACGTGATATCTGTTGTGGCCTCTTAAGACCTGGAAGAAAGACACGAAAAGAAGAAGGTGGGTTGAACCAGTGTATTGGAATAACAGAACATACACTAACGGTCATAATTATTAGGCCACCCCAGTTTATATATATATATATATATTTGTAAACGAGTTATTAGGCGATTTAAGTTTCTACCATTAAATTATGACAAAGTGTGACCATATTAAAAATATCTAAAAAAAAATCAGTCATTGCAAATGGCGTGAAGACACCACTCATGGTAGAAACCTAGGTCGCATAATAACTCGTTTACAAATGGAAAATATTCAAAAGTTCTACGATATAATTGTATTGAACACTTTTTAATAAAAATGTGCACTGGTTTAATCTTATGATGACCAGAAATTAAATAATTAAACAATATATATATATATATATTTTTTTTTTAATCATATCACCCCGAGCAAGGCGGTAACGCCACTGATGCGCAGGGGGCTACGTAAGGGTAAAAAGAATGGAAAAGAGAAAGCCGGAAACCACATCCTAAACAGGAAACAAGGGATGAACCTCTTCACCTGTTCAATAGATGTGGGTGGAGTGTGAACCGGGCGATAGTTTAGTCTATCTACTCCAATTGAAAAAATAATAATAAAAAAGGAAAAGAGTGAAAAGATTGGAAAAGAGAAAACCGGAAGCCGCATCCTAAACAGGAAACAAGGGATGAGCCTCTTCACCTGTTCAATAGATGTGGGTGGAGTGTGAACCGGGCGATAGTTTAGTCTATCTACTCCAATTGAAAAAAAAAAATAAGGAAAAGAGTGAAAAGATTGGAAAAGAGAAAACCGGAAACCGCATCCTAAACTGGGAACAAGGGATGAGCCTCTTCACCTGTCAATATATATATATATATATATATATATATATATATATATATATATATATATATATAGCATAATGATAATAATCTACGTATTCTGTCTTAATATGTATAGGAAAAACTACTAAAAAGTTGCAAGTTAAAAATGTATTTTTTTACAGTATTTAAATATATATATGTCTTTCATACTATTTTTGGTATTTATTGCCAAGTAGATAATTCCAAATGAAAACAGAATGGTTCTTTTTTAATACTGCACAATAATATGTGCATCAAATGAACTTTTCTGGTATCCAGTTTTTTGTGATCTCTTCCCCGTGCTAGTCTCTTCTTATTGGCGAGCCGAAGCAAAAGCTTCCTGGCTGCCTTGTGAAATTTTGCAAAGTAATAATAACAAAAGATCTACAAACAGTATATCGAAAAAAAAAATGTTTTCAAGTATGTGGTTAAGAGTATAAAATTACATACTATATATTCATATTTCGGGGGTCCGAGACACGACGGTAAACTGCATCCGGCAGCAACGCCTCTAGGAGGTTGTGAGGAGCATGGAACCACTACTTAACTGCTGTTGTTCCCAGGTCCACCCTGACTCGGAATGGTAGCACCTGTTAGGGTCCCAGCTATGGGCAAATAGTTAACTCCCAAACTGGGGTCAAAACAATGACAGTATAAAAATACACTTTTATAGAAATATATATATATATAAAAATAGACTTTTATAGAAAAATATACATTTTTGAAGGAAAAATATTATCAACAATATATTTTTTTTTAAATTATTATCATAACATTTTTAAGGAAAAAATTATTCTCAGCAAAACATTTTTAATACAAAACTAGAAGATATTTTCAGTTTTATAAAATAAAAAAGAATAAAAAAATTTCATGAAAATGGAACTAAATCAACCTTTATACTATAACAGAACATTAAAAAAAATAACTTAAATTCCCACATTAAATAACCCACAGAGGTTAATATGCCGTTAAACAAAACTCAAACTCAAACTAATATTTCGGGCATTAAGTAACCCACAGAAGTTGAGATGTATCTAAAATATATCAATCAACCAACCAACAATACATATTTAAAGTAAAAATGACCAATGATATGTTTTACTTGTATTTGAAGACATACAATTGCGTTCAAAATATATTTAACTGAATCCATAAAATTGTGTTCTAAATATGTAGATTTCGACATTAAATAAGAGGTTGATATGCCGTTAAACAAAATCAACCAATCCATAGCTAGGACCCTAACAGGAGTTATGATCTTGGTTTAGGGTGTGCCTGCAAACAACAATGAGTAAAAGTAGGTTCCACGCTCCTCAAAAACCTCCAACTCCCGATGGAAGGCCTTACTGCCAGATGAAATTTATCGTCATACCCAGGACTAATGAATATATATCAACTATTAACACGAGTGTATTGTCCGGGTGTTCCGTTATTTAATGCTATCATTTATTTATTTATTTCTCCAAAGATGGTGAAAATAGCCTGGCAGCTGATCTCTCATTCTGATCTCACCTCTAATATTTTAATGAGGAAAATATAGACTGAAAAAAAAGATCTGTACAGTGGATATCGACTCGGAACGACAAATTGGGGTATCGAATTCCAGGTGAATCCCTTGCATTCACTTACGCACAAATACTTTTGGGAAAGGTATTAATCCGTCTCTTTCCTCCAGATATGGGTTAAATAATAGGAAAAATTGGGTTCTATAGCTAACGCAAAAAGCAATGATAATCTACTGCCCAGTCACGTCTCTTTCAAGACATGATCGCCCAAAGTGTGTATCAAGTATGGCACTTAACTGACTAAATAAAATACTTGAAAAACATAATTAAGGCTTCTACTGGGCATAAAGTGGGGGATCAGTTTCAAATTGTTTTAAAGTAATAAACTGATCCCCCACTAATTACTACTTAATAATGTAATAACCTTGGCAATGACAACCTAGTACGCGATAATCTTCTGCCCAGTCAGTCATGTCTCTTTCGAGACATGATCGCCTAAAGCGTGTATCACGTATGTATGTATGTATGTATGCCGCATTCACCCTAGTCGGGTTGAGCGGGCTTCCTCCCTGACGGAGCAAGTCTCATTGGGATTTGTTTAAGGGCAGGGTCCCAAGTCCTACCCCGTTATTTAACCCATAACTGGAGGGAACGGACGGATTAATACCTTTCCCAAGGGTACTAGTGCGCAAGTGAGTGCAGTGTGCTCGACTGAAATTGGAACTCGGCTCACCGATTTCCCCCTCCAAGCCGACATCCACCGCACCACAACGCACATCCGTGAACGCTAACAGTACCTGGTATTCCCAAGTGGTCACCCACGTAAGTACTGACCAGGCTCAACGTTGCTTAACTTCGGTGATCGAGCGGGAACCGGTGTATTCAACGTGACATGACCGTTGTGTATCACGTATGGCACTTAACTGACTGATTGAATATAATAATTGAAAATATGGTTAAGTTTTCTACCGGAAATAAAGTGGGGGATAAGTTTTATATTGTTATTTAGTAATAAACTGATCCCCCATTAATTACTACTTAATAATATAATATATATCTTCCCGCATCTAGCTATGAGTCAAATAACAGGACAGATTGGGTTTTATAGCCTTGGCTGGCAACCAGTCTACTGCAGAAAGCAATGGCAACCTCCTGCGGGATAAACTTCTGCCCAGTCAGTCATGTCTCTTTCGAGACATGGTCGCCAAAAGCGTGTCTCACGTATGACAACTTACTGACTGTCATGATGAAAAGTTACTTGTTCGATTTTTAGAGTATTGAATGTCACCCGCCTGGTTTTTCCCTATTGGATTGTTGGTGCTAGGTGCTCATTACAGTATCTTTTATTACTACTTCCTATCCAACGTTTTCTTTTTTTTTTTAATCGTATCACCCCTAGCAAGGTGGTAACGCCACTGATGTGCAGGGGGCTACATAAGAGTAAAAAGATTAGGAGAGAGTGAAGAGAGTGAAGAGAAAGACCAACCAGTCAGAAAGGAGCAAGAGAAGGATAGGAATGCGAGTGTGATGACAGTTGCAAAGATGGAGAGAAAGGGAAGGTTATACAGGGTGATGTAGAATGAACGAGAGTCAAGTGGTTAATAGAAGAGTATTGACATTGCATTTAAATTCCTGGAGGTTGTAGCCGTCAGGAAAGCAAGAAAAAGGAAGCGAGTTTCACAGGAAGGAAGTGCGAGAGAAGAAGCTGAAGGAGTAGAATTGTCGTCTGCGTTTGGTTAATCTAACTGTGAATGGGTGGACCCAGTTGCCAATCTGGTTACACGAGTAAATACCTGTTGCAGAGGCACTAGTGACTTAAGTTCGTTGGAGCAGAAGCCATGAAAGTATTTATAGAACAGACAAAGGGAGGCCACATCTCGTCGGTGGGGAAGTGGCTGTAGTCAACAATGGGTCAACAAAATATGAATACGATCAAAACCTAAACCATTTTATGGAGGTCAATACCCAAGAGGGTCTTACTCTGAACTCAGAAAAATGTAAGATAAAACGCCGGGAAATCTCCTTCTTTGGAAACCTATACAACATACTGGGTTGAAAAGGTACGTGACCTATATGAGATTTTTTTTAATCGTATCACCACGAGCAAGGCGGTAACGCCACTGATGTGCAGGGGGCTACATAAGAGTAAAGTAGAAGAGAGTGAAGAGAAAGGCGAACCAGTTAGAAATGAGCAAGATAAGGATGGGAATACAGGTGTGATGACAGTTGCAAAGGTGGAGAGAAAGGAAAGGATATACAGGGCGGTGAAGAAAGAACTAGAATCAAGTGGTTAATAGATGAGTATTGACATTGCATTTAAATTCTTGGAGGTTGTAGCCGTCTGGAAAGCAAGAATATGAAAGCGAGTTCCACAGGCGGGAAGTGCGAGAAAATATTGTCGTTTTTACACATTTTCTACACGTTCCAAGTTGTTCCCTTCATGTTATTTTACCCAATAATCTTTTCAGATACCCGAACCTTGACTATAACAGTGCGACTCGCAGAAAAAACGCCACTCGGGAGACGACTAACGCTCTGAAGGCGTGGCTCTACGAACACAGAAAAAATCCCTACCCCACAAAGGGTGAGAAAATAATGCTGGCCATCATTACCAAAATGACACTGACCCAGGTCTCCACTTGGTTTGCTAATGCGCGTCGAAGGTTAAAGAAAGAAAACAAGATGACCTGGTCTAACAAGGACAAAGATGACGATGCAGCGAAAGATAAAGATGACGTCATGTCACATGACCAAGCAGATGACTTCTTGAATGGCCGAGATGATAATGGCAGAGAAGATTCTTCTTCGTCTTTTGATGAAGGTAAGATTGCAGATTGTGTGATATTTATATAGGCTAGAAATACCCGTGAAAATGATATGTTTTTCCGAATTGAATTTTCTCATGAATGTTAATTATTCGGTTAACGATTGAATAAACACATGGCAAGTTCTAAGAAAATAAAACATCCGTAGAAATTCCCTTATCGCATCGTTAAATATTTGAGCTTAACTAATTTAACAGAATATTACCATAATAATTATAAATATGAGATCTTGTCCTTATTTTAAGAGGTAAGAGGGTACAAATGAAACGATTTGAAATAGATTTTTATTAATAATTTCCACTTAATGAAAACATACATTAAGCAGGGGTTATCGTCTCACCCATCTTCTGTTCTTTCTATTTTCTTTCTTTCTTTTTTCTTTCTTTCTTTCTTTTTACTTTCTTTCTTTCATCTATACTTTCTTTCTTTCCCTGTATATTTTTTCATTCTTTCTTTTTTTCTGTATATTCTTTCGTTCTTTCTTTCTTTCTTTACTTCCTCGCTGACTTTTTTTACTTTCTTTCTTTCATCCTTTCTTTCTTATTTTACTTTCTCACTTTTTCTTTCTTTCTTTTTTTCTTTCTTTCTTTCTTTCTTTCTTATTTTACTTTCTCACTGTTTTTCTTTCTTTCTTTCTTTCACTGTATATTCTTTTTTCTTTCTTTCTTTTTTCCCATATATTCTTTCTTTCTTTTTTTACTTTTTCACTGCCTGTCTTTCTTTTTACTTTCTTTCTTTCTTTCTTATTTTAATATAAAGATTTTCTGGAAATTATTTTACCCTAAAGTTTCATGAGAAATTATTTTACTATAAAAATAATTGGAAATTATTTACTATAAAAATTCATTTCACATTATTTTTTAATATAGAAATTAATTAGACATTATTTTATTATATTAATAAACTGGAAATTATTCTACTGTAAAAACAGTTCATTTAAATTTACTTTCCTTTAGTTACACATTGGTGGCTATTCTACAAAAGAAATAGATTTGGATTATGTTCATGTAATTGGTACGATATATCTGAAGGATACGTCAAAAACTATCATCCTCACAGATTATTCTGTATTATAACCTGTAGGTAGAATCCCGATATTGCAGCGATAAGAATAGACTGGAATTTATTTTCTATACAATTAAATTAGAGGTCCTGGGCATGACGGTAAACTGCATCCAGTAGCAAGGCCTCAGAATGGGAGGTTGTGAGGAACATGGAACCATTCCTTAATTGCTGTTGTTCTCAGGTTCACCCTGACCCGGAGTGGTAGCACCTGTTAGGATCTCAGCAATGGGCAAATAGTTACCCCCCAAAATAACTTGGGTCAAAACATTCCGAAAGTATAAAAATACACTTTTATAGAAATACCTAAACTTATTTATAAATGGAACTTTGTCTCTGTGTGTGTATGTGTGTGTGTGTGTGTGTCCGTTACCTATAGACTCCGAAACGGCTGAACCGATTTTCTTCAAAATTTACACAGTTGTACTATAAGCGTCTGCGAGTGTCCTTAGCTAGGTTTTGTGTCGAGGTACCACCGATAAATATCGAAAATCGATAATCGAAAAAATCGGGTTATAGAAGGAGTGGTCCGATTTTAATCAAATTTGATTACACTCATAGACAAAAACATAAGAAACGATATTCAGAAGTTTCAAGGTTGCAGTTCTTACAATAGTGCAGAAAATCGATAATATATATATATATAAAAGGTAAGATGTTTGTGTGTGTGTCCGTTTATCTGTCTGTATGTCCTTTATACAGATCCACAATTTTTATCCGATTCTCACCAAACTTCACACAAATATTCTTTAGGCTGAGTCTGGGCTCCAGGACCATGGATTAGTTTTAAAGCTTTCATTACACCCGAGGAACGCCGGGCTATACTGCTAGTTTTACTATAAAAATTCATGGGAAATTATTTTACTTGAAAAATTCATTGGAAATTATTTTCTATAAAATATTTTTCTAAATTATTTTATCGTAAAAATTAACGGGAAAATAGCTTATTACATTCATTTATATGAAATGATTTTCCGATAAGAATTCATCGGTAATTATTTTACTGTCAAAATTTATTTGTAAATTATTTAACTATATAAAATTAATGAGATATTGTTTGAATCTTTACAGGTGATGTAACAGGTGGAAATAATTAAAGCAATAAATCAAAATCATTTATTCTAGGGCAGGTGTGAATCAATTATTGATCTATAAACAGGGTTATATAGGTGAGTGTCCGAGTGGTTATAACGTAAGTTTTTCAGATCGTGAGACCTGTGTTCGAATCACACCGTGGTCGATTTCTTATATGTTTATTTTTAATTATTCCTCCACTCTTAAGCAAGTTGGGACTGTCAATAGTGCGCGCTGAGAGATAAAGACTGCGTACAAAGGGTATTGAGGAAATGATAACAGATAAACAGGTTTCTAGAAGATAAAACATGGTAATTGACGTTGCATTTAAATTTTTTGATATTCAGAAGTTTCAAGGTTGCAGTTCTTACAATCGATAATATATATATATAAAAGGCAAGATGCTTGTGTGTGTGTGTCTGTTTATCTGCCTGTATGTCTATAATTTTTTCAGCCCTTTTATTTTATTAGTTTTTGCTTCGGTTTTGGTTCTAAGTAGGTATAATTGTAGTTCTTAGTCTCAGCCATGATAGCATTTACTCAGAGGACTTATTTAGCCTTCAAAATTCAGTTTACGACGAAAAAAACTTATTTTATATCGATACCAGGAAATGAAAATTTGACTTACATCCAATCATTTTTCTTTTAGTCTACGGTTTCGCTTTAACTGGACTATTGCTTTTTAGTCTTTCGTGCCAACGTCCAATGAGTCTGAGCTCCAGGACCATGGATTAGTTTTAGAGCTTTCATTACACCCGAGCAATGCAGGGTTATACTGCTAGTATTTATATATATATTAGTCATCCACATACAAGCTTGTTTCGCTGTATCACAACTCATCAGTGTCGCTAGACACATCCACTTACTTCTGGCCGGGATCGAAACTCGGCCGATTTTGTGTCAGTCGCAGTCGCTACTCCCTAATCCATAGGCGCATGGAATCAGAGAAGGGAAATTTTAACGTGTTGTATATAAGCAGTGTATACACACGCCAATCACCGAAAGTGGATAATTCTAAATGAAAATAAAATAGTTCTTTTGTTAATACTGCACAATAACATGTGCATCAAATGAATTTATAAATATTTAATAATTACCTATATTGTAGTTTCATCAATGGAAGAATGAAGAAAATTTAGGGTGATTCGGATGAGTTCATTTTTACTTTCTTACCTCGTAAAATTTTGCAAAGTAATAATAACAAAAGAACCATTCTATTTTCATTTACAATTATCCGCGTGGCAATAAATCCTAAAAATAGTATGAAATACATCATTTCTTTTAAAAACTGGGGTTGCCTAATAATTATGGCCGGTAGTGTATACACACACACACACACACACACATATATATAGCAAATCTATAGAGTGCGATTGGTAAATTGTCGCTATTTGCCTTGTAAAATTTTGCAAAGTAATAATAACAAAAGAACCGTTCTATTTTCATTTACAATTATCAACTTGGCAATAAATACTAAAAATAGTATGAAATACATCATTTCTTTTAAAAACTGTGGTGGCCTAATAATTATGGCCGGTAGTGTATTTCAACGGGTAAAGGGTGGGACCTAGATGCTAACCTAGTACCACGTTTAAATTTTTGAGATCAGGGCACCAAGAAAGAAAACCTCATCAAAGCAGTTGCCATAAAAATGTTTGTAGAAAAGATAGAGGGAAGCCACATAACGTCGCGAAAAAATGACTGAATCCGAGATGCCAGGTTAGGATCGATTATATTGCAGATCCTTCTTTAGATTACTGATGTTATCGGCCTTGGACATTACCTAAAATAATAATGCATACTCGACTTGTTTAAGAAACTTGTTACGTCAGATTATGCAGTCTCTGCAAAGACCTGCAACAAGTATAAACCCCAGATGGATTTTACAGGCGTCTGTTATAGGGTTTGCGGTATATGCTAGCTTGGCAGCTTGGCTGCAGTCGCTATCTCACTGGCGTGACGTAGCTTCCCTGTGCCTCTTCTATAAATACTTTCACGGCTTCTGCTTTAATGAACTTAGATCATTGGTGCCCCTAGCTATGAATTTATACGAGTTGCTACTGGGGCCTAGTTGCTACTAAAGTAGCAACTAGGCCCCACCCTTTTGCAGTAAAACCGATAAAATGTAACCGCAATTTCTACTCTAAAAGCTTCTTTTCACGCACTTCCCGCCTGTGGAATTCCCTTACATATACTTGCTTCTTCGACAGCTACAATCTCCAGGAATTTAAATGCAAGGTCAATAGTCATATTCCATCTCACTAACCTGCTTCCTCTCTCTCATGCTCCTTTCTCCGTTCACTTCACTCTCATCAGTATTCTCATCCTTCTCTTGCCCACTTTCTGACACCCCCTATAACCTGTCACTATTCCTCATAACTTTCCTTTTATGTAACCCCCTGCAAAACAGTGGCAGTAAAATGCCTTGTTTTGGGCGATATGATAAAAAAAAATTCTATACTATAATGTGGGTATCAAGTGGGGGATCAATTCTACATAACAATCAATATATAAACAGATCCCTCACTTCATGGCCACAATCATCCTTCACTCATGCTTCTTTCTCCGTCCACTTCACTCTCATTAATATTCTCATCCCTCTCTTACCCACTTTCTGACAGCCCCTATAACCTGTCACTCTTTCTCATAACTTTCCTCCTATGTAACACCCTGCAAAACAGTGGCAGTAAAATGCCTTGCTTGGGGTGATATGATTATAAAAAATAAATTTAAAAAAGTCTACACTAAATATAGCTTCTTTTCACGCACTTCCCACCTGTGGATTTCCCTTCCATATACTTGCTTCCCTGACAATCTCCACGAATTTAAATGCAAGGTCAATAGTCATCTCCTATCTCACTAACACGCATCCATTCTCTCAAGCTCTTTTGTCCATCTACTCTACCCCAATTCTCACTATTCTCGTCCATCTGTTACCCTCCTCCTGACATTTCCTATGACTAACACCTCTTTTGCATCACTTTCCCCTATGTAACCCCTACGCAACAGTTGCGGTAGAATACCTTGCTTGCGGCGATATTCTACTCTCATCAGTATTTTCATCCTTGTCTTACCCACTTCCTGACATTCCCTATAACCTGTCACTCTTTCTCATAACTTTTCTCCTATGTAACCCTCTGCACAACAGTGGCAGTAAAAATGCCTTGCTTGGGGCGATATTCTACTTTCATCAGTATTTTCATCCTTGTCTTACCCACTTCCTGACATTCCCTATAACCTGTCACTCTTTCTCATAACTTTTCTCCTATGTAACCCTCTGCACAACAGTGGCAGTAAAAATGCCTTGCTTGGGGCGATATTCTACTCTCATCAGTATTCTCATCCTTGTCTTACCCACTTCCTGACATTCCCTATAACCTGTCACTCTTTCTCATAACTTTTATCCTATGTAACCCTCTGCACAACAGTGGCAGTAAAAATGCCTTGCTTGGGGCGATATTCTACTCTCATCAGTATTCTCATCCTTGTCTTACCCACTTCCTGACATTCCCTATAACCTGTCACTCTTTCTCATAACTTTCCCCTATATAACCCCTGCGCAACTGTGGCGGTATGATGCCTTGCTTGGGGTGTAATAATAAAGAAAAAACAAAATAGGTTTGCGGTATCTGGCCCGCAAGCAGATACTGACTGAAAGAAGACAACTACAAATAAAACGGCAAATTGCTTCTATTTTCATTAACAAAAATAAGGTTCACCGTACAAAATATAACTCGTGTGTGGAGGGTGAGAAGGGCGTTGTCCTAGAAAGAACAGTTTTGCGGTTGCGGGAGAGCGTTGGTCCTGGAAGAGACAGTCTATGGGCATATCACTGCTGCTGGCGAGGGATGGGTGGCTGGATATATATATATATATATATATATATATATATATATATATATATATATATATTAATCATATCACCCCGAGCAAGGCGGTAACGCCACTGATGTGCAGGGGGCTATGCAAGAGTGAAAAGATTAGAAAAGAGAAAGCCGGAAACCACATCCTAAACAGGGAACAAAGGATGAGCCTCTACACCTGTACAATAGATGCGGGTGGAGTGTGAACCGGGCGATAGTTTAGTCTATCTACTCCAATTGAAAAAAAGAAAAAGAAAAAGGAGTGCAAAGATTGGAAAAGAGAAAGCCGGAAACCACATCCTAAACAGGGAACAAGGGATGAGCCTCTACACCTGCACAATAGACATGGGTGGAGTGTGAACCAGGCGATCGGCGGCCGTTGAAGCGGTAACTGAAGATAATGGATGGAACGGCTGTCGACTGCAGGAACCGATACAATACATTGATCCCAGCCATCTAGGATCGGAATCAAGAGTCGTTTTTCAGGCTTTGGAGCATTTTTTTTATATCCTAGATCATTCATACAATGATCGCGGATTAAGCTTTCACTTCCGGTTACTTAAAAAAAACAACCGGAAGAGAACATGCGGTACATTTAGTGCATGAATTCGGTAGGCAAATGTGGGAATGCCGACAGGATACGACAGGTTCGCCTACTCGGAAACGAGAGCTCGCCGGACATCAGGTACAGGATTCCTAAATTAAAATCTGCCATTCAAGCCTACAGGGATTCTTTTCTGGAAAATAGATTCGTCGACACTAATATCACTGAAAATGAGGGAAGAAAAGCTAGAAATGGTTTGTTAATTTAAACGAAACAGCTCTTTTTTAATCATCTGAAAGAACCCTTTTAAGATTCCATCAACATAGAAGATACTAACCTCCAAGAGAATTAATAACAAGATTTGGTAAATTTAGCGTCTGAATTCGTTAGGCAAACGGAACAATTATTATGGAACAGGGATGTGCGTTTTGGTGCAATGGATATCGGCTCGGAAGGAGAAATCGGGGAGCCGAGTTCGAATTCCAGTTGAATTCGTTGCATTCACTTACGCGTAAATACCCTTGGGAAAGGTATTAATCCGTTTCTTCCTTCCAGTTATGGGTTAAATAACAGGACAGATTGATTTCTGTAGTCTTAGTCGGCAACCAGTATACCGCAGAAAACAATGGCAACCTACTGCGGGATAATCTTCTGCCCAGTCAGTCATGTCTCTTTCGAGACATGATCACCCAAGCATGTATCAAGTATGGCACTTAACCGATTATGGAACAGAAATAGTATTTATTATATAAATAACAATAGACTACTTCTATCCCATAATTGGTGGTACATTTTATGCATGAAATATGCAGGCAAATGAAACAATAATTATGGGACAGAAGTAGTATTGTATAAATAATAATAGACTACATCTGTCCCATAATTATTGGTACATTTAGTGTCTGAAATCTGTAGGCAAATGTAACAATTCTTATGGGACAGAAGTAGTATTATATAAATAATAATAGACAACATCTGTCCCATAATGATTGGTACATTTAGTGTCTGAAATATGTAGGCAAATGGAACAATTCTTATGGGACAGAAGTAGTATTGTATAACTAATATAAACTTCTGTCAAGATCGAGGAAACCTAGGCGTAAAAACATCAACATTCAAAGAGAATAGCTCTGTCGCGCATATTTTGGAATTGGTCACAATTACCGATTTTCTATGTCCCCACTGCTCCAAACCCAATACCTTCTGACTTGGTTTGCGAAGCTACCTCTAGATCCATTGATGAATTGCAATCTTTTTTTCTTCCGAACCGAAAAAAAAACCAAGATCCTGATATTATTCATACCCATTTCTATTTATAAAAATCTCGACATTCCGATTATTAAAACCCCTACATTAATTAAGCAATTAAAAGTAACTGTGTGAGTTCCTGTATTTAATTGTGTAAGATTTGTGGACGCGCGCATGCGCGTGTGAATAATATATTGCTGTCGTCTGCCTTTTTAAACAACGTACTAAAATGAAACACGAGTTCGTTTCGCTGTTTCTGTCGTCAGACAGAAGCTGTTAGATTTCGTTCATACCAGACATTTCGTAACGACTAAACGAATACCGATGTGCATATAGTCAATGCAAAATACACTAATCTTTCTTTTGTTGCGTGTAATGTCGGATTCGAAAGTGATTCTTTTTCATCGGCATTGAATAACCGACTCTTCGTATCAAATAAAAATAAAAAAAAAAACATATTTCATCTTTTATTATCGCCATTAAGACTTTCCCTAAGACTGTCTCCATTTTTATTTATTTACTTTTTTTTTTTAATATGCATCTGAATCCATCTGACGGTGACGGCAGAGTAAAGAAGCCATCTGTTTAAGCCACACGGGACAAGTCACTTTAACGACTCTAGTCCCAGCTTATACCCAAATGTCATCGGATGGCAAAGAAAGAAAAAAACATTGATGTCATTTGTCTTTTTTGTAACATACCGACGCCAACTGATTGTCTGGTATGTAAATACTACCGATTTTTGTCGCTTTCTCACCAGGTACAGACGTCAATTGGGGAGTAGATATCGATCTGATATTGTTTTTTTAAATAATCCTTTTTATTAGCCGGTTTATGAGCGAATCTATTGGAAACAATAGCAACAATTGGTCTGTATATAAGCCACAAATCTATACCAGTTCGTCTGCTTAAGTTAAATGGGTCGGTGAAAATGACTAGCTGTTTGTCGTATATATATATATATATATATATATATATATATATATATATATATAAGCATGCGGTATAGATATAGAAGAATCGAAAGGAGTATCCTGTAAATAAAGTGGTAGGACAACTCTCTAAGAGAGCTCTAAATATATATGTATAGAAATTCATATCGAGCAAATATAAGAAAAAATTAAGGCAGACACGTTATTTCATGGTAAATCGGAAGGATAGGCCTATTTCAGACGAACCATCATCAGCTTCTGTCTTTATTGTACAGAAGATTTCAGAATAAAAACGGAAGCTGATGATGTTTGCCTGAAATAGGCCTATACTACTGATTTACCATGAAATAACGTGCCTGCCTTAATTTTTTCTAATATATATATATTTCTTTCACTCATCTCTCCTCCCTCTCTTTCTCTCTCTCTCTCTTATATATATATACTCTTTCTCTCTCTCTCTCTCTCTCTATATATATATATATATAGGTAAATTCTGTCTGATTACATATATACTGTATATATCTATCGCTCGGTTCACATTCCACCCACGTCTATTGAACAGGTTAAGAGGCTCATCCCTTGTTTCCTGCTTAGGATGTGGTTTCCGGTTTTCCCTTTTCCAATCTTTTCACTCTTACGTAGCCCCCTGCACATCAGTGGCGTTACCGTCTTGCTCGGGGTGATATGATTAAAAAAGAAAAATATCTACAGATACTCATACTCATACTCATACTCTCTCTCACTCTCTCTCTCTCTCTCTCTCGATAAAACTTAGTGGTGAAATAGCCATTTCCCACATGTCATTTTAAGGTATGCATTCTTCGACCGCTTATAAACAGACAATGAGGAAAATTCTAAGCTCAGTGATTAGCTTAGGTAAAGGAAGGAGTTGGGATGTATTGGTTTTGTTTGGGTGGGGATGGGAGAAGGAATTAGTAGTAATTCCTCCTTGGTAGTGGGAGTCACGTGGCCTGACCCTTGGGCTAGTAGTGGTAGGTGGTGGGGAAGTAACTGTTTGGCCAACATTTAAAATTAAAAAAATTTTTTTTTTAATTCATATTGTCACTAATTGGGGAAATAGGATAACTATTGTAATTTATACTTATTTCTATGGCAACACATACTTATGATCTCCCTTCGTTTGTTAAGGAGTATATTTTGGTTTTGAAATTTTAAAATTTTAATTCTTTCTGTCAAACATAGATTACACCTATCTCTTAAGCTCTTAGAGGTCCTATCCTTGCCTATGAGTTCCCATTTTACCTGGGGATCTAAGTTACTTTCTTTTAACTATCAGCATTTTCTAGAAAGAGATGTTTGGTATCTTAAACTAGGGTTGGTGATGGAGTGACTGTGGGTATAAAGCCGTTGCTTCCAAATTCCCGAAGAAATTCCGATCTAAACATTACGTCTCTCCTTATATTCCTTAGGGTAGATGGTGGCTTAATATATCACATTTTCAGATCTACCCTTACTCTCTACCGGACAGTTATTTCTAGATCGACAGTTACACGTAGGGGTATCATGCTCTTGTCTGTATTTGATTCACTACACTTTTTCAAGAGTTGGTTATTATAGGAGCTAATCATGTTATACATGCTTTTGGTACGCGAGTAACTCATCTTGATAGTCTTTCTATTGAATATCTTTTACACTATTTTTTTTAATCATCTCACCCCAAGCAAGGCATTCCACTGCCACTATTGCGCATGGGGCTACATAGGGGAAGGTAAAGAGAAGGAGTGGTTAGACATAGGGAATGTCAGGAGAAAGGTGACAGATGAGTAAGGATAGCGAGGATGAGGGTTAGGCAGATGGGAAGAGTGCTTGATAGAATGGGAGCAGGTTAGTGTGTTAGGAGGTGTCTATTGACCTTACATTTAAACTCCTGGAGATTGTAGCCGTCGGGGAAGCAATCGTTTGGAAGAGAATTCCACAGTCGGGAAGTGCGAGGAAAGAAACTGTTGGAGTAGAAGTTACGGCTGCATTTTATCGGTTTCACTGTAAAAGGGTGGGATCTAGTTGCTAATCTAGTATCTCGTGCAAATTCGTATTTAGGGGGCACCACTGATCTAAGTTCATCGGAGCAGAAGCCGTGAAAGTATTTATAGAAGAGACACAGGGAAGCCACGTCGCGCCGGTGGGAGAGAGACTGCAGGCGGTCTGCCAGGTCGGTATCTATCACATTACAGACCCTCCTCTGAACCTTATCGAGAAGCCCGAGGAGAACAGCAGGGGCACCCGACCAGATATGCAGGGGCACCCGACCAGATATGCAGGGGCATCCGACCAGATATGGCAGCAGTATTCAATGCACGGGCGGATGGTAGATTTGTAAATGTGCAGGATAGATTTAGACGGAAAAAACTTCCGGGCCCTACACAGAGAACCGACTTTCATAGCAGCGGATTTAGCAATGGATTCGATATAGTCATTCCATTTGAGGTCCGCTGAAAGTGTGAGACCAAGGAGGCGTAGTGTTTTACTCTCTGGGAGGCAAGCCTGGTCCATGCTTATGGGAGGTAGGTGAGATTGTCGATGATGGTTAATTGAGAGTAGCTTCGTTTTAGAAGCATTAAAATTTACTAGCCATTTCTTACCCCAGTCCAATATGGATTGGAGGTCTTTTTCAATCTCGGCTGCGAGGTTAGCTTTGACGCCTACACCAGATTTTTGTTGGAGGCGAGAGTAAACTGTGGTGTCATCGGCGTACAAACCTATTTAGGCTCTTATGGAATCAGGGAGATCATTAATATATATCAGGATGAGTGTAGGACCTAAGATGGAGCCTTGGGGGACACCTGCGTTTGTATGGTAGTTCTGAGAGGCATGTCCGTTTAATACCACCTTCATTGTGCGGTTAGAGAGGAATGACTGGATTAGTTCAAACAAATGTCCAGTTATACCATAGCTCCGCAGTTTACATAGAAGGCCAGCATGCCAAACTCTGTCGAACGCCTTCGATATATCCAATGCAACGGTTCGGGCTTCGCCATTCCTGTCGAGTGCCTGGTATATGTACTCGGTGATGGTCGTTAGCATATCAGCAGTAGACCTGGTAAAATATATATGTCTTTTTTTCTTAAACACTTGTTTCTATTTTATTTAGATCATATCCATTTTCTGATGTGAAGAATTTGCAATGTCTACATATGACATTAATCTCATTGCGTTTATTTAATAGATTTTTATTCTTATGTGATTTAATAATAAATAGTTTTTCGTATAAACATAAATAGAATAACATGCATATTACCAATATTACCAACAAGTGCTTAAGGAAAATAATTACTGACGAACTATATAAAAATAAATTGAAACATAAAATTATTTTTTAAAATAAATCTTTCTTTCTATAAAGAAACATTGCAACAAATAAACAGATAGACCAAAAAATGATTTTATATGAAAAAGATATATTTTTTATAAAAATAAGTTTACAACAAATAAACAAATAGACTAAAAATGATAAGTAAGTGAAAAATATAGAATTGGTACTGAAATAGAATATCACATCAAAAGCAATAAAACTTATGGAGAAGAGAGAAAAAAAAAGGTAAAATAATAAGATCAGGTTAAAGACAGGTTAACATCTTGGCTGTTAAGGAGAGAAAAGAAACAAGGGAAAAGGGTAGGATGAGGGAGGAAAAAAGAAAAAAAGAGAAAAAAGTTTGTTAGTATGTACTCTTTGGGGTCAAATCCCAAAATGAATCTCCGCTCTGATTAGCCAAAAGAAACACGCATGTAAATTTTATATCTTCCCACATACATACACAGCAAACCAAAGGTTTTTATCATTTAAATGTAAATCATTTGTACAACCAACAGCAACATTGTCTGATGATGAGAATCTATCTCGAAACATAGAAATTTCCGTGTCGTAAAATACAATTAATTCATAACTATATAATTATATTAAGCTCTATAATACTCATTATATTGAGCACTGTCCATTATAAAATAAATGCCAGGGCACTCAAAATAATAAAACATGAAACCTTTTTACCTGGAATTATATATATATATATATATATATATATATATATATATTGATCTTTTACAGATAAGACTATTTGACACACACGCATGCGCGCACGCACATGGAACAATTTCGATATAAATAATTCCAAACTTGTTAAAAGAGAAACTAACTTTCTTAGCCGGGAAGTTCTTGAGAGTGCCACTATTCACTCTTTTCAAAATGTAAACCTGCGTCCCAGTTTTTTTTAAATATCTCCTTTCAGAAAATATTTAAATCTTTTCCAAGCCAAGACATACTTTTTTAATTAAAAGAACAAGTTTAAATTCCAAACATTATATTATTTAAAAATCAATAAATAAATGGATAAATAATTTATCAAGTTAAAATAAAATAATAAATAACAATTACATTATAACTATAGGGAAATCATTCTAGAAAAGGTACAAACGTGGAGGAAAAAATAATATGCAATTTCGCCTGCTTAAGGTAAATGGGTCGGTGAAAATGACTAGCTGTTTGTCCTCACCCACTCTTTCTCTCTCTCTCTCTCTATATATATATATATATATATATATAATCATACAATTATGAATTTAATGTACATTGCGACACGGAAATTTGTATGTTTCAAGATAGAATCTCGTCAGAAGTCAATGTTGGATGTTGGTTTCACAATCAACATTCAACATTGCCTGATGACGAGATTCTATCTCGAAACATAGAAATTTCCGTGTTGCAATGTACATTTAATTAATAATTATATGATTGTATTAATCTCTACAATATTTATTTTATTGAGCACTGTTTACATAAAAAATAAATGTCAGGGGACTCAAAATCGTAAAACCTTGGATCCTCTTCACCTGGATATATATATATATATATATATATATATACTCAGTTATGATCTGAGATTAAGGAAATGATGATTAAATAAAAAGAAGACATTTTCGTCCTTTTGCCTTGATAAAGTTCATCACAGGACGAAACGTGTAGATGATTCAAATACAGTTTTCCTCTTGCCTTCTTTTTATTTAGCCATATATATATATATATATATATATATATATATATATATATATATATATTTTGGCAGCATTTTTTCATTAATGCAGGTGTCATTGAATAATATAGACAAGTTTTATTTTTTATTGTTAATAACTGAAATGTTCTATGTTTACTGTGTGTTAATATTTACTCTTTGATAATGGCTTATGTGAGCCGAAAGCTTAGACCCGATAAAAAATCAACAATTACTGTGATTTTTTGTTGTCTTTCAACGACATCACCATCAAGTATATCAGACGGTATGAACGGATCCTACACAAACTTAATAGACAAAACTTGTCTATATTATTCAATGAAACCTGCATTAATATATATATATATATATATATATATATAGGTAAATTGTATCTGAGTGCATATATATTTTTTCAAGTACTCTCTCTCTTTCCCTCTCTCTCTCTCTCTCTATATATATATATATATATCGTGTGAAAATGGTCACGATGGGAGAATTTCTTACGAAGGAAAATAAGCTGGTCCGAGATCTGGCACTCCGGATCCAGTCGGATAAAATTTCTTGTAAAATCCGTGTATGATATATTATCGAGTCCTTCAAACTTGCATCCATGGAGGATGAGTGAAACATCATCATGTTCACTCTGTACCCGGAAAGGAAAGCTAAAACATATTCTAAGCGCCTTTCCCACGGCCCTTGCCGATGGGAGATACCGATAGAGACATGATCGCAAGACTCCCTCTAACTGAACGGTCAGCTTTCTTCCACAATCTTAGTGTACAACTTCAAATCATGATTCGGAAGAGTTAGTATCTACCGGCCTCTTCATAGATGCTGAATGCGACACAAGGCCATTTTGCAATGGAAATTTGGGCCCCTTAAGCTTTGGCAAAATTTTCTCTTAGACTCGAAATAAGTGTCTGGAACCTATATATTTTCTCAAGGATGAGCCTCGTCTGGGTTCTTTTCTACCCGGAGAGTCCGACAAGGTAAGTGGAAAACTCTAAGTCATTGCCATCTTGATCCTTGCAGCTTTGCAGTTCTTACTATCCAGATCCTGCTTCTGGGGAACGATTGAAATTTGTGCATTGCAAGTGCAAGATTTTCTCCAAGAACCCTTATAGCAGAAACATCTGTTCTTGCTAGAAATATGTTCGTAAAACGATTTTAGGGGCAGCGGTGGAAATATCATTAGTCTTGCTCTATAAGAAAAAGACGAATGGGAAGACGATGTGAATTTATTCAAACGTTTATTTTGAGTTACGCTACCGGCCATAATTATTAGGCCACCGCAGTGTTTTAAAAAAAATGATGTATTTCATAATATTTTTTAGTATTTATTGCCAACTCAATAATTGTAAATGAAAATAGAATGGTTCTTTTGTTAATACTGCACAATGATAGGTGTATCAAATGAATTTATAAATATTTAAAAATTACCTATATTGCAGTTTCATCAATAAAAGAATGAAAAACTTTAACGTGATTCGGACAAGTTCATCTTGGCTTCCTTGCCTTGTAAAATTTTGCAAAGTAATAATAAAAAAAAAGTCATTCTATTTTCATTCAAAATTATCGACTAAAATTAGTATGAAATACATAATTTCTTTTAAAATTTCTACCTCTGAGCTATGGGCGCTCGGCAGAAGGCAGACTTTTTAGCATATGATGTATCATACGCCAGTAGCCAGAGTGCTCTCTCTCTCTCTCTCTTTATATATATATATATATATATATATATATATATATATATATATACATACTACCGGACATAATTATTAGGCCACTTCAATGTTTTAAAAAATGATGTATTTCATAATATTTTTTAGTATTTATTGCAAACTGAATAATTGTAAGCGAAAATAGAATGGTCCTTTTGTTAAGAAAGAACAATAACATGATGAATTTACAAGATATTTGATAATTACCTATATTGCAGTTTCATCAATGAAAGAATGGATGATATTTTGGCTGATTCGGACGAGTTCATCTTTGCTTCTTTGTAAAAATTTTACAACGTAATAATAACAAAATAACTATTCTATTTTCATTTAGAATTGTCCATTTGTCAATAAATACTAAAAATATTATGAAATATCATTTCTTTTAAAAAAAACTGTGCTGGCCTAATAATTATGGCCGGTAGTGTGTGTGTATATATATATATATATATATATATATATATATATATGTGTGTGTGTGTGTGTGTAAAATCTACAGGGTGCGATGGGTAAATTGTCGATATTTGCCTTGTAAAATTTTGCAAAGTAATAATAACAAAAGAACCATTCTATTTACATTTAGAATTATCCACTTGCCAATAATTATGGCCGGTAGTATGTATATATATATAATCTACAGGATGCGATGGGTAAATTGTTGCTATTTGCCTTGTAAACATATGCAAAGTAATAATAACAAAAGAACCATTCTATTTTCATTTAGAATTATCCATTTGTCAATAAATACTAAAAATAGTATGAAATATCATTTCTTTTAAAAAAAACTAGGGTGGCCTAATAATTATGGCCGGTAGTGTATATATAATTTGTTAAAATAAAAACAATCAAAATAGTGTCTTGATTGTTCTTATTTTAGTACATCCCCATATAGTGAACGAAACTTAATGTTAAAACGTTAGCCTTAGCGTTGTTTTTTTTTTTAGCCACTTCTATAAGGTTGGTTTTCGTAACGCTAATCTGAAAGAAATATTCAATAACTCGCTATTTGCGAGTTATAAAATTTTGGGCGTAAAGTCAACTTACTAACGAACCCTTCGAATATTTATAGCGGGTATCTTATCCTATTTTTATTCTTTTTCTAATAGCAGTAGGATTCCGTTCTAGTGAAGGGTAATTGTATACCGTAGCAGGTTAACGGAATTTGGCCTTGTGGGAAGATAGCCCACTATAATTAATAAAAATGATTATAAATCAAGAAAGGCAATTTGAGTATAAAATAACATATATATACATATCAATTAATGTTTTTACAATTAAAATAATACTTGAATATAAGTTCAACTGAGGTTAGAATGTTCATGGAAAATATAATGCTGAAAAGATAAAAGGTTTAGTAGTGTGATTAATGTTCCTTTTGAATTTGCCGCTTCTAAGGTCAGTAAGTCAGTAAGTACTTTTGAGGAATGTCTTTGAAGAGGTCAATAAATACTTATGAGACAGGGAGAAGGAAAGAGGCAAGCATAGTAGCCGCTCGATTTAAGTCAAGGGAGAAACTAATCAGCTCGTCTCCGCCGGTCTATCTGTCTGAACGATGCTTTGTTTATCTCGGTTTTTATAACTCCCTTTTGGATCAGAACAGCTCGTTTTGAATTTCACGCTTGTATTTGATTCCGGGCTTCCCATTGGCTGGTTAATAAAATTCGCGTAGGCTCGCGAAATGGAAATTTGATATTTGATTGATTTTTATTTTTCAACCGGAACATCTGCGCAAACTCGGATGCGCACGACGAGTTTTATTCATTTGCCTTTTTGTTGTGAGAGTGCCAACATCCGGTTTCTCGCTTTTGTTCGGTTGGTGGTTATGCTATAGAACACCGAAAACACCAGGAGACACCGAATACTGAATACACAGAATGCCCAGAATACTGGAACATCAGAATACACTCAGACTTCTGCCTGAGTGCTTTATATATTAATATTTATAGTCACGTGACCGCAGTAGCACAATCTATTCAACAGATGCATTTGTTGACTGGAAATCCGCGTTCGACCACGTGTCGGTATCAACATTTTCTAACTACATAACACTTTATCAAACCAAATCAGACCTTTAAAAAATCATCTATTAATTGACTATCAGTATAGTCCGGCGTTGCTCGGGTGTAATGAAAGCTTTAAAACTAATCCATGAACATGGAGCTCAGACTCTTTGGACGTTGGCACGGAAGACTAAAAAGCAATAGTTGTTTCCAGTTAAAGCGAAACCGTAGACTGAAAGAAAAATGAATGGATATAAATCAAATTTTTATTTCCTGGTATCGATATCAATTAATTTTTTTTCGTCGTAAACTGAATTTTGGAGGCTAAATAAGTCCTCTGAGTAAATGGTATCGTGGCTGAGACTAAGAATTACAATTATATCTACTTAGAGCCAAACCCGAAGCAAAAGCTAAAATAAAAGGGCTGAAAAAATACAGACATACAGGCAGATAAACAGACACACACACAAACATCTTGCCTTTTATAACCGATTTTCTTGAAAATTTACACAGTTGTACTATAAGCGTCTGCCAGTGTTGTTAGCTAGATTTTGTGTAGAGGTGCCCCCGATAAATATCGAAAGTCGATAATCGAAAAAATCGGGTTATGGATGGAGTGGTCCGATTTTAATCAAATTTGATACACTCATAGACAAAGACATAAGAAACGATATTCAGAAGTTTCAAGGTTGCAGTTTTTACAATAGCGCAGAAAATCAATAATATATATATATATATATATATATATATATATGTATATATAAAAGGCAAGATGTTTGTGTGTGTGTGTGTTTATCTGTCTGTATGTCCTTTATACAAATCCACAATTTTTATCCGATTCTCACCAAACTTCACACAAATATTCTTTAGTCTGAGCTCCCGGACCATGGATTAGTTTTAAAGCTTTCATTACACCCGAGCAACGCCGGGCTATACTGCTATTATGTCATAAAACAAAAACAACCAACCAACAAGCAAATGGGAATAAAAGCCACAGAAGATCTCATTTTTTTCCACCAAGTTCTAAAACGCAGCAAATTAACTAGCGCAGATGGCATTCTTCACAACATCTGTGTTTATTTCGAAACAAGATTTATGCTGTGCGCATTGCACAAGAATGCACCAAAAATAAAGGAGACGGCTTTTGCATTGGAATTTCAATTCTCATTTACGAATAGCAGGGAAACAACAAACTGTGTGAAAAGAACCTGACCATTGACAATCCTTGTCCCGATATTTGCAAGCGGTAGGTGCTGGTATTGGAATGGATACAACGAACGAGCCAGGACTGTAAATATTAAATGTTAGCGCATTTCATATAAATAAACATAGGAAGAACGTCGACACAAATATCATCGAACCAATCTTCAGAAACGCCAACATACAAACTGAATATCCTGGGCTTGGTTCGAGATTTAAAAAAAACATCACCTGAAGAAGGCTGGACAGTAAGACGTCCGAAACATCCTGAATATGGTAATAAGCCTGGAGACAACATCCTGAACTATGTGAATAGTGTAAATAGTTGCAATAATTGATAATAGAAATATAAAGAGATCTTGAAGGAGTTCGGAACATACAACGACTGAAAAGTCGTGAATATGGCAATAAAATGAAGACAACAGTCCGAACAAGGTAAATAGCGTAAATAGTTACAATACCTCATCTCAGAAATATAGACAAATCTTGAAGAATGCCCGAGTATACAACGACCGAAACATCGTGAATAGGACAAAAAAAAAAAAAAAATAAAGACAACCGTCCAACAATAAATATAGTGTAAATAGTTAGAATACCTCAGAAGTTCGTTTTTGTTATTTTATTTTAAATTACGCAATTTAACGAATTTCTATTTGTCCTGCATTTTAGTTAGCATTGATATTTAGAAAATGTTAATAATGTATGCTTTTCCCTTAGATTTATTTTAAAACTCCAAGGGAGATAACTTTTTTGTTTACAAAAAAATAAATAAATCAGTTTTTGGCGGACCTGAAGGAGACTACCTCCACCTGTAAATTTGTTGTTTATCAGTTGTTTTTTGTTTTTTTGGGTTTTTTTTCGATTAAATCCTAAACTTTCTGATTGACAAACAAACAAAAAATGTGAAAATGTCAGTATTTAAACAATTTGGGGTAGGGGGCTCAGTTTTTCATACAACGTTATAGTAAATCGATCCTCCATTTTAGAACCGTTAAATGGGACGACATTACCACCACCTGTAAATTTGTTGATTATCAATTTATTTTTTTTACTTTTTTTGTGCAATCTTATCGATTAAACCCTAAACTTTTCGATTGACAAAAGAATTTGTAAAAATTTCAACATTTAAACAATTTGGGGCGGGGTGGGGGCTCAGCTTTTCATAGAGCCTTATAGTAAAATCGATCCTGTGCAATTAACTTTTTTTTTTTCAACAACTATATTTTTTTTAAAAAAGCCATTCTTGAAGTTTCCGAGGAAGATGCCATCTTAAGAACTGAATAAAACTTGAAAAAGACTAAAACAAGAGCAACAACTCGTCCCCCCACCACAAAAAACAAAAACAAAAACAAAGCGACCCCAACGTGAGTGATTCCAAAATGGAGGATCAATTTACTATAATGTTGTATGAGAAAGTGAGACCCCTTAAACAATTTGGGGCGGGGTGGGGGCTCAGCTTTTCATAGAGCCTTATAGTAAAATCGATCCTGTGCAATTAACTTTTTTTTTTTCAACAACTATATTTTTTTTAAAAAAGCCATTCTTGAAGTTTCCGAGGAAGATGCCATCTTAAGAACTGAATAAAACTTGAAAAAGACTAAAACAAGAGCAACAACTCGTCCCCCCACCACAAAAAACAAAAACAAAAACAAAGCGACCCCAACGTGAGTGATTCCAAAATGGAGGATCAATTTACTATAATGTTGTATGAGAAAGTGAGACCCCTTAAAATTGTTTAAATATTGATATTTTTAAATTTTTTTTTTTTTTTTTTTTGATAATCGGGAGCTTTATATAATAATCGATAAACCTGCTCTGAAAAAAGTAAAAAAAAAAAAATGAAAAACAACAAATTTAAAGATGGTGGTAGTCTCCTTCAGCTCCGCCCAATTTTCTTTTCATGATTGAATATCACGTCATGTCAGTCAATGATTAGTTCTTTGCTATTTCTGTTCTCAGCCGAATCTAGCGTCTCGCAGGCCGATTCAATAATAAAAGCAGTCTTTTGCCAGACTAGGCGACGCTTAGACAACTATTGTTTTATTTCGTCGCACATGCGCAGAAGGTTCATCTCAGTTGAACATTCATGGCAAACAGTTTCAGGAACAAATAACTAGCCACCTGTATATTATGCACGCCATTGTCAATTTAAAAAAAAATGATAGCACACAACTGATACATCGTAAACCTGAATCCATTTACATTTTATCAAATTACGCTCTCCAGCCTTGCTGACCCGGCAGAGACCGAGTTTACCTTTGTACTTATTTGTCTCTAGTGACACCCAAAGATATTGGAAAAAAATATTGCTTCTTTTTTAGGTAAAAATATACACCTCAAACGACAGGAAAATGTGTTTGGGTTACCTATCAAATAACTCTTAAGGATATAACAGTGTTTTCACGTGAAGACTATTTAACACAGTCTGTAAACCTTTATCTGATCGGTGGGAGGGATCTCTACTGAATCGTTAACCACATAGAAATTACTCATCACGAGACGTGGAAAATGTTTGACTACTTTTCAATTTCAATTACTGTGAATTTTGTTAAAGGTGTCATTCAAATTGGTTAAAGATTTTATATAAAAACTAGCAGTATAGCCCGGCGTTTCTCGGGTGTAATGAAAGCTTTAAAACTAATCCATGGTCCTGGAGCTCAGACTCTTTGGACGTTGGTACGAAAGACTAAAAAGCAATAGTTGCTTCCAGTTAAAGCGAAACCGTAGACTGAAAGAAAAATGAATGGATGTAAATCAAATTTTTATTTCCTGGTATCGATATCAATTTTTTTCGTCGTAAACTGAATTTTGGAGGCTAAATAAGTCCTCTGAGTAAATGGTATCATGGCTGAGACTAAGAATTACAATTATATCTACTTAGAGCCAAACCCGAAGCAAAAGCTAAAATAAAAGGGCTGAAAAAAAATACAGACATACAGGCAGATAAACAGACACACACACAAACATCTTGCCTTTTATATATATATATATATATTATCGATTTTCTGCACTATTGTAAGAACTGCAACCTTGAAACTTCTGAATATCGTTTCTTATATCTTTGTCTATGAGTGTATCAAATTTTATTAAAATTGGACCACTCCTTCTATAACCCGATTTTTTCGATTATCGGTTTTCGATATTTATCGGGGGTACCTCGACACAAAACTTATCTAAGAACACTCGCAGACGCTTATAGTACAACTATGTAAATTTTCAAGAAAATCGGTTCAGCCGTTTCGGAGTCTATAGGTAACGGACACACACACAGACACACACAGACACACACATACATACACACACACAGAGGCAAAGTTCCATTTATAAATAAGTTTAGATTATATTTTCAACTGCACACATATATATACAACCGCATCAAAAACTATTATGGTCATGATCAGAACTTAAAGTGCCCATAACAATAATAATTCTGAAGCAGGCTTATATAAAGTAAACTGTCACAACTGCTCTTCACAATACATTGGTGTATGTGTGTGTGTGTCTGTGTGTGTATGTGTGTGTACTGTACAATATAGTGAAAAATAGGTAGGTTTGTTGTCGTATCCCGCAACCTAATAACAAAATTTCTGGCCTCTACACCCTTGGCCATTACTCAGTTGGTCTTTTCTGTTTACAATGGACAAAGGAGCCATGATTTTTCAGTAATAAAAAAAAAACATTTTCTCTTTCAAAATCTCTCACAAAATAGTGTACATTTTGGTTATGGTCTGTGCATATGCCGCTTAATATAAGATTACAGTAAAGTATCTTCTATGGACGTTACTTTTATAGATATTTTAATAAAATTACATTCTGTATTATCGTTATTTTATTATCCAATACCTTTATTTTTGAAGACGTTACTATCATTTGTAGTATGACAAAGTAAAAGTTTTCCAGGAAATCATAATTATCCTTCCGTGGAAATTCCACGGTTTCCGCTAGTAATATAAGATTACAGTAAAGTAGCTTCTATGGACATTACTTTTATAGATATTTTAATAAAATTACACTCTGTGTTATCGTTATTTTATTATCCAATACATTTATGTTTGAAGACGTTACTATCATTTGTAGCATGACAAAGTAAAATTTTTCCAGAAAACCAGAATTATCTTTCCGTGAAAATTCCATGGGTTTTTCCCGTTGGAATAGATATCCGTTAGGATGTGCGTTTTGGTGAAGTGAATATCAGTTCGAAACGAGAAATTGGGTAAGCGATTTCGAATTCCAGTTGAATTCTTTGCATTCACTTCCGAGCAAATACCCTTGGGAAAGGTATTAATCTGTCTCTTTCTTCCAGTCATGGGTTAAATAACAGGACAGATTGGGTTCTGTAAGCCTTGGCTGGCAACCAGTCTATCGCAGAAAGTAATGGCAACTTACTGCGGGATAATCTTCTGCCCAGTCAGTCATATCTCGAAAGAGACATGATCGCCCAAGCGTGTATTCTATTATGTATGGCACGTAACTGACTGACTGAGTCGTCAGGAACTTTTCCCAAGCACTACAAACTTCAAGGCTAGGGATAAATCCTTCATTTCTTGCCTTTCCTTGTGCTCATGCAACACCACACAGCACTCGGTTTGCTTGGGTGGCTCTTAAGCCTTGTATAACATTAGTATAAAAAACGTTACATTGTGGGTACGTTGTGATATGTTTCAGTCAGTCAGTTAAGTTCCATACGTGATACACGCTTGGGCGATCATGTCTCTTTCGAGTCATGACTGACTGTGCAGAAAATTATCCCGCAGTAGGTTGCCATTGCTTTCTGCGGTAGACTGGTTGTCAGCCAATGCTATAGAACCCAATCTGTCCTGTTATTTAACCCATAACTGGAGGGAAGTGACGGACTAATACCTTTCCCAAGGGTATTTGTGCGTAGGTGAATGCAAGGAATTCAACTGGAATTCGAGCTCGGCTCCTCGATTTCTCGTTCCGAGCCGATATCCACTGCATTTGTATGACATTAGTATAAAAACGTTACATTGTGGGTACGTTGTAATATTTTAACAAAACAATAATGTAGTGATACAAGCTAACGTTTTTAAAACGTCTATGTTTTTTTTTAATCATTTCACCCCAAGCAAGGCATTTCATTTCCACGATAGCGCAGGATATAGGAAATGTCAGATTGGATATAGGAAATGTCAGAAGGAGGGTGATAGACGAGTAAGGAGGTACATAGGAAGAGTGTTTGAGAGAATGGTTGCGAGTTATTGTGTTAGGAGGTGTCTATTGACCTTACATTTAAACTCCTGTAGGTTGTAGCCGTCGGGGAAGCAAGTGTGCGGAAGGGAATTCCACAGGCGGGAAGTGCGAGAAAAGAAGCTACCGCCATTTTGTTGGATGGGGAATGGGTAAATGGTTGATTTTAAAGTTGCGAATCCTCCAGTTATAATATCATGTGTCTGTAACATTTCATGAACGTTGCGTGTTAGCTAGCATGGATCCCATATAATGAAAACCATTGTGCTAAGAGTATATCAGTCAGTTAAGTGCCATACGTGATACAACCTTTGGCGATCATTTTTCGAAAGAGAAGATTTTCCCTCATTAGCTTGTGATTACTTGTTTCGGTCCTGCTATTTAACCCATAGCTGGAGGGAGAATTGATAGATTCATAACATTCCTAAAGGTATTTGATAGATTCATACCATTTCCAAAGGCTATATATAGAACAGTTTGTCCTGCTATTTAACCCACAACTAGAGGGAGAAGTAACGGATTCATTTGCGCATATGTGAATACAATGAATTCAACTAGAATTCGAACTCGATTCTCCAATTTCGCGTTCTGAGCCGATATCCACTGCACCACATTCGGATATACGGTGCAAGATTGGTATTTCAACAAGAGTTAGTGAAAGTGCATCAGTTTAGTAAGTCCGGTGAAAAAAAAAAGTAAGTAGAACGACTAAATTTTAAGAAAACTGAATGCATGGTCATCAGCAAAAGGTGCAACCCAAAATGCCAAATACAGGTGGGGGATACCAGAATCAAGCAAGTACAAAAATTTAAATACCTATGAGATGGAAAGTGCGACACAGAGATCCGAAGGCGAATTGGCATGGCAAAGGACGCGTTCCAGAAGCTGAGTAAAGTACGAAGACACAGGAAAATTTCACTAGAAACAAAAAAAGAGTGCTGGATTGCTATGTGATGTCAGTTCTTCAATACGACAGTGAATGCTGGACAATATCATCGAAAATGAGTACAAAACTTGAAGCAGCGGAAATGTGGTTCTACAGAAGGATGCTGCGGATATCGTGGACTGAGCATGCAAGCAACAATGAGGTGCTGGAAAGAATTGCAACAAAAAGGAAAGTAATACCGAGCATCAGGAAGAGACAACTGAAGTTCTTGGGACATGCAATAAGGAAGGAGAGCCTGGAGAACC